>JANHMN010000016.1:57396583-57412203 GCA_030674055.1 Rhabdomys pumilio | reverse complement strand
TCTATCCATGTGTGCATCTATCTATGTGTGCATCTATCCATGTATACTTTTATCCTTGTACTTCTATGTACATGTACATCTATGTGTACATCTATCTATGTGTACATCTATCTATGTGTACATCTATCCATGTGTGCATCTATCCATGTGTACATCTATCCATGTGTACATCTATCCATGTGTGCATCTATCCATGTGTACATCTATCCATGTGTACTTCTATGTGTGCATCTATGTTCACATCTGTGTGTACACAGTATGATGGCATCTCTGGGTGGAGACTGTTGTCACTGTGTATTGGGCTTCTTCATTCTTTCCCATCATCCCGGTAATGCCATGTTTGCAATCAATGAATGCTATTACATATGGGGTATACCATGGGGTCTTGAAAGTACAAAATAATGTGAACTGCAAAGTTATTTAGTCTTATCAGGGCAGACTTTTGTTAAAGAGGCTGGAGGAAACTAGCATGTTATTTTAAAAGTTAATTAAACAGGACTCTGTTTGCTGAAAGTGACTTTTAGTTATTCAGCCTCCTGTGATGTCTAAAAGTGTACACAATTAAGGGTCAGAACCATGCAGAGTTGCTCTTGCTTCTAGAACAGCAGTAAGATTCAGATGCATTTCTTGGAATGACTGACCAGTTCAGAGCTGCTGTCCTCTTAGCTGTATGACTGAACTGCTTTGTTGAAATCGGAGACAATGGCACATTAGTAAGTCATGGTTAAGCTACCAGCAGAGGCTGAGATGATGGAGAACGATGGTCTCCAGGCCTCACCTAGATGGAGGATGTGGGCATTATGGAAAAGTGCATATGGACACGTTCATGTACACATCACAGCCTCAGAATATGAAAAGACAGTCACGGTGTCCTACATGGTGTCACGGTGAGCTGGAGGTCCCAATGTCACAGTGAGCTGGGTAGGAAAGTGCCGGCCTGACAACAGCAGCACCCAGTTAAGGCTGTGATCACTTCTGTGGTAGAAGGGTGACAAATACCTGCAACTGGGAGGAGACACATGTTTGGTGTCAGGAGGGCCTAGCTGGTGACTCAGTGGCAGAGCTATCAGCAGGTAGACAGCACTTCCAGTCTGGGGTTCAGGTGAAGGACTGGCCACAGGGTGGGATTGCTCCACATGTCCACCATGCTGTTGGGTAGGGCAAGGTAAGGACAGACAATAACCAAGTGTCTCAGTAAAATCAAGTCATCTAACATCCCAATAGTGGCACAGGGGACACAAGCCAGTTTGCACTGGCCTTCAGGCTGAGAGATCACTAAATTGTGTGTCCTCTGGATTATCCAGTGACATGATTCTCAGCAATTTTGAGACAACAGAATCCTGTTTTAAATTTAAATCATAAAACCTCAGCTAAAATGTAAAATAAAAGTGTCTAACCTAGCTATGTGGGATGGGAGTGGGGTCTGGGGCCCTGCTCTGTTACTGCCTCTCCAGCCCACTGGATCCATAGGCACCCCTGGACCTGAAGATCTTGAGAATACAGCCTAAGTACCATCTTGACTAAGGGGTGGGGCTAGAGACCATCTAGAGTGCAACTTGGCTGGTAAGAAGCAGGGCAGCCAGCAGCTTTTGTGGAGACAGAGCTCCCATCACCATAGATGCCCATAATGGGCAGTTTCCAATGACTAAGATGTAGTCTGGGTTTGCCAGTGAGGTTTGCAAACCTTCCTAGGGTGAGGAATTGCTATAGTGCCCTGATTTCATTTGGGTCAATTTCTAGTGGTTATATGTGAGATATAGTCTAGACAGCAATATCTCCAGCTCACTCATGCATGTGGTAATGGTCACCAACTCATAATCTTAAGTTCTACCATAGTTTCCCTCTTGGGTTACTGAGGAGGAGCTAGCTTAGGTTTTGTTTCTCTGTAGTCCTGTACTTCTTGGAAATTGCTAATTGGTAGCAATGACTGAAAGATAACCCAGGGACATGAACACCCCAGAAGTGCCTCAAGGTTCTATGGAGCCTTGTTTCTGTTCTTCCTTAACTCAAGCTCCAGCAATACGTGCTTAGCCCATGCTGACAACTTACCCTCAATTCAGACCTTTGCCAGTCTTCTTAAGCAGCAGGCACATCTGAATCCACTGCCTGTGGTCAGTCCACATTTGGCCAAAGATAGATATGAATATGAGCCAACACAAAATTATAAACATCATGAAGGGTTTTGGGTTTCAGGGTTTCTATTCTATAGTTCTATTGTCAGTTCTGAAGCATGAACTCTGGTAGGTAACATCTCAGCTTAATACCAAAGGTTCACCATACTTGCTAGGTACAGTGCAAGACATCCCACTCTTGGTCACACGCTGAGCTTGGACTCGGTTTTCTGTACTCACTTCCCTGGCCTTCACCTTCTACTTTACAGATCAGAGTTTGGGAAAGTTCAATGGCCTGAAAGGGATCACTGTCTCCTTGCAATGACAGTGTCCCCAACAAAGGCTTCTCAGATTGAATCTTAGAAGGGACTCTGTAAAAGCCTGTTGAATAAATTTTATGTTGGTGATTTGCACTTCTAAGTAGAATGGGAAGACTCGGCTTTACTAACATTTTTTTAGATACTGAGAACACAGACCATCAAACCTGTCCAGGGTTATGTAATGACCTCCCTAGTTTTTCATTAGAAACTTCTGTTATTTCTATAGTTGTTTATTGCCAGAGATGGCAGCAAGCAGACAGTCAAAATGATAAAATATCCCTGATGGAACTATTGCTTCCTCAGAAGTCTATGCAATGTACAGCCTTAGAGTATAGGCAGCCACTTGTATTAATGGATCCCAAGGGCCAGTATGTTAAATAAACTGCATTCAGTTCCCAGAGATGACACCACTGGGGCTCCTAGATCAAGGCAAGACAGCAATACAAACTCCTGAGCATGGCTCAGCTCACTTAGCCTTTGTCATTAACTAAACAATGATAACTGTTCTTAAGCAGCCATCTCTCATCGCTGGGGCTGTGGGAGCTCTGCTTTTGAGATTGGGAAACTCAGTTTTGGATGAAATCTGAAGTGTGCACTGCAAGCTGAGGGCAGGGGATCAGGTGAGGGTGGAGGTGTCACTCCGCAAAGGTAATCTCTGCCTCAGTGTCTCTGGCCTATGTCAGAGTCTGTATCTCTTTCTTAATGTTAACTATAAGAGGACTAGAGGTAACAGATCTCTCAGGGCTACCTCAGGTCTACCCCAACCCCATCTTAGCTACTTGGCCCTGTTGCCTGCCGTGGAAGATGCTGCATGTCAGAGAGAGGGTTGAATTTGCCTGAAGTCTGCAGGAAAGTATCACAGAAGCACAGGCATGTGCAGTAGAGAAAAGAACATAAGAAAAGATGCTGTACTTCACCCCCAGTCTGAATATGAGTGTCTTCAAATGCAAGATCAAAATTGAGATGCAGTAAAATCAGTCTTCGTTATGAGAAACGGTGAAGGTTTTGGTTCTCAGATGAAAACTCAGCTTAGATCTGGCTGCAGACAACTCTCATTTTAGAGGTTTTTCTGTCTGACCTCAAGGTCAAGTGCAGTGTCCTTGACAGTGATGAGTACAGCAGGATACCTTTTAATGAAACATGTCTTCTCCATCCACAAGAGAAGGGGCCAGATGCTAATTGACAGCAGGGAAGACACCAGAGGGACCTAAGATTTTGAAACAGTTCTTGCAGTTCTAGAGTAGGACCAGAGGGCCAGAGTTCCAGAGAACTTCACCCATAGGACCTTAGGATTCTCTGCTTGAGCTGTTGAGAGACTCTGCTCAGCAGATGGGGCAGTGCTACCCAGACATGGTTTGGGGGGCACAGGGTATAGCTTGAACCTGTGCTTAGAGGCAGGAGTACAGATCTGAGACAGTACTCACCTGGTTCTGATTCTTATGGTGCACAGAGTTTGGGAGCTGTGTCCCCATGGTGGCTCCTATTTGGATTCCTCAGAGCACTATAGACCTAAGCAGATGCTGATCACAGGGACCCTGCTGTTGTAGATTCTTGTGGAAGAATCTTATGGTCCCACAGGAGTAGCACTGAGAGTGAAAATTACAAAGCCCTGTTCCCCCACCCCATGTACTACCCCAGCCTGCAGATGCTCAGGACAAGGCTCCACTGGAAAGTTGGCAGGGCTGAGCGCAGGAAACTGAGGGATCTGGAGGGCTGGGTTCATGTGCTAGTGTATGAGTGAAAGGTCATCCTGGAGTTTGAAGAGCTCACAGCGTCTGCTCTGTCATGCTTTAAATAGGGCCTAGGATCCTCATTCTTGCTTATTTCCTTCTTTGGGAGTGTGAATGTCCCTGTGCCCACCTAACCATTGGGTTCTGGGCAAGTCTGGCTTGTATACTGTAGTCTCACAGCATGGAGAAATTATTTCAGGACATAGCACATCTTGAAGCCATCCGTTTTTGTTAAGGTGAGACTCTGTGCTTGGGGCTTTTGAGCTGATGCTGAAGTGAGTTAAGACTTTAGGACTGTTGGTGGGGTGACTACACGTAAGAAGGACTTCTGTTTTAGATCCTAGGAGTGTGATACTATGGTTGACTGTGGTCTCCAAAGTTGACGTGGGAAACTGTGTTAATTTTCCTGTTGCTACAGCAAATATCTGCAAAAGCAATTTAAAGAAGGAAGAGTGTAGGGTGGAGACATGGCTAGAGGTTAAGAAAATATGATGCGTTTCTAGAAGACCCAGGTTCAGTTCTCATATTCATGTCAAAGCAGCTCACAACCATCAGTAACTGCAGTGCACACACTCACATAGACAGACACCTACACATAATTCAAAATAATAAAAATATTTTTTTTTTAAATAGGGAAGGGTGTTCTTAGTTTTCTCCTCTGGGACTGTTAAAAACAAACAAACGAACAAACAAACAAACAAAACCACTCTGACCAAAAGCAATTTAAGAGAAAAACCAGTTTATTTCACTTTACAACTTCCAGTCGTAGTCCATTTTTGAGAGACTTAAGCCTAGGAACTCAAACAGGAACTGGAACAGAAACCACAGAAAAATGCTACTTACATCATATTTGCTGGCTCATGTTTATGTAGCTTTTCTCTTTATGTAGTGCAGGTTCGCCTGCCTAGGGAGTAGTGCTGCCTACAGTGGACAGGGGCCGCCCACATAAGTCATGATCAACATAAACTCCTACTGGTCATTCTGATATGGGCAATTCTTTAACTAAGGTTTCCTCTTCCCAGCTAATCTCAGTTGTGTTCTACTAACTGTAGAACCTACCAATACAAAGAGTCTACTTTGGCTCACAGTTTGAGGGTACAACCCATCATGGTAGTGGTGTGGCAGCAGGAGTTTGATGCAGGCCAATAACATCCTGCTTTGAGAAACAAGCGTTGGTCCTAAGCTTACCTGCTCTGTTTTTCCCTTTTTGCTCAATCAGGAATGCTGATTCACAGGATGGTGTTAACCACATTTTGGGTACATCATCTCATCTCAGTAAAACCTCTTGAAAGTGTTTTTAAGATAGCCCAGAGTTACATTTCTGAGGTGATTCTAACCTGTCAAATTGAAGATCAGCTATCACAGAAACTGAATGTTTTTTATGATTTATTTATTTTATGTGGTGTTTTTGATTGCATGCATGTCTGCGTGAAGATACTATAACCCCTGGAACTGGAGTTACAGACAGCTATGGGCTGCCATGTGGATGCTGAGAATTAAACGCAGGTCCTCTGAAAGACAGGCCAGTGCTCATAACTGTTGAGCCATCTCTCCAGCCCTGAAACTAAATCTTTAATGCATCCATGTTGAAAGGTGGTACCTTCATGGGGTGGTTAATATAGCTATCTTAGAGTTGGTTTATTAGGTGTAGGTGTACCCCCATTGTCTCCTTCCCTCCTTCCTGATATTCTCTGGCCCTTCCGTCTTGTGTTGTGACATGGATGGTAGCACAAAGGTCTTTATCAGATACTGGTCCCTTGATCTTGGACTTAATCAGCCTCCAGGACTATGAGAAGTAAATGAGATTGCCCTGTCTGTGGCAGTCTTTGCAGCTCAAAGTGAGATAAGACACCCCCGCCACCTCCCCAGAAGCCAGTGCTTCCTGGATATCAAATAAGGACCAAGTGTGATGTCCTCTGGTGAGCTGCCTCAAGCCAAGGAGTCAGTATGCTTTGGGCATGTGCTAGGGAAGCACTTCTAACTTTACCAACCCCAGAGGGTGATATGTCTCTCAAAACCAAACTGAATGCGAGAAGTGTTCAGGTAATAATGAAGTGCTGAAAACTGCTAATGCCTAATAGCATTTATTGTCTGTGTTATGACATCACAGAGACAGTAAAATGCATCTTAGAACTGCTCCTAAAGTGCATGAAAGGACAAGAAGACATACTGTTCTCCTGTTGTAGTCCCTGAGCTCACTGAGAGAGAACTTTTAATTGAATTCATGTCCCATCACTGCCGGTTGGTCATGGGAGTTCTCTATTAGGCTGGTGGTTTCAGTTCATGCCTGCTGGAGCCATCATTTGGTTAAGTGAGCAAAGCTTTGCATGGCAATTAGAAAGAGGAGAGAGTGAGAGCAAGATGGGGAGTGTGGTGGTTTGATTATGCTTGTCCAGGGAGTGGCACTGTTAGGAGGTGTGACCTTGTTGGAGGAAATGTGTCACTGTAGGCATGGGCTATAAGACCCTTGTCTTAGCTGCCAAGACATTAGGCTTCTGTTTGCTTTTGGAACAAGATGTAGAACTCTCAGCTCCTCCTGCACCATGCCTGCTTGGACACTGCCATGCTCCTGCCTTGATAGTAATGGACTGAACCTCTGAACCTGTAAGCCAGCCCCAATTAAATGTTGTCCTTATAAGAGCTGTCTTGGTCATGGTGTCTGCTCATAGCCGTAAAACCCTACCTAAGACAGAAGTTGGTACCAGGAACTGGGGTATTGCTGTGATAGACCTGACCATGTAGAAGAATGTGGATTTGGAAAGCAGTGGAATCTTTTAAGTGGAGCTGAATGGGCTATCCTAGTAAGAACAGCAGTGGAGCTGTGTAGGCTTGCTAGCCCAAGAAGTTTCAATGGAGAAGAATGTTAGTATGTGGCATAGAGACTGTTTTTGTGATATTTTGGTGAAGAACATGGCTGGGTTTTTTTTTTTTTTTTTTTTTTTTGCCATTGTCCAAAGAGTCTGCCTGAGGCTAAGTGAAGAGATTTAGATTAATTGCTTTCACAAAGGAAGTCTCAAAACAGCCTGGTATAAATTCTGCTGTGTTCTTACTAAAGTTCACTCTTATGAAGAGCATTTTAGTGAAAAGGAGTAAGCTGAGAAAGGAAAAATATAAAATGTTCAAGTAATAAAGAGGCACCAGGAAGTAAAATGGAGCTGAATCCTATTTTCAAGGAGATAAACAGATTAAGGGAGTGGTGACTTTGGGGCAAGATCCCACCCAGCTAAGTTTAGGTACAAGCCTATTTAAACCACCACACAGGGTATGGAAAGAGAGGGAGAGATGAAGAGAGGGAGGGAGGGAGAGACAGAGAGAAGGAGAGGAAGAGAGACAAAGAGAGACAGAGACAGAAAAAGACAGACAGAGAGACAACTGGGATTGAAGTGTCATCTTCAAAGGTATACCCCTAAAGACCTAACTTCTACCACTAGGCTCACCTCCTAAAGCCTCTGCCACCTCTCATCACAGGCTATAGGTCAGGCCTCCGATATGGGCCTATGGGGATGCTGAAAATTCAAACCACACTGTCTTCTGAGCACGTGTCTCAGGATATGTAGGCTCAACTCATCAATGAGAATGATAGGATGTTGCCTACATGTTCCAGATATTTCATTTTCTGCTGTGAAAGTTTTCAATTATAAAGTTGTGTTTACAGAGCAAATGTTATGATTATGCTAAGATCCTTGCTGGCATATAAGTTCACAAGAACAGGTGGTTTTGTTCTTGTCCCACTCACCTCCCCGCCCCAGAAGGCACACCTGATGTGTGGCTAGAAACTAGCCCATGTCTTTCTGATGACCAGCACTAGAGTGAAGCCCAGTGGGTGCCTCAGAGGAAGACTGATGGGATATGTGGTCACATGATTGTCATGATGGGGAGCCAGAATAGTGAGGTTAAAACAAAACAAACAAACCAACAGAAGCAAGTGGGAAGGTGGCAAGGGGTCAGCCATCAGACCTCTCCAGGGTTCCCTAGGCTGTGCTCAGCTCTGCTACCAGACAATCTCAGGAAGGTCACTCCCTAATTTGCTACACACAATCTTAATGTCTCTATATATCGGAGGAAGACTTCTTTATAAGTATGGAAGCTTTAAATTCCTGCTTGTAAAAATTGTTTTTAAACCCTTCAAGTGAGTCTTTAGGTGACAGGTAATTGGCTGTTTGCCTACTGCTCTGTATTGATTTAACTCTATGCCAATGGACACAGGTGTGCTGGCTGTCTCTTCTCAACTTCCAAGCATCAATGTTTGGCAAAGACAAGAAACTGTTGCATAATAAGATTCCCCCAGCACCCCCTTTCCAGGTTTAGCCTTAAGTCTTTTTAGTGGTTGCGTCTGAAACCTTTGTAGTGAGCCAGAGTGCTTTTCTGAGTTACGTTTCAATTAGACTGCACTTACGGAAACACCAACCCATAGGGAACCCCCAACTCCCCGCCGTGTGTGTGTGTGTGTGTGTGTGTGTGTGTGTGTGTGTGTGTGTGTACTTTTATGCATATCTATGTGCACACAAAGAAACATGTACAGAAAGCATGAATGGACTCACAACAAATGCATAATCTTTACAAAATCAACAATTCTTCAGGTAAAGATGGCTGTCTTTCAAATTGCTTTGCATACTCTTGAAAAGGTTATAAAACTGTCTCAGTTCTATGCTAAAGCCATTTTAGTTCACAGAGCTGAGCTAATCCATGAATCTGGAAGGGTTTATCCCCACCCACCCCTCTCTCCTGAGCCGTCTCCTCCGTTGTAGACTTCAAATACCAATCCATGTATCTGAGCTACAGTCTCTAAGCAGAAATCTTCCTGTATGTTAACTACTACTTGGTGGGAAGTGCTTTGAGATCTCCTGTGCTAGAAGAACACTTGGCTAAACCCAGCTAAATTGTAGGTCTTTCTGACAGGCTACCATGCCACCCACTATACACCTGACACCGAAAGAAAGATGGTTTCTGCATCCGACTGATAGACTCCCGACTTCTCATTTCCTCTGGTTCCCGTTGGCATCTCTCTGCACTGCAGCATTTGTAGAAACACTCGGAAAAGTACTCATCTTCTTCCAGCTTTCTTCTGCATGCTCCCTCTGCCATGAAAGAGCATACTGTTCCAGTGAGCTCCAAGAAGACCCCTGTTCTGTGACTTCCCTACCACTCTAACCATGTCACCAGAAAGGATAATGATTTGTGGGAACCAGGTCTGTGTTTGGAGAAAGTTCTCTTTTACTGGAACCAAAATGGACCTCCTTGGGCCAATTCTAACTCAGTTTGTAGGAGGGACCTGTTATTTGATTGACAGCCCTACAGTCTTGGAAGGCAATCAGCACCACAGCTGGCCCATTTATGCTTGACTTTCATTTCTTTTGCATCTTCCCAGTTTATCTTAGCATGAAGTTAAGACCTTCTTATGTCCCAGTTGCCTGTCTTTCCCTACAACACAAGGCAGGCTAAACTTTTCCCTAGCATTGGTCAGCAATAGCTCTGTGGTCAGTATTGACCCTCTGTTGCCAGCTCAGCCCTGTGTGGTTACTTTGACTCTGTGTGGCCATCTTGTGTCTGTTTGGCCATCATTGACCATATATGTTCAGCACTGACCCTGTGTGTGTCCAGCATTGACCCTCTGTGGCTAGCTTCACTTGTGTAGCCAGCTCCGTTCTGTGTGACCAGAACTCTACCCACTCTGGTACCTTTCTGTTTCCTGTCCTCTGTGAGGTGAGCATTTTTGCTCCACCCTTCCTGCTGTGGTGGATTACTTCCTCACCCATCAAAGTACCATGGTCTGAAACCTCTGAAATCATAAGTTCATCCCAAATCCTTCTATCTTTAAGTTGATTTGATTAGGCATTTTGTCCCAGCAGTAAAAAGGTATATATATCTATGATTTGTGCTAATAGACTGTTTGGTCATATATGTTCAGCACTTACTATTTATTGTAACAGTCATGGTCATTGATGGTCTCTACATCAAAGAAATATTGTTACAGCCACTGCTGTCATGTGGGGAGATGGCAACGCTCCGACCCAAGCCTAGACTCATTTCTGGACTTTCAGAAAAAAATCAGAAACCTGTCAGTGTAGTGTGCTCAGAAACCAGAAGTAGGGATCTGAGGGAGAGTTTCTACAAGAGATTAATTCTGAAGATCCAGTTATTAGTGGAAAAGCCAAACCACCAAGGTAAAGTTTAGATACTTTCTAATTATAATTGAGCTGGAGAAATTAAAAGTCCTGTTCAAAGGGAAGAGGCACTGTGTGTGCATTTCCAGCCCGAGAGCTAAATTTGGGAATAAACCCAGTGGAGATAATAAGAAATTCAGAACACACCCCAGTCATTTCAGGGGCCTGATAGGGTGCATGAGTTCAGGCAAGGCTGCAGTTCTTTCTGTTAGGTCTCTGTTCCCACATTTTGAATCTCAACCTGCAGGGCTGACATCTGAGGGCATCTGTATTTTCTAATGACAAGTGTATAACCTTGCAGAGGAGCAGATTTAAAATGTTTTTATTCTGCCTGGCCTGGGCATGTATATGGCTCTAACAGAATACCTTCACCTTTTCGGCCAATTTTCAAGTTTATGTATGAGAAAGATGGGGGAAGTGATTCACCTACCGAGATGAGACCCTTGGTAGGAACGAGCCTTCCTTACCATGGTGGATGCCCCAGTGTTCTTTCCTGTGTTGTTTGAGTTTTATTGGGGGGTGTTGAGAATTACAGATGAACAGTTCATTGAAATAGTATTACTTTCCTCTATATTCTAGCTCTTAGAGATGATATCTGAGGTTTGTAAAAGCTACTGCATTGTCAAATGCTCTTCTGGATGGATGCTTCTTGTTAATGACCTTCTCCTTCAACACTACCAGTCAGCCATTCCTTTTCTAGACTTTGCTCATCTCCATGCTGGTCAGATTATGCAGCCAAGCCCCATTGCAGGCCTGAATGCCAACTGCAGATGTTTCTCCTTACTACATGGAATGGATTCTGGCAGGAGCCAGAGTCATACAGGGCAAAAGTGGTACGTGTGTCATGTGATCTTGCTTTTGGCCCTTAGCACTAACATGCCATTCCTCCGTGAGTCAATGTGCCAATGGAGTGGAGTGGAGAGCGAGTTGTTTGCAGGGTTCAGACTCGGCCTGGCTCTCCTTTCAGCTATGTGAGTATTTTCCTTATCTGCTCACTTAGACTTCCTCATCTGTAGGAAAACTCTTCATTTGAAGTATTACTGAGATTGCTACACAGTAGTGACACAGATCTGAGAGGCCGGGAATCAATCCTGCTTCCATTCTGGTGACAATCAGGCACCAGTACTGTGTAAGGGCTCAGTTGAGAATCTATAGAAAACAGCCATTTGGGCAGATTCCAGTGGAGGAAGCTAGCATGTCAGGGTGCAGAGAGAGGCTGCATGTAAAGATGCAGAGAGGGGCTTGTCGTCAACGCCTGAAACTCTCTGGGCAGGGTAGTTGTGAATAGAAGACAGCCAGTATTGTGTGAAGACATTTTCCATAGTCACAGTTGGGTTACTGGTACCTCATGTATGGAAAACCAAGGCTACTGCTGAGTGTCCTACAGTAGCACCCACACTGGGTCTGGTCCAGAATGTCAGTAACTGCTACTGTTGAGACCTCCTGCTCTCAGGTGCTACCGTAGATAAGAAAGAGTGAAGGATTGGAACGAACAAGGCTCTCAGTCACCCATGAATGAAGGAGAGTCAGACCAATGGAAAAGGATCCCAGTCTAGTCTAGCATGTTTGGGGGGAATCTTTTGATTTCCTAGGAGAAAATGGGGACAGTGCTTGGGACCGATGACAAGAGCTATGGAGTTACACGAAGCTAGAGTATGCATGCTAGGCTGGGCCACCCTGGAGCACACATAGCAAGGGATGGGGTTCAGTTAAGAATTTCTAAAGGGATAGAGAGACGGCTCCTGAGTTCAATTCCCAGCAACCACATAGTGGCTCACAACTGTCTGTAATGGGATTCGATGCCCCCTTCTGGTGTGTCTGAAGAGAATGACAGTTTGCTCACATATATTTAAAAAAAAATCTTTCTGAAAATGATCTATTTGTATTTATGCATCTGCCACATGCATTTGCCCTTGGAGTCCAACAAAGAATGTCAGCTTCTCTTGGAGTTAGAACTAAAGGGTTGTGAGCCTCTGACTGTGGAGTCTGGGGACTGAACTCTTGAAAAGCTATAAGTGCTCTTAACTGCTGAACCAGTCTCTCCAACTGTCCTATTTAAGGTTCCATTGCTACGGACAGACACCATGACTGCAGCAACTCTTATAAAGGAAAATATTTAGTTGGGGCTGGCTTACAGTTTCAGAGGTTCAGTCCAATATTGTCACAGTAGGAAGCATGGCAGCATGCAGGCAGACATGGTGCTGGAGAAGCCAAGAGTTCTATACCTGTTGTGAGAATTTCTAATAGGAAAAACAAAGAGAGAGATATCTGATGCTAGTTCTGATCATTATCAGACGCGTGTGGTTTCTACCTTGGTTGGAAGCAGGAGGACAGTACACCAAAAGCAGATGTTCAGATTTATGGGAATAACAGCAGGCTAGCTGAGCAACCTCCACCGGGGACTGCCACAGCACTTAGAAAACTCACAGAAGAATGCATTGAGGGCCCTGGAGAGCTTTCCAGCAGGCAGAAACCAGTAGACATCCACCTAAACGCAGTCACTAAACTTTGTGAAAATGTCTCAGAACATCCTACATTCATGACTTAACACAGGAGAAACCAACAGGTTTCCTGGGCTGATATGAGGGGAGTTTGGAGTTGGTAGATTATCTGAAAGGGGATCTGACCAGAAGAGGAGCCAAATTCAAAATGTGAAATCTCCTCAGATCAGTGTCTGTGGCCTCCACTACATCTTGGTGGTGAGAGCTGGGAGATGCAGTGGAAGGCCTCATCTAGGAGTTGCTGCCCACTCCAGAATCTTAGGGTCGAGTCCCAAGTCAACTGCCTGCTAAAAGAAGAGTCTTTCAGCAATGGAAGAGTCCAGGAGACCCCCAGTGGTTCATTCACAGTAATTTGTGCTTATTAACAGCAGTAACAAACAGTCAGTTGTAAAAGAAACAAGAAAACACGCATCCTTTTCAGGAAAAAAGTGTCTGAGAGCAGCAGCAGAGGCTGCGAGGAGGGGTCTTACAGGAGCCGGTCAACATTTGTAAATTTAGCATACATGAACGCAGTTGTACATGGAAGACTGGACAGAACCATACTTTAGAAGTGATCTGTGGGTCTGGGGGAGAGGAGAGATTGTGGGGGAACTAGGAAGACTAGAGGGAGGGGAAACTCTGATTGAAATTTAATGTATGAGAGAATAAAAAATGAACTGTAGTTTATATGAAGTGATATCATATTGAAGACACTTTAACATATTATAGGTATATATCTTAATCCTTAGAGAAGCCAACAAATTTTAAAATTGTATATCTAAAAATTTAATACAGGAATAACAGGAATACACCCAAAGTCTTTGCTGATTCCCAAAAGAGACAAGATGGGGGAGACAGAGAAATAAGAAACAAATAAAAAGGTGGTATCACCTTGACTCTGCCTTATTAATGACTAGATGAAACATAAAAGGATTAACACACCAATTAGAATTGGCTGCACATGTCTGCACATAGCTGATCAGGCAGTGGTGGTTAGTCCAGTCGGGCTGGGGTGTGGCTGGGGGTAGAGTGTTTCCTGGCATGTGGGAAGCTCTGGATTTAATTGTGGCATCAAAACCAAAGCAAAACAAGTAGAAAATGAGCAAGAAATAAGGACAACAACAACAAGTCAAACAAAATACTAGACAAAGTAGACTTCCTGATGAAGCATTCTGGCAAAGGAAAAGGTAGAACACCCCATCAGTAAGAAGTAAAAATTAGATCTCTGTGTCAGCTTAGTAAGAACTCCATAAGCCAACAAAGAGGAAGGAGATAGGCAGATATATACTACACTATGTTCAAAAATCTAAACCTCAATACTCGATATAAAACAGCAATACAAAAAAATCAGTAAACTCATAGAATCTAAATTGTAATTGATATACATACATACATACATACATACACACACACATACACACATACATACATATATGTGAATGTAAAGTTAAAACGTAGTCTCAATTCCAGAATCTGCATGGTTTAGCATGGCAGTTATGGGCATGTGCATCTTTACAAGCCTCTACGAGTCTGAGACCATTAGTGTTCCTTCTGGGGAGAACCACTGAGGGATCCAGGAAAAGCCCCAATCCGTTTTCATGTTTATGAACTTCTGTAAGTTACATATATCAAAGAAGGATTCTTAATGGAAAAAAAAAACAAGTAAGTTAAACTGAGTGAACATGAAAATAGACATAACATTTTATGACTGAAGTCATGTTTTGATGAAAGTATTTAGTTCTGAAATGCTAATTTTAAATGATTTAAAACAAGGACCTGATCTTATACTTCAAGAAATTTCAAGCGGTGAGCACAGTAGATGCACAGGAAACCACAGGAAGGCTGATGATATCATAGTAGAAATGCAGAAGATGGGAGACAGCACAAGCAGAGGAGGACAAATAACACCCAGCCTGACCCTTTGAGAAGTCATAGCCCATCTCAGCCTTTCCCCAAGAATAACTCCAAGGAAATACAGAAAATAGACACTAACAGTGGTGCTAAGAGGGGATTTTTGTAGATTGGATCAGCATCAAAATAAAAAGAAAGATGTAAATGCATGCTGATTTATTGGTAATTTACTAGTAAATGACAGCTGAACATAGAAACAAATCTCAAAAAAAAAAAAAAAAATTCCACTGGCTAAAGAAATGATACAGGATAAAATTTAAGCACCAAATACCTAATGAAGTTTTCTATCAAAATAACTTTCCTAAAGGTGAACCCAAAAGAAGAAATTGTAACAATCGTATCCTATTATTTTCTAAACACAGGAAAGGAAAATTTCCCAACAAATATTATGAAGTCATGAAGGCCTGACAAGGGAACAAGAAAATGATGGGCATAGATGCTGACATTTGTAATAAAATCTCAGCCACTGAACTCAGCCATACAGAAAAAGATAATGCACTGTAGGTTTTATCCTATGACGGCTTGAAAATCAGCATGATCCACTAAAGAAACTGAGTAAAGTAAAGCTGCATGGTTATCTCACTGAGAACGTGTTTGGCAGACATTTAAACTCATGTAAGATAGATGTTCTTAGGGAATCGGGAACAGAGAAGAGGAGAAGAGCTTGCATTTCTTTGTCAGGATGAGTGTCCATCCTTCAGCATGGGAATGAGGTAAAGTTTCTCTCTCTTTTCCACCCAACCTGGGACTGGAGAATCCAACTAGTACATAAAGACAAGAGAAAAACTAAAGAGCACGCAGATCAGAAGCCAAGAAGTAAAGTTGTCCTGTTCACACAGGAGACCTCGATTATTGAAAAGAAGAAGAAGAAGAAGAAGAAGAAGAAGAAGAAGAAGAAGAAGAA
>JANHMN010000016.1:57370850-57392318 GCA_030674055.1 Rhabdomys pumilio | reverse complement strand
CTTAAAGGGGAGGCTTTAAAGGGAAGGCTTAAATGGAAGGCCTTAAAGGGGAGGACTTAGAGGAGAGGCTTTAAAGGGGAGGCCTTAATGGAGTGGACCTAAAGGGGGAGGCCTTAAAGGGGAGGGAGTCTATAAAGCAAGTTGGAGCCCTGAGAGTGGGAAACTGAAATGCATTACAAATTTACTTGAGAAGCATCTTCTCATTCATTTTAACTCTCTCCCCGATTATCTTGTTTAAATTATCCTATTTCAAGAATG
The DNA here is from genome assembly GCA_030674055.1 of Rhabdomys pumilio. Lineage (NCBI taxonomy): Eukaryota > Metazoa > Chordata > Mammalia > Rodentia > Muridae > Rhabdomys > Rhabdomys pumilio. Next base: position 57,392,060 of record JANHMN010000016.1, on the reverse strand, counting down.
AAAATATAGAGTCTATGTAACCAGTTACTGGTTCTGCCATGGCACGTATATGACACTAGGCGAGAGAGAGAGAGAGAGAGAGAGAGAGAGAGAGAGAGAGAGAGAGAGAGAGAGATCTTGAATTTTCTGGGAGTCAGGAGAGAGTCAAGCACTCTTAAATTCTCTCTCTCATAGTATCCCCCAAATCTAGGGAGCTTTGCCTGTGGGGTACAGCACTGCCATGATGGGCCTTTGAGGTTCTTTTTGAGAGATGCAATTGTCTCATTTGGGTCTAAGTTCATGCAAAGGACAGTCTTGTGCATATGTGATCTTCTCATTGACCAGAATGTTTAATTCATCAGAACACTGTCTCACCAGCTCCCGCAGAACGGCAGTCTACCCTACAGCTGTTTTTGTAGCTGGAACAGTAAACAGCCACTCGCAATGATGAGGGCCTAAATCTGCTGATTGTAGACACGAGGAATTCACAATATCCCATCAGTCATGAGGGGGACAGACAAGCTAATTGACCCACTTAACGAATAGAGCTCCCCAAAGAGGGCTGTCTTTCATGGCTTAAGTCCCATTAATCAACAAATACTCATTGGGCTCCTGCTGTGCCCTCATGTGGATGCTGGAGATGCCTGGGGAGCATGGCATAAATCAAGACCTGTGGCCCAGAGCATCCTTTGATTCTCTTGGGGACAGGATGGTGTGTGATGCTGCTGGGAAACATGGTGTGTTTATGAACATGGCTGCACCCACAGAAGAAGGGGCTGATGGCAAAGATGGGGAAAGGATAACACTGTGTGGAACAAGAGACTCACTGTGTGCACTGAACTGGATGTGTAAGGCACAGAACCTTGGCAGCAGGGCACTGAGTGGCACCCACAATGAATGGCACCTGGAATGCTATGTCTCGGGTGCACCAGCACTGTCCTTTGCTTCCTAGAGGAGAATAGCACTCGCAGCTCTCAGGACTTATACTTCTGCTCTGCTTTGTGTTGTAGGCTTCAAATGCCAACATCCAGGTCAGAAGTACAACTGGAAGAGACAAGTTGTTCCATATAAAAAGTCCCCAACTCCCAAGGAATTCATTCATTCTTTAGGCCTGGGCATACTGTGGGTAGATAAGCTTCTATTGTTTTTTCATTTAGAAGACTAAAATCAAAACAATAACTTGTCTTCAGTTGTCCATTATGGAGTCCTATTCACTCTGAGGTGCAGTGGTAACATGTACACACACACACACACACACACACACACACACATGTCAGGCTTACATGTGCATGTGACATGATGGAGTCTACTCCTGTACCATACCTGGCTTCTGGAGTCTCCTTTCTGCTAGCACCTCTCCATGACAGGGTAGGCTGCCCAGATCTGAAGAATAGCAGTGGGTGTGATGAAACTCATGACTTGGGAATCATAGGCATCTGTCTCTGTTTATTGATGTTTTGAAATTTTTCAGAAAAAAAAAAAGGTTTGGTGAAGAAATTCTGCTTGGATGTGAGATGCTGGGTATGATATTTGGTGTATAAACTTGGAACTTCTATGAGGAGTGAAGGAGTTGAACCAGGTGGGCAGGAAGGTGGGTGAGATGGAGCAGGTAGGGAGGAAAGTAGAGGGCTTGGCACAGGTGGGGAGGAGGGCAGCTCTGCACTTGCCAGTGTTTGGGTTAATGGGTCCCATTTTCTCCAGCAGTGTGAAGGGGAGCTGAGCAGATCTCAGAACAATCTCAAAGGTCGGGATAAAGGTAACATGAGGCCGAGACTATTTCCAACAACACTTGATAGTCTGGAGAGGAACTTTTGCTGGAAGGAAACTGTTCTGCCAAAAAGTGATTAGTTCACTCCAAGAGTCTCTTGCTTTAAAATTCAGCACCAAAATGCAATCTGCCTCTCTTCTTTGGTTTCACCCCACTTACCTCTCCCACTCGCTCTCTCTGCGTGTGCTTTTTGATTTGATTTACAAATTTGCTATTGGATTTTGGAGGCATTAAGGGCCTGAGGCTGGCGCCAGCTCAGCTCTATGTTAAGCTGTGGTCTTGCTCTGACTTTCATTTGTCACCTTATATTCCTGTTGGGACACAGCACAGCACTCTACTGTGGCATTACTTGCAGGGGCTTAAATTGCAGCAGGCAAGATTGGAGTTAGACCTGGGAAGTACAGGGAGGCTCGATCTGTCTATCTATCTATCTATCTATCTATCTATCTATCTATCTATCTATCTATCATCTATCTATAAATATTATATCATATTATATTCTAATATGTTATAGATGATAGATATTCCATGACTGTACTGCAAGAGATGACCCGGAGTGACATTTTTTAGTACTCTTCCAACAGCCTGGGCATTTTGCATGTAATCCTGTGTATAAATTTGTGCATAGAAGCCATGAAGTAGGACCAAGAACACCTACAAGGTATTGTTGCATAAAAAGAGCCAATTCTGAAAATTAAATTATAAAATGGTCATTAAATAGATTTCTAAGTTTTCAAAATCTGTCTTGTATCCATACACCATTTCATAGAAAATGTATTTCAGTAGAAGAAAAATGATGATTACTTTTTAGAAAGATATGTTATGAAATCCATTAAAGGGGGCGGGGGTAGAAAGAACAGAACACGTGGTTCCTGTGGTGGGAGAGAAGGCTCAGAGGCTAAGAGCATGGACCACTCTTCTAGAGGACCAAGTGCCCATACTATGTTCCTAGGACCCACTTTGGGCAGCTCACAGTAGCTTGTACCTCCTGATTAAAGGAATATGATGCTCTCTTCTGGCTTCTGCAAGTAATACATTCATACATATATTTATACACAGATACACACATGCACATACATAAAACTTTTTAAAAAGGAGGCCAGATAGCAGGCATGGTTTGTAAGGTGACAACATTTGGCATGGCCTGTCGAAGCACCACACCCGTTTTTACAGTGGAGAGATTTGAATTCTATAACTTTCCTTGGAGTCATCTGGCAGCTTTGGGTGGGAGCCGGTGAACACCCCACTCCCTTCAGTGTGTTCTTGGCCTGTCCTATGACTGAGAGGGTATGTGTAAGAAACTACTTCTGACTCATCACTGTGATCACCTCTGGTTCCCCACTTTGTCCCTCTGCCTTCCTGGCATCTGAAAGAAACACAGTGCTACCCACCAAAGCCTCCCAGTGCCTGTCCCCATCACATCTAGCTTTATGGTTCCATTGTCTCTGTGAGAATTCTGATTGAGGCTGAACAAGAACCCCACACACACTACCTCCCTCTTTCCTGAGTCCTGTAACCTGCTTGACTGACATACTTCGCATCTTCAGTGCTGCCACCCATGCTTTTGGGGAATGCTCTAAGCTAGACTTAAATTTCATAGTTTAAAATGATTGAAGACATATTCTACCTGTCTGTGTCTAAGCTCTGCTGATTCCTCAGTGTCCCTGTTCCAAGTCACACTCCTGGCAACTGTTTGTCCTGGCTTGAGACTCAGCCAGGACAGTGTTAGAGATATAGCCTATGTGGTAGTTTAAAGAGTGATCACCATTCGAAATAAAACAGACATTGGAGGTGGAGAGAGGGAGGGAACTAGGTGGGATAGGGTCAGGGATCAGGTGTCAGGAGAACAGGGCAGTGGGTTGGTCTGGAGAAGGCTGGGAGAGAGAATGAAAATGGTTAGAGGAGCATCTTTGGGACAAGCCAGAGACCCGGGACAGGGTAGGCTCCTGGAAGTTTATAGTGGTGACCCAAGCTGAGACATCTAGCAACTGAGGATATGGAGAGTGAAATGACCACTTCCTGTAGTCAGTGGAGGGAAGGGAGCACACCAACCTACTCACAAAACCTAGAGAGAGGAACTAGAGAAGGCTGGCTGGGTCACTTGCTGGAAGTCACACCCTCCAGTGGTGAGAGCTACCTGAGGAGCACTAATGTCCCCATACTTCTGAGAATTCCCTTGCACAGTGGAGGCTGAACACCATGGCTGGAGAGAGCGCTGCAAAGCAGAGACCCCTCAACCTGGAAGGCCGCTGAGCATGGAGCTGTCCACTCAAGATGTGCTGAAGTCAGCTTGGCAGGAGGAGGGAGCACAGACACTGCTGCTGCTGCCGCCCTAAACCTATTACTGTGTCCATTGCTGCCATTGGATTGGTATCCATTTGACTTTTTATATTGAACACACACTACTAATCTTTTAAATTCAGCCAGAAAGTCTAATAATTACCCATAGATTCCTCTGGAAGTTTTAACTTTCCTCGCTAAATCACCTTGAATAATGATGCTTTTATTGTGTTACATTTCATCTTCTCACCATAATGAGGGATCTAGGTCTTTTAGGACATTGCTGGAGAGAAGTGGCAAGAACCAGTGATCTCCTCTATTTCATTAAGTCTTTATACTCCTCAACTGAAGCGGAACATAGGCTGTGGATTTCAAGACGACACCCAGTCTTAGTCTTCTACTCACAGTTTGGTAAGTTTTCTGATCACAAACAGACGTTTAATCTTATTCTTGTGGTTATACCGCAGTGCTTCTGTTCATCTGTCCTTTCTTGTGACGAGTTATACTGGAACTCACAGGTGCTCAGTTATAAAAAAATAAGAAATAAAAAAAGTTATTTGCAAGAAATCTCACTGATATCCATCAGCATATGAATGAACAAGGAAATGTGGCATGCATCCACAGTGGAATGTTGACCTACCACACAGATGAGAGAAATGCATCATCTGTTGGGACAGGGATGCAACTGAGGATCTTCATATCACATAAAACAGACTCATAAAGATAAATACTGTATATATTTCCTCTCAAATGTAATCCTAGATTTTATAGAGAGATACAGTCATTTATGTGTGATTTGAGAGCAGAATGAAGGCCAGTGAGGGAGGTTACAGCATATGGGGGGAGATGGGGATGAGTATGAAAATCTATACAGTATACTTAAAAGAAACGATCTTTTCCAAATCCTTTGCATTCAAGGAACTTTTAAGAAAAGAAATGTCCCCTGGAGTAATCTAGGGAGGGTGCTCACTCCACTCATTGTGCTAAGAATATTAAGAATAGCTACCTTGCTGATTTGTTTAACTGATTGACTGATTGCCACAGAGATGTGGTGAAGCTTCTGGACCCCTTTCCAGAAAAGCAACAGCAGCAGCAACAACAACAATAGCAACAGCAATAGCCAAAATAAATAAATAAATAAAATCTCAGTGCATAAAGTAGTACAGTGTGATTTTTGAGATGAACAAAGAAATAAAGTATATAAGACTGTGTCAGAGCAAGGACAACATATGTCTAAAAATTACGAAACAGACTGGTGCTGTAATAATATATGTAATTTTAGAGTAACATGTTAAACAAGGTCTGGTAACAGGCACTCTAAATCCACAATAGCACCAAGCTTAGATGGCATTTTGAGATGGATTCACTGGGTGTCATATGAGGTGACATGTGATAAGTGATCAATTGGTGCATGTATTGATTGTGTGCATGGGTAAAGAAAAGGATCATACTTGTTTGTGTTCACAGAGCTTCCCGTTTTCTCCATGGTCCCTGTGGTGATGGCTGATGCAAGTTTAAAAGTTAGCCCATGGTGTCCTGTTCTTCCTGTCCTAGCTGCACCTCTGTGCTGAGTGGAGCCGTTTCCTCCTTAGAGCCTTCACACCCTCTGTTGCCTAGTGAGTAGGGAGTGAGAGCTCCTGCTCTACTTTCCCACTCCTCCTTCAGCTCTGACATCACTTCCAGGCCCACCCCTATTTCTCTGTCCACGCCTTCTTTTCAGAGCTCTGCTCATTTATTGCGCTTTGCACACTTGCTTACTTGTTTTATGTTGCTTTCTCCCACCAAGCATGAAGCATGATGCAGAAGGGTCTTAACCATTCTGTTCACTCGTGCCTTGGTCAACTCCTACGGACTGGGTCCCGGGAAGTACTGTGCAAACATTGTGTGAAAGACTGGAAATGCTCTTTTCTGAGTTGTGCTCAGCAATCGGTAGCTGAGTATGTGGCTCAAAATAGCTCAAGCACTGTCTATGATCTGCTCACCTCAGCTGTGTCATTTGCAGTGTCATACGAATCACAGCCAGGACCGCTGTCACCTTTGCTGCTGGAAGGTGGGCCCTGTAAGACTCTGGTGAGTCTTAGCTACCAGGACCCCCTGAGTGAATCATGCAAAGATGGAGATCATTGCAAAAGCAAGAGGAGTTTATTGTCCAGCAGTTTGACCTGCATTTGAAAGGAGAAGTGACCCTGGGCAGCTTGTTCAATGAGCTTTTACTCAATTTCCAGGGGCAGAATAGAGAAACATCAACTAGGCACAGTATGATTGCCAGAACAGTGTGACTTTTAAACTGATTGGTCCTTAGGTTGGTCTGCCCTGAGAAATGTGTCTACTGCTCTGGGGCTTCCCTTATTTGCAGGTGGCCAACGGTCGCCTTCTCCTCCCAACCCCCCACCAATATGGTGGTCTTCCTAAGGGATGTAATTTAGCTTCTCCCTTCCAGGAGGGGTGCCTACATGTTCTAAGGGCATCTCCCTTCTGAGAGGGGAGGGGGCCTGGTGCAACTTTCCAAAGGCTCTAAGCTGACCTCTCCTCCCCCTCCCCCTTTTCTTGTGCATGCTTCAATCCTGAAACTATTGCTGGTGTTCTGGTAGCTCATAATCCTGGTCTTCTGTACCTAGCTCTTGGTATCTTTGTCTCAGGACCATCAACTGTACTGCACCTATGTGGTCTTTAATAAAAGCAACTAAATGGTTCAAAATGCAGGGGCCAAAAGTCAAGAATAGCAAGAGAACAATTAGAGGTCCTAACAAGGTGGATATGAGGGTAGTTAACCAAGGGGAAGAGTTAAACCAAGACTTGAACCAGCCCTGACTCTGTTCTCTTTTTCTCTTCCACTTAGCTAGCCCTTCTCTCACCTTGGTCATTTAATCTTTAACAACCCTGGAATGGTCTGTATAAAAGCAACACTCCTCAGCTAAGGCAGCACATAGCCCTCCTATTCTGTAGAACTACTTCTGATAATGAAGTCAGTGATTCTTAAAGGTGACTGATGGAAGTTTCTATTCTCTCTATGTCCAAATCAATGGCTGCCCTCAGACTGTCATAATTTTTCCCTTGTAAGACCAAAGCGGAGGTCCCAGTGGCTGCCCCGACCACCCCCAACCCCAACAGAAGGGAGACAGTGAGTGCTATAACAGATTTGGTAGACAAGCACATAGGATGGGGAAAGGAACCAGAATCCAAAGGTCCTACCAGGTGGTCATGACAAAGGTTGAGTGATCTTGGGCATCAGCTGATTGTCCAGTCTTTTATATCGTCCAGTGGGGGTCTCCAGGGATCAGGGGTTCTGCAGGTTTCACATGGGAAGAATGCACCCAGGACACAATACCATCCACCTTGAGGGCTATGGGAGTGGTTAGCAGCACCAGGAAGGGTCTGTTCCACCAGGGTTCCAGTGACTGTGCACGTTGCCTCCTTAAGTAGACTCAGTCACCAGTCTTGAAGCAATGAATGGTCTCTGGCATCCCTGGAGTATCCCCATCCCTGCAATCTCAGCCTAGGCCTGTGGAAAGGCTTCAAGCCACCAGTCTAGGTCCTGGGGTGCCCTGTCTGGGGTTTCAAACAACTTGTATTCGTCCTCTAGCCTAGTCAAGACTTGGAGTGGTTCTCCCTGGGGCCTTTAATTTGGGGCCCCTTTGAGAGGAAATGGATTTGGACTCCCATTTTGGTGAGCAGGTCTTGGCCAAGGAATGGGTAGTGACATTCTGGGATAACCATGAAAGAGTGATCAACTGATCTTCAGGTAGTCCATGAATATTGTTTGGTCCCAGTGGTACCCATGATGGTTTTTAGACACGGGAGCCATCTGTTTGGAGAAGTATTGAATGTTGTGTCCTGGTGTCTACCAGAAACTGAGTAGGCTTCTCCTCTACCTTTAGAGTTACCCTGGGTTTGAGGAGGAGTTCTGAACCCTGTCATCCCCTGCTCCCCACCCCCACCCCCTGACCCCCCTAATCACTTTCTTCACCCATAGCTAACACCTTCTGGATCTGAGGTGGGGGGGTTGTTGCCAGTCTCAGAGCTTTTCTTTCTGTTTCTTTGCGTTGGGGCACTCTTGGGCCTGTTGACTCCTCTCCTTGCAATATGCACACTGGTCCTTTTAATGGGGTTTTCTGTCTCTCTTTGATTGGAGTCTCTCTTCTCTGCTTTCCATAACCACTGTAGCCAAGAATCTCTGTAAATTTCTTTCCAGTCACCTTCTTCTTTTCATTTCCTTTCATCTTCTTTCTCTGCTCTTTCTCCTCCTCTATTTCCCTGTTATGGTAGATTTTCTCAGCAACCTATATTAAATCTTTTAACAACTTATCTTGTAGTCCCTCTAGCCTCTGAAGCTTTCTCTTGATATCTCTACTAGCCTAAACTATAAAGGCCATAGTCACAGTGGCTTTGTGCTCCTTGCTGCTGGGGTCATAGGGTGTGTGTTGACAGAATGCCTCTATGAGCTCTTCTATAAAGGTTGTGGGCAACTCATCTGGTCCCTTGCTCACGTGCCTTGGTCAAAATTGGTGGGGCTTTGTACGTCCTTTGCCTTAAGACCTGCCAATGGAACCTGGCAGTAGACTTTCAGGTGCCCCTTACCTTCTGCCACACTAAAGTCCCAGTCAGATCTAGTCAGAGGAAACCCTCTGTTGACAACAGCCTGGTCAGTTGATGATGTCCCTGTGTCTGAGGGGACATTTTTTCTGGCTTCCTGCTTTATCCTTTCTCACTCTTCAGTCGTGAAGAGCACTCTCATGAGTTGTTGGATATCATCACAGGTGGTGAATAAGGTAAAGAAAACATTCTCAAAGAGATTAGTCAGCCCCTTGGGGTTCTGAAAGGGGTGTTAGGCCTTCCAGTAGTACAAGTTGGCTGAAAAGAAGGGTCAAATTGCCTAGCCTGATTGTCCTTATCTAGAGGCCCATATGCCCTCAGCAGGAGAGCCATCATGGTATCAGGGGAGGTGGCTCTCAGACTTAGGGTCCCCATGGCTGGACCAGGAAGTTGGGGGTCTCTTCCTGCTCCTTCCTCCAGTAAAGAGGGGTACAATGGCCCCAGTCCTGTATGGGCTGAGGATCCTGGTGCTGACACTGGTGGGGTCCATAAGGGAAAAGGTAGGGGGATACAGAGAAGGGTCTTAGAACAACAGGTCTGCTGTTGAAGAGACTTGGAGGATTGACTTCTTCTCAGGTCTAGATCCCTCCTCCCATGTTTTCTTTTTCCTGATGGCCAGAACCTACAAGGAGGGTCTAGGGGAAAGACTTATTCACAAAGGGGTGGGTCCTCCACTAAATTCTTCCAGGTAATTATACAGGCTCTGGGTGCCTGAGGGATCCAGGTCTAAAGACTCTTTCCTCTACTGCTTTGATCACCTGTAAGTTGAAGGTCCCTATGGGTGGGCACCCTACCCCGAAGGTGGGCTATTAGGAGAAGCAGAGAGTAACTAACTTGCCCTCTTTACTACAACTGACAAGTTTTCTCTTTCCCTAACTTAGTGGGGTAGATTCAGTCTGTTCAATGTCTAAAATGTCAGTTCAAAAACAAACAAGACAAACACCAGACAAACCCCCTGCCTTGGGCTGGTCAAGACATAACAGAGAGACAATCAAGATGTAGAAAAACCGCCCTTGTCACAGGCAGAAGAACCCAGTAACCAGATGACTCTGCTGGCTTATGCTGGGGCTGGGTCTAATGGAGGGGAGTCCTCCTGACTTCCTCCAGGAGACCTGAAGTGTCCTCCCATCTTCCCATCCCAAACACCATGGGCTCTCCGAGCCCCCAGATGCTTGCAAGCAAACTGGAAGTTCAGACATGCTTATAGAGACTACGACAAACAGGGAGACAGACACCGATCACCTGTCTCTAGTGTATCCCCACAGGGAATTGATTCTGGGCCAATGCACCAAATGTAAGACTCTTGCAAGTCTTAGCTACTGGAACCCCCTGAGTGAATCCTGCAGAGACAGAGATCGATGTAAAAGCAAGAGGAGTTTATCGTTCCAGCATGCCGGGTCAACCTACATCCAAAAGGAGAGGTGACCCTGGGCAGCTTGTTCAGTGAGCTTTTACCCAATTTCCAGGGAGAGAATAGAGAAACATCAACTAGGCACAATATGACTGCCAGAACAGTGTGACTTTTAAACTGATTGGTCCTTATGTTGGTCTGCCCTGAGAAATGTGTCTACTGCTCTGGGGCTTCCCTTATCTGCAGGTGCCCCCCATGTGATCTTCCTGAGGGATGTAGTTCAGCCTCTCTCTTCTGGAAGGGAGGGGTGCCTACATGTTCTAAGGACTTCTCCCTTCTAGGAAGGGAGGGGGCCTGGTGCAATTTTCCAAAGGCTTCAAGCTGACCTCTTTAGGCCCCTCTTTGCAGCTGCTGTGTCAGCTGATGTGTTCCTGCTACACAGTCTTCTCCTAACCTTATTCTTTTTGTTCTAGCTGCAATGATATTTTTGTCTTTCATTTTGTTAAACTTACCTATTGTTTATATTAACATATAAAATTATATGGGTTTATTTTGTAAAGTGTTGTGACATACATATATATTGCAGAATGGCTAAACTTGTCGATTTTCAGATGGAACGTTAAGGTTCAGTTCTTAAATGCATCTCAAAGGCCTGTGGATTGAAGGCTTTTTTAAGTGTAAGATTTTGTGGGTGCTCTAAGCATCCAGTACCACAGTATCCTGGGCTGCAAACTGATCTCATCCCACAGATCCTTGTGAGCAGAGCACGTATGCTGCGCTTCCCGCCATGGACGTGGTAGTGACCAATCTCAGGCCAGACCTTTCAGCCTGGACCTGAGGAAGGGGATACCCAGAGAAGGTGTACTTGGTACAAAAACAAATAACCAAACAAATTCAACAACAACAACAAAACCAGTCTGATTTTCTTTCTTTCTTAATACAAATTTGGTGTAATTTGTTAAAGTGAAGTTTTTATTCAATTTTATCATGGTGTCACTGTGGGAAGGTTGCTTCCTGTGGGGCAGACGGTTGCTTTGACCTGACAATTGACATCCACAGTGACAGGCCTTCCTTTGCAAGGAAACTGCTACCACGCACATTTCCTCTCTCAGGAGGAAAAGAGATGTGTTTGTTCCTTGCTTAACACTTCATTCCTCTCTGAAGGGCTTTGCGCTGCCCATGGCTCGCATTCCATCATCTCCATAGTGGCTTTGAATTCCACACATACTTTGGGGTCTCCAGGTTTTCTAAGAACCCCACTCCTGTTCTTATCTCTGAAGTGCAATGCTATTCATTCTATCAGAAGGATTTCAGAACAGGCCTCATTCAGCCTCTGATTCATCTTTTAACATGGCCCAAATTAAGGGTGAATCACAGTGACTGTGGGCACATCCACCCCACTTTGGAGGGACACTCATTGTAAATTACAGAACCTCCTTGATTTTACAAAAGCCCATTGCATTTGACACCTGATGGCTATGTCTTAGTGCCACTACAGTCAGCCCCTATTGAGCAAAGGATGTGTTCGTTTAGATTTGCCTGGGAGAAAGGATAGCAGCTATTCTGAGTACTGGTTCTAACTTCAAGGGAGAAGGGACAGTTGCTGGCTTGAGTGCTAGCTTTGACACTGAAGTCCACATTATACCCATGCTCCACCTGAACTCAGGTCGAAGCCACAAGCATCTAAAGGGCCTTCAGAACCACCTGGTAAGAGACAGGCTTCAGTGTGGGGATGGACAATATGTATATTGACACAGGCCTTTTATTGGCTGGGTGCCTAAGTAGCCAACAGCACTTTGAATGTTCACTGATTCCCTATTATTAGAGCAATGTGGGGCACAGTGGGTGTTGAGTTTGGATCCAGGAGAGAAAGAGGTCACAGTTATGCCACACAACACTCTGTGGGAACTTTATCTTCTACAGAAGATGGTGACAGATGACCTGTGTCTTTAACTTTGAAAAAGAAGTGATTCATAGAACACAGTCCAAGGAAGGCGAGGAGAGGTTTTCATCAGGTTTATACATAAAGAAGTTCTGGGCCTGGGAAACAGATTAGAAAGCATCTCATTCAACTTAGCCAATACATGAGCTTTCCAGCACAGGCAGCATGCACTGCCTTCTTCCAGCAAGAACACCTTTGACGTGTGTTGTGCATACTATGAACAGGGACTGAGGGAACCAATACTGATGCCATGCCTTGGAGCCAGACTACTGACTTCCCAGAGCTGGAGGTTCTAAGGCAGAGGAGGACTTCTCTCTTAGGACGGGCAAAGCATTTCCTGTGGCCAGTGATACAGAATGAGAGAACCATAGACATCCATGTTAGCAGCTGTGTCTGAGGAAATCTTGACAGCACCAATGTCACTGCATTCCCAGGCCCCTCCACACAAAACCAGGCACAGCATTGAGCAGTGAAGCCCACTGCAGCTGATCCAGCAAATACCCCTCCAACGCTCAAAATATTTGTCCAGCATGCACATACACATACCCCAGCCCCTTAAAATATTAGTGGCTACTTAGGCACTCAGGTTCTAAAGCCAGAAAGGCCTGAGTCAATATATGTGTTATTTATCTCCTCATAACTTAGCAACTTCCTTATTTAAAAAAAAAACATGGAAATATAATCTCGTCTTCAAAACCTACACTTCCATACAAAACATTTAATAGAATATCTGGAATTTTTACTAAGCAAATGTTGGTTGTTATCAAATGAACAATGCCCTGTGTAAATAGCTAAATAAAGCAGGAGTAAATGATTTAACACACGTTCGTGGTGGTGTATGTTACCTGTTCTAGGGCACAGTCACCTCGGGCAGCTGGTCTCATCTTATTCAATAGTCTGTGTCAGGTATTTCCACACAATCTAAAGCTGAATGCCAGACAAAATATAAACACACGGGCAGTAGAGAGGCACACTCTCAGAGATTCTAGGCAGAGGGGATCACAACAGGGGGAGTGTGGCAGCTGCAGCTTTGTTCCATGAATGTCTTCTGTTCCATCTTCTTTCAAGAACGGGTTTGAGGGGAGTGAGGGGGCAAAGCACTGATAAGTTATGACTTTCTGAAGAGATCCATGTCTTCCTACTGGATCTGTCTGTGGTGCCAGAGGGTGCCAGAGGGGTCCACATACATGAAGCCATGGGGCATGAAGCCCATGTATAACAGAACTAACCCCAATGCCACCCATTCTCAGGCTCTGGATAGTCAAGTGTTTCTGCAGCAGCTTTGCCATCCCTGGGCCCCCTGAGGGCTGGCAGCAGCTACATGAGTAGAACTGATTTCTAGAACACTTTGTTTGTCTGTCTGTGTAAGGCACATGTGTCTATGGAACTCAAGACAGATGGGGAAAAGCTTTGAAGCAACAGTATGCATCACCGTAGCACTCACTTATCAGAGCAGATAGATTTAAAGGTGTCATTTGCTACTCTGGGAGCACACCCCGGGTATAGGCTTTCTCAAGTGGCCACACCATAGGCTAGGTTATGGGACATTCTGTAGGCTCTCCCTCGGTTTCTTTCATCTGTCCTCAATGGAAAGGAGATAGAAATGACTGCTGGGAAACATATTACAAAGGACTCTGATTTCAGCAACATGGACTTTTCCTCCAAGACCATCATCCCATGTCGGGTATATCTCCACAGGATACCTCTAGAAAGACAGCCTGCACCTGGTGCTTTCTTATGCACAGTCTTGCAGATAATCCACCCCAAAGAGCAAGCAATCATTCTTCTTTTTTTTCCCCCTCTTGGAGTGTACAGCCCAGTGCCCTCTGGTGACTCCATGTCCTTCTGTCTGCTGTAGAAGATCACTTTGGCATGTGGCTGTCACATTTAATGCTTGGGTAAGACTGCTGAGCAGTTTTCATTTTATGAAAATTTGAACTCCTGTTTTCCTACAAAGCTAAGATGGTAAAATTTGGAGACCCAGGACTGAGAAGCAGAAGGAAGCAGTGCCCTGGGCCATGTGTGGTTACATTTGATAGAGAGAGCACGGAACCAGGTCCTGTTCAGTTTTGTCAGTGGCTGTTCCAGCTCATCCAAGCACCTAAGATAGTTTGACCAAAAGTCTTCACAAGGACGTCACCATCAGACACTGTGTGTCCTCACCATGCTCCACCTGCAGCTGTTGGTCTGGAGAGTCTGCACTTTTGGATACACGATTTTCAAACCATAGGCAAACTTCATGGTTTTCATTGCAAGATTTTTCTCCCAAAGTCCACATGGTCCTTGCATACAGGATGGAAACTTCAAGGGCTTCCTCCATAGTTATGATTAAACAAAAATGGTACAGAGTGGGAAACAAAGACTTGGGGTCCCAGCTCAGCATCTTTTCTGCCCAGTGGCCCTGGGTGATCCTTCCCTTGGGACCTAATGCTTCTCCTCCTTTGAAGAGAGATACCATCACTTTAGCCAATTCAAGCATCTGCGAGTTAAAAGCTGCCTCTTGAACCTGTGGTCCTTTAAAATTTACGGAGGAACATGCTACATCAGGCTCAACCAGCTTGGCCTCACATAAAGTCAATACTTGTCTCAGAGCAAACACAGTTCTCGAATACAAGGTCAGACTGAAAGAATTCCAACCCCTGTCCTTCCCCCAACCTCTTGCCTCTCTTCAAAGACCTAAGCGGTGAGTCGGCTCCCTGTGCAGGTCAAATGAGTGTCATAGCAGACACTGGGGTTAATATTAAACTAAAAATTAGTAGATTAGATAACTGTTACATGCTTTTAGTGCCAATTAATTTAATGGCTGTTTTTCTTTTTTAAATTCTGCCTTTTACAAGGCAGGGAAATGTGGCATATAGTTTCCTGTGGAGATTGTCAGGTGAGTCCATTGTGATGACTGCCACCAATTGAGTGGCTGACACATGTAATCCCCTCCGACTCGGCTCCAGTGATGTCAGGCTGGAGACCTGGGAGTGGACTACTAAAGAACACATTGAACATGCCCCTTGTTGCAAGATTTATGCTGGCTTACGCTGGGATCACAGCGCTGCAGTGGCATTTGTTTGAAAAAGAAAGGATTACATGGTCTTTGTGAAATGGGGAATTTAGTTCTAGGGAGGGGCAGTGTGAAGGTGATTTATGTCTGTTTATGTTCCCCTGAATCCTTTGATATGCCAGCTTCTGTCACTAAAGCATTAGGACACTTGTAATTTCCTGAATCAACCAAGATAAAATACACAAATAATTTATGTTGAAAACTCTACCATTGCTGTGTATCCTAAATGGTAGGCTTCATTCCCAGATAGAAGAGGGGACAGTGGCTTTTCAACATGATCCCATCATGAATGAGCTTTAGGTGTCCAATAGCTACCTACCATGTCAGGCATTGGGTGAGGACAATGTTCTCTCTCTCTCTCTCTCTCTCTCTCTCTCTCTCTCTCTCTCCTCTCTCTGAGCTTTTGGTTCAGAGAAACTATAAGGAATCACTGTGCAGAAGCATCTGCCCTGGGAGGAAGCTCGTTGGCTGGCTTCTCCCTGTGATCCAGTGGAGACCATGACAATAACACAGTCTGGGACTCTTTCCTTCCTTTGTAGTACAACTCTTTAGCAAGCTGCTTTAAAGGACATGTTCTCAGAGAGATGAGAACTCAAGCTCCTTGT
The DNA here is from genome assembly GCA_030674055.1 of Rhabdomys pumilio. Classification (NCBI taxonomy): domain Eukaryota; kingdom Metazoa; phylum Chordata; class Mammalia; order Rodentia; family Muridae; genus Rhabdomys; species Rhabdomys pumilio. Next base: position 57,376,487 of record JANHMN010000016.1, on the reverse strand, counting down.
CTTCAGCCAGAGAAAGAGAGAGGTTGAGAATTCAGAAAAAGGTCTTTCTTTATAAAACACTTCAGAGTGAGCAGAGTCACCATGAGGAGGTGAGGATGCTGGGTGTCATTGTGGTGTCACGGCCTCATGAGACACTTCCAAGTATCAGCCTGGGTCTGCAGGAATGGTCCCAGGAGTCATCCATAGTGGAAACTCTACAGCTCGGGTGGGGGGGGGTGTCCCTTGTCTAGAAAGCCCTTCTCTGCATCCCAGAGATATCCATCTTAGAGAAGACCACTTCCTTTGGAAAAGAAGGTTCATTATTGTGCCACCTGGGAATCAAAAATCCTGGAAAATGGATTCCACATTTTAATCCCACTATTAATTATGCATCAGGAACGGATGGCCTGGTGGAGCCAGCAGCACAGTGAGCAAGCATGAAAGCACAGATCCTGTTTCTCAATTCTGGAAGGAGGCGTGGGAACACAGGAGTCCCACTTCAGTTTGCTCCTATGTGAGAGGGAGGGCGCTGGACCAGCAGAGAAAGAGCAGGGCCATACTGAATGCCCCTCTAACTCACAGTCAGGTTTGACTTGCACCTCTTTCATTCCCAGGCCTTCCTCCCGATCTCTCTCCTGCACCCTACCTTGCCCATTTGTAGAATAGTTGTTTGTCAAGTGTGTCCTGATAGGTGGGGTGGATGTGGGGAAGTGTGGTCAGGAGAAGCAGAGTTTCCCCTTCTCTCTCCCTCACTTATGCACAAAAGCACCTGCAGACACACACTTTCACACATAGATGAAAATGCATGGACACACAAAAAAAGTGCACACCAGACATACAAACAGATATGTATGCACAAACACACCCATAGGCACATGCATTAGAAGTTGGGTGTGCAACTTCGCATAATTCTGTCTTTTCCTAAAACTGGCCAGTCTTTGCTCTTTTATATTTTCCTAGCTGACCTGTGGATGAAATGGCAGAAAGTTTGGTTTGTTGTCATCTTCTTTTACTCTAGTGATGTTGAGAAAGAGAGAGGCTGCCATTTATTTATAAAAGAATGTTTACTCCAAACTATGGGAATAAAAAGCTAAGGGAAGTTCCAAGGCTTCCCCAGCTCTCCTGGTGTATACAGACCGCTGGGTTCGGGCTGGACTCCTAGATACTACCAGTCTGAAGCTGTCTTAACAAGCTTGCTTTGCCATTGGGCCTCTTTCCTTGTCAGGATATACTTTCAATGGCTTTGGAATGAGATCATCACAGTATGTTTTAAACTTCTGAGCAGCTGCCCCCGATCCCAGCAAAGCTGGTCTGGCTACTGCCTGTTCCCTGAGCCTGAATCCCAAGGAAGAGAAGCCCCCCTCTTCCCCTCTCTCCCATCATAGCACAGGCTCAGCTCTGCCTGCTTGTTCCTCTGAAAGGTGTTTGTGAGTCAGACCTCTTCCCATTACCCTGTGTCTGTATTTTAAAACGTATTTGGGATTTACTGAGAGATTCCTTTGTAGGATTGCCATGCAGAGATGGCTTTTTCCTTCCTGTCCTCGTGAAAACCAGTCAAAAGCAGCAAGAAGAAGGAGAATAAAAATGCAAATGCTGTCTTTATAACAAAATCGGAGACATCTGTAAGTCTGAAACACAATATAGGAGGGAAGGCTGCCAAGGAGGGAGAGGGCCAAGAAAGCCCAGGAGGGCTGGGAGGACACCGCAGCTGCAGAGTTGGAGACTCAGTGACCCAGCCCCAGGGAAAAGCAGCCACCGGGAATGGAAAGAGGCAAGAAGATGATTGGGCTAGGAGCAGGTGTCCTGAGGCAGCTTGCCCCAGAGTCCCAAGAAACAGAGGATGCTGGGATGAGATGGGGAATTATATAGTAATTGATACTTCTAAATAAGAAAAAGTGGTGTGTTGCCAAGGCAGGGTACAAAAAAATTATGCAGAGATCAGCAGCTCTGATTGGCTGCAGCCAAATTAATGTAAATAAACTTATTTACATGGGTAACCTGAGGGATCCAGACAGTTTCTCCCTCCTTACCTTATGGCTTTGGACCTAGTGCCACATATGTTTTATCAAATGGTATATAGGAATCTTCTTATTCAGTGACTAGTTGGGATTTAAGAGGTATTCTTTAAGATACCAAAAGAAAATTCATTGAATTCACAGGGTGAACAGATTTGAAAAATACTGCCAAAGGGAAAAAAAACCAACTGTGACCACATATTTCTCCATAAACATGTAAGAATCTTGAAGCAACTTACTTTACAAAACAAGACAGAAGAACTCATGAACAATTCACAGTCAGATGAAATCAGTTGTAGGTTGTGGGGCCTCAGGAACTGTTATGAGCAGTGTATGCTGGAAGCCTCAGAGAAGAAAGGCAGAAGCACTTAAAAAATACCAACCTGTTATGATCTAAATTAAAAGTACAATTCAGGAAAGTGCTCTAAAATTAAAGGAGCTGAATAATTCAACACGCAGAAACTATAGTGTTAAGTGTCCCTGGATGGACTGCTCTTTCCTGAGGGGAGGCATAGAGGGTGGATCTGGGAAAGAGAGGAAGTAGGGAGGGGAGACTGGGAGCGGAAGGGGAAACTATAGTCAGGATATAATATGTAAGATAATAATAATAATAATAATAATAATAATAATAATAATAATAATAATAATAAAACAGACTGATGTGGAACAGTGTGAAAGGGGGTCTCTGAGTGTCATTGCACTGCAGTGCAGAGGAGAGATGCCTCAAGATCCAGGGGTCAAGTTGACACCAACAAAGGCAGCACATTTAGCTGGCCAAGTCAGTGACTTGATGTCCATATGTCACTCAAGAAACAAACAGTGACAAAAGTCATTTCAAGACAGTGTCCATTTTATAACACAGGTGATAATCACTAACACTTTGCTCATTGAGTGTTGGGGTCTGTGGGTCTTCTCTTGGAATATGGATGGCTGAGCTGTTTCTACAAGGGAGCTTGGCAGAGGTATATAGCCAAGAGTGAGCCTAACTCCTGATGTTCTTGCCCCTGAATTCATATGTTGAAGTCCTAAGCTCCAATGACTACAGGTTTTAGTGGTAAGTTTTGCAGAGGTAATTCAGGTTAAAAAGTTCAGAGGCTGGGGTTATTGCCTCATAGTGCTTCAAGTCATCCCAGAAGAAGGAGGAGCTTTCCAGTCCTGTATGCACAACAGGTCATGTGAGCACACGGGAAGGTAAAGGTAGTGGACTCATACAAGCTGATAAACGACTTCAAGATAAGTTCTATCTTCGGGCACCTTTATCTTACACTTTCTGTTTCTTTTATGTTTTTAAATGTCGTTTAGTCCATGGGATTTTGTACCACAGCTTGAGTTAAGACAAACTTCTGAGAAGTAGCTTCCCCTGGTTTTAAGCAGAAAAACAACACGAACAGTAAGTAGTGTGTGAGATTTGCCATGGTTGTATAAAAGAGAAATACATAGTTATCAGATTGCTCACCTATAAGGAAGTAAACAGTCTCTTGAAAGGTCAGTATTTACCTATCTATTTAACATCTTTATCTGTCACAATCTCTCTACCCGTCTACCTTATCTATCATCTGTCTATCCATCCAGCCATCTTCTGTCATGTATTCATCATCCATCTATTATCTGTCATGCGTCAATTGTCAATCATCTGTGCATCCATCATCTATCATCTGTTATCTGTCATCAATCTACCTATTTTATCATCTACCCATTTTCTAGCTATATTTGTGTATTAATTAATTTTCAATTGCTATGACAAAACTGTGGCTAAGGAAACTTAAAGAAAAGTTTAATTTGCAGCTCCTGGGTCCTGGTTTGAGGTTCCCAGTTGCACAGGGTCAGAGTCCATGACCATTGTGGCAGGTAGCATAGCAACAGGCAGGCATGCATGGCCCTGGAGCAATAGGTAAGGGCTCACTTTTCGGTCCATAACCATGAGGCAGAGAGAGCTAACTGGGAATGGTGTGGGAATTTGAAACCTCAAAGCCAACCTCCAGCAATGCACCTCCTCCAATAAGACCACACCTTCTAATCCTCCCCAAACATTTCCACCAACTGAGGAGCAAATATTCAAGTATCACACTCAAGTATATGAGTGTTGTAAAAATGTTTAATCCCAATCGAGGGTTTCTACCAAACCTTGATCATTCAGTTACCTGATAAAAGACATACACAACCTTAATATTTACGATAAGCCTTAAACAGCACCAGAGCTGGGCAGATGTCTTCCCTCTATGCTATTAGAATCTACTTTCCTATCGGTAACCCCGAATTATTACTTACTATGTTCCACCTGGGCTGTTTTTAATTCTAATTGGCCAACCCTCAGGGCTATGTTCTTATGACTCCTCAAACCCATGGTAGCTTCTCTCTCCTCCTTCCCATTCTCTCCTGTGGTCCTCCTCTGATCCCCAGCCCAGAAATTCTAAATTCCACCTATGTCTCTTCTCCCCAGATATTGGCCGTGGAATCTTTATTTACCAATCAGAAATAACTCAGAGGCAAGGTCACATAGTGTGACTTGGGTTTACATGCACACTGTCTTGTCTTTAGGACAACCAGGTCTTGGGGGCCCAATATTATTAGCATTAAACTGCAAGCAGCATCAGGTCAACCCACTAAATATGAGCCTATGAGTGCCATTCTCATTTAAATCACTCTCTGTTTATCTGTCTGTCTATCATCAACATATCACCTATGTATTCATTACCCAGCTGCCTATCTACCTTTACATCATGGGGTTATTATAGAAAAGGAGTTTTTCTCCCTTTTATCTTTAGGACCTTTTGAGTTTGTACACGTATCTGTGTAACAAATGATAAATCAGATGACATCAAATTAAGAAAGCTTGAAAAGTGAAGAGACATCCTACAGAGTGAGATGTTCCACTCCTCATCAGATAGGGATGGATACCCAGAATGTGCAAAGAACTCAAGAAGTTGACCTTCACTTGAACAAGTGGTGGCAAAGTCAGTAATGGTCAAACAACAGACAAAGGAGCCTAACAGAGGGTTCTCAGAAGCACGGATAACCAATGTGAGCATGAAAAGCGTCAACATCTGAAGCTATTAGGGAAACACAAATCAAAGTTGTGCTGGGATTTCATCTGACCCTAGGCAGAATGACTATCATCCAAAGAATAAGAAACAGTAGATGCTGGAAACCCGGGGAATGGGAGTTCTATTCACCACTGAGGAATACAAATTAGTTGAACTTCTGTGGAGATCAATATGCCCAGCCTTTAAGAAATTAACATGGACCCTCTGTGTGACCTAGCTATACCAGTCCTGGGTCTATACCCGGAAGAATCTAAGTCAGACATACTACACAGCTGTGTTGGTAGAAATTGTATTATAATCCCCAGGCTATGGACTCAGCCTGGATGCTTATCAATGGATATCTGGGTAAAAGAAGGGGAGGTTGTCCATTAATAAAGAAGAATAAAATTTTGTCATTTGCAGGAAAATTTATGGGACTGGAGATCACTGATCACTGGAGGACAGTAGGAAAGATGGATATGGTGAAAGCATGTGTACATGCATAGAAATGACAAAGCCCATTATTCTGTACAATTCATATGTGCTGAAGAAAATATTTAAAACATTTTATTAGTGTGTGTGTGTGTGTGTGTGTGTGTGTGTGTGTGTGTGTGTGTGTG
>JANHMN010000016.1:57355207-57370840 GCA_030674055.1 Rhabdomys pumilio | reverse complement strand
GTGTGTGTGTGTGTGTGTGTGTGTGTGTGTGTGTGTGTGTGTGTGTGTGTTGCAGGGTTGGGATGGGAGGGTGTGTGCCATATTCACATGAGGTGCTCAAAGGACAAGCTGTGGGAGTCAATCCTCTCCTTCCAAATGCTGGTCCTAGAGACAGAACTCAGGTCATCAGCTTTAGCAGCAAGTTCCTTTGCCTGCTAGTACATCTCTACAGCACTTGCAATAAGAATATTTTAAATGAGTATTGACAGTCTTGTGAGCCCTGAATTTAGAGGTAGTGGAGTTTGCTCATAGAATCCAGACATCAATGGCTGTGCATTAACTCTCTGACTCATGTTTACACGGGACTGCCACCTACAATCCTTACGTGATCCAGTTCCAGGATTTAATCTACTTACTTCCTTTTTTCCCATATCAAAGCACAAATTGAGCTTTAACAATTTGGGTACCATTGTTTCAGGGGCTACTGTTTGGGGTTACAGTTGCTGGGCTGATGGACTGGTGTCCTTATGATGCTGGTGGGTCCGAGACGAAGCAGACAGTAGAGGTGTTCCTGGAATCTTACTACCTCTCCAGATGGCAGATGTTAGCATCTCTTTATAACGTCTTCTTTCATGTCCTCTCAACCATACTCCTGCTTCCTATACATTACCTTAAAAGCACTGTGTACGTGTCTTAGGAGATGAGGAAGCTCAGCTCACAGCTCTGAGGCTATGCTATTCTTTCCTGTTTGCATAAAGCAACTCACTAACCATCCTGATTCACTGAGTGGGTCCTTTCATATCCTCTCTGTGAACCTGAACTCTCAATGCCTTACGCTGCCCTTGAGGTTAGCTGACCCTTGCTTCATGCAGATTAGCCTCAGAAGCCCAGTCCAGATGCTCCTCTTCCTCTCAGTGACCTCTGCACTAGGCCACACTACCAGCATGTCCCTGTCTTCTATTAGGAGAGTCACATTTGATGTCTCCTTTCCAAAATCCTCATTTTCTCTTCTATGTCTTTTCAGCAACTTCAGCCAAGTCTAATGTCTCCTTTTTCAGAATTCCTATTTATGTCAATTGCTCTTCAGATTCTTCTGATTTGCACGACTTGATCTCCTGCTAAGTGATGAGCTCCTTAAGTCCCCTTTCTAGTGTATTCCACATGGCCTCTGTGATGAGGCTGGGTGCAGTGAAGGCGCAGTGGCTATCTTGTTAGCTGATTGCCAGGCACCCTTGGAGAACACTACATGGGGTTCACCACGTGCCAGGTGCCTGCTCCCCTGCAGCATTGTGTAATCTGTCTGACCGCGTTCAATGCTTTCCCTCGTGTTTGATCACTGATAGTGAGCATTCTCCCATCTGCTGTGGTTCCTCCACGATTGCTCTAGTGGTCTCCAGGTTAAAGCAAGGGTGTTGTAAGAAGAACAGAAACAAGCAGTGTAGACCTGAAGTGTAGACATGTAGTTGCTCTAAAAGTGAAAGCAGATAAGAGGGTTTCAGCCCCTGGTAAGGGGATGCATTGTTTCTCCTGCAAGTATGAGCCTGAGTAAGGAGGTGGCTATAGGCCTCAAAGGATTTTTTTTTCTTTTTGTACTCTGAAGCTTCATAGCCCTTTGCCCTAAGAAACCTGCCTTTTGGCTTTGTCTCTACCCAAGACTGGGTCCTTTCAAGAGTTGGGCCAGGCTTCACCTACCAGATGGATGGCAGAGAGGAAAGAGACGAGTCTGGCCATGGAAAGAACTACCTAGCACCTCTGCAGTCCTCCCGACATCCCCTCCCTTCTGTATAGCAGTCCCACTTGAGCATTCAGAATGACTGCTCATATTCAGAAGAGAGTGAAGAGAAGAGGACACCTTTGAAAAACTAAGAGATTTATTATATTTACCTGATGTCAGCACAGTTGGACCCTTAAATCTATGGAGAGTCATGTCTCTGGACTTGGATAGAGTAATGACTGTCAATAGAGTAATGTCCTTTTCTTCTTGTATGTTTTGGGTCTCACTTCACCCACCAAGTCGTACCTGAGTCCACACAGAGAAGAGTTATGGAACTGGTGTGATTCAGTTAATTTCCCTAATGTTAGAGAAGAAGGTACTGAGGCCTTGCTAGTGAGGAAACTTCTCTCACGGTTCCATGGATGTGCTATCTTTTTCTATTTGCAGGCAACTCTGACGATTCTGGTTAGCTGAGTTGTATCATTTCATGCTTTCTCTGTTACTATCACCCACAATATCCATTTTCCTGTCACCAACCAGCCTCCCCATGGGTCCTTGCTAAAGTTACCCAAGCATCTAAGGGCTATACCTCCCTTCTGCTTCCTGCCTCATGTTTCTGGAAGCATGGGCTAGTAAGGCGCAGATCCTGCATTTTCAGTCCAGCCTTCACTTTCCAGCTGCATGGTAGCAAATGGCCCTTGATGTGGTTTAACTGCTGTGGGTATATTTGAATTCCCAGTAAAATTGCCATCAGATGGTGAGCACCTTGATTGGCCCAGTAAGCTATGCCTTTGAGTCACTGCTTGCAAGGTGAACTGCATTCATCTTCTTTTAATTGTTTTTGAATTAATAGACCCATTCTTTACTTTGAAGTTACCACTAATGTCCAACTTGAGAAGCACCACGTGGCCTTCTTCTCTTCTCTTTTCTCCTTTCTTCCCCTCCGTCCTCCCCTTCCCTCCTCTCCTTACTCTCACCCTCTTCCTTATTCTCATTCCCTCCCCTCCTCTTCTCCTGTCTTCTCTTTCCCCACTCTCTTCTTTTGCCAGTCACTGCTTCACCTTCCCAGCTATGAATGAGAACTCTGTCCCTCCTAAGGGCACATTAAACAACACCATATTGTGCCCCAAAGGCAACAATGCCAATTAGAAAGCTTGGACTTTTGTTCAAATATTTATTGATTGGCTGATGGCCTTGGATAAATCCTCTAACTCTCTTGGTCCTTTTTCTCCCCATTAGATGTAGAAGAAACAGGAGCAGCTGATCCATGATAGCCCCACAGGCTCTGAATATTGAGAAATACTCAACACAGATGGAGGAACTCAGGAAGGGCCTCCCCTTCTTCTTCCTTCATTCCTCTTTCCATCCCCGTCCCCTTGCTAGGCAAGTACTCTGCTGCTGAGCCACACCCCCAGCCTGCAGTGGATCTTTGTTTGTTTTTTTGGTTTTTTGAGACAGGGTTTCTCTGTGTATCCCTGGCTGTCCTGGAACTCACTCTGTAGCCCAGGCTGGCCTTGAACTCAGAAATCCACCTGCCTCTGCCTCCCAAGTGCTGGGATTAAAGCTGCAATGTGTCTTAATTTCCTTCATTTCCAGCAGTTATGATTAATGTAAAAAATTAACCATATGCCTGGAGAACCACCAGTGGGATTGTTGAGAAATTTGGGAGAAATATCCCCAAACTCAATATTGACAAAATGAAGACTTCTGTTCAATGGAGGTTTTGTTTAATGAGCATCCACCATGTGCCCAGAAGCCTCTGAAAGTCTGGGGGAAGGTGGGAAGTCAGTGTGAGCTCAAACAAAGGGGTACTGCTGCCCCAAAGATGTGTGTCCACTACTCACAGAACCATCCCCAAGTCTGTACTGCAGCCAAGGCCCAAGGGTAGCTTCCTGCCTTTGCTGGGGTAGATAGTCACATGGAGAGCATCCAAGGAGAATGTCCTGCTTGGTACTGATTACATATGGGAACAGAGGGACCCATGCCCCATGCGTTCCACAGGCTGGAGGCTGCATTCATTAACAGTTTCACACACAATTAATTACTCAGAGTCATGGACCTGTGTTTTGGAGAGAACACATACTTCTGATATGAACATTGGAAGGCTGATGGCAAGTGCCAGGGTGTATCATGCCTAAAGGAAAGGCCCTTCTGCTTTCCTAGTCTCACTGATACATTGGAGAAGGAGTCCAGCCACAATACTATATCCAAGACTTCTTCAAGATCAACTGTCCTGAGTTCTGAGTCAGGGAACATGGACCAAAAATGTGAACACTGGAGTCAGAGAAGGCACACTCACCACTTACCAGCAGTCTCACTGTTTGGAAACATTCTGAAGGGGCATCTGTGGAAGCAGGCTGGGGGGTAGGTAGTAATGGGGGTGGTGAAGGGTGGCCTATTTCTCTGGTTGGTGTTGGAGTTGCATGTATGAAGAGGCTTTTCACATGTTAACCCTAGCGTCTGTGCAGTGTACCTTGTATGTACATGGTAGATACAAGGTCTTCCTCATGGGAACCCTATCTACATATAGTCCCAAGGGAATTGCATGCAGGGGAAAGCCACCTACTACTTGGTACCTAGGACTGCAAGATACTCTCAGAGTGTTTATAATGTCACTGATCTTTGCATAGTAACATGCCATCATGTGTGTCAGATGCAGATAAAGAGATTGCCAGTCCTGGCTTGACTGGCAGTGGTTCCAGCAGGACATTTCTGCACTCACATCCATGTCTCATCGCTGTTGCCAAGCAGCAGGGTGACCCTCAGGTTCCTGAAGCATTCTCTGCATTTCCATGCTTACACAGCTTGACTTCCACCACCCTTTATGTGCCCACCCCTCCCTTCCTGGGTCCATTCATTAGGCCCATTCCATTCCATACTCTTGAAAATGCATCGGTTCCAGGCAGGGCCACTCCCTGTGTTCTGTGTCATGCTCTGTCACCAAGCCTGTATTTGTAGTAGCATGAGTGTCTCATATGAGAAAGGTGCTAAATTAGAACCATTATCTAACTGGACTTGAAGCAATGGCAGGAAAGATTTCTTTATTCTCATTTTAAATGGAGGTGGGGAAAGGGCCAGTGCTAAAGTGGTAAGTAGCAGGGTGGCAGGGAAGGATCTGCTTCCTGTCATGTCCTGGAAGCCCTTGGGTAGACCTTGGCATGGATTAGCCTTCTTGGAGGTCTCTGCTCTAAGGTGAGCAGCAGTGTTCCTATCTCTAAGAACCTGGCATCTCCCTCACACAGCAATTGAGTGGAGGTACCACTCTCAGTGCAGGTACCACTGCACTGAGGGTTAGGATCTGAGATACATTCTGGTCCTCCCATCTAACTAGGGCCTAGACTGGGATGCGGCAGGCTTTGAAGGTTTCCAAAAGTTCAGGCCTCAGGGCCATCTTACCTTTAGGATTTTCCTACTGGAAATTCCATAGCCTTTGGGATAAATGTCAGAGAATATTGCCTGGCAACAGAGCAGATGCTGAATTACAAGACTCAGTGTGCTTAATTAATTACCAATGTAGTCATACAGTTCCAGACAAAATCAGTCGACTGTTCAATGTAGGATGCAAAAGCATTCAGGCTCCTTTTTGCTGTTCTGAGCTCTCGATTGGGGGGACAAAGTGGAGCAGGAGAGGTAGGTCAGTGGGGCAATATTTTGGGAGTGCCATTGGGATCAGTTTTTTCCTTGTTGCTTTTTTTCTGTCTTTGCTGATGGCAGGCCATCGGCGAACTCCTTTAATATTGCTTAGTGGTGCCTGAGCTCATTCAAGACTGGAGAAAAAGCACATATGCAAAAAGTGTCCACAGAAAATTCTAAAAAGAATAACTTGAATCTATATAACTCATTAGATACCAGGGCCTGGGATAGTGGTTCTGAGCAAGGTGGCATCTCAGCAAGGTGGGGTTGCCATGAAAAGACTGGAGACAATGTCTCTGCAGACTAGACAGTCACTCAGTCATCAAGGCAAATCAGGCCAGAGCACTGGCCTCAGTGAGACAGTATCAGAGCAGGGTCTGAATATCTCAGGAGAGCAGTGGAGACTTTGGGCAGAGTGTGCTCATATGTGAGTGACACCATGTATCCAGGTTTGCTTGGCAGGAGAGCCTGCTCTGGAGGGAAGGGTGAGGCTGGGGGGTTGTAAACATGCTTTATAAAGAATGCCTCAGGCCTGGGCTTTATTCTCTGTTTGCTCTGGCCTGTTCCCTTAATAACTGTAAAGAGAATCTTGTAAAAGAGGCTTCTTGCCCGAAGTTCTGTTATCATGAAATTTGCATTGTGACATTTAGAGGTGTCCTTTCTGTGCTTCTGTCTGTTTAATTAATAGATACAGAATTTATTAAGTAATAGGTTAGGAGTAATGACACCTGTGTCCCACCATGTTCAACACTTTGAGCCAGGACAAAAGGTAAATCAGTCAGGGAACAGAACAGAGTACTTCCCTGTGGTCTCAAGACTCTGACTGGAAAAGCCTGTACTAGGGTCTGGACAGGCTGCAAGATGATGCAGGGGTTTTCCCAGCTGGAGCTGCAGCGCCCAGTTTCTGCATTTCCTACCAGGGAATCCTGATGGGCTGCCACCAGCTCCAGGATGAATCTGTTCCCTGATGTGCTCTGACACCTTTGCAGCTGCTGTGCCACTCCTCTGGCTGAAATCTCCCCAAGCAAGATGACAGCCCATCAAAGCAATGAGGCACTGTGAGAAGACTGGACCCTCATTGACTACCATCCCCGTGGGACCTGGGGCTGAAGATACATTAGGCTGACCTAGCTCTGGCTCCTGTGCATACAGGGGCTCAATGTGGCCAGTGTTTGTGATGTGTATGTGTGTAGTATATGTGTGGTATGTATGTGTGTGCACGTGTGTGTACAGTGTGTGTGGTGTGTATGTGTGTAGTATGTGTGTGCATGTGTGTGATATGTGTATATGTGTGTGTGTGTGTGTGTAGTGCTGTGTGTATGTAGTATGTATATATGTTTTGTGTGCCTCCTATGAAGTTTTTTTTCCCTTTATAAACAATTCTCCAGAAAGAGTTGACTCATGTCAGGAATCTAGTTCCTAGGTCTCCCACATTGGGATAGGAACTGGGAGACAAGAAACATATCTGGCTTCTCCCTGAGCTTGAGGGCTCCTCTCTGCCTCTGCCTCACAAAGTGCTCCTTCTGTGAATGAATGCCCTTGCTGGGCTCTGGAGCTGCGTCTTGTTTCTAGTGATCCCAGCATTCATGCTCCCTCCCGACTCAGACTGGACAATGGCTGGGACGAGGTCCACTATAATATGATGTTTTCAAGTAGAAAACTGAATCTTATCACTGTGCCTAACATATGGCTTACATATGTACCTGAGGCCACAAACTCCAGAGCACTGTAGGCCTCACTGTAGGTGACCTGATTTAGACGGAGCATAGCTCAGTATAGGAGTAAAGCAAAGGCAGGATACCAGCAGACCAAAAGAGGGACTAGGAACCACGCAGTCCTCAGGGTTGGCCATCAGTGATGACAGTAGAGAACCAGGTGTGTGAGGCAGGGTGGGGGACAGTGTAGCAAAAGCTTCAACCCTGTAAGGAAGGTGGGATGTGTGCTGGGTCTAGTGTTGATGTAGGCTTGGTCCATGGTGAAATGACACTGGCTCCATGGAAGTGTGTGTGTGCTGACTCCCTGGAAGCTCTGTGGACTAATGTGGGGTGTGTGTTGACTCCGTGGTGAAGTGTTTGTGACTTGGTAGTGGAATGGCTACTGGCACCACGCTGGGGTATTTGCTGACATTGTGATAGGATGGGTACTGGCTCTGCAGTGGAGTATATCCTAGATTTATAGTAGGGTTGGTCCTTGCTCAATGGTAGGGTACATAGTATCTTCATGATGGGGTGTATCTCAGCCTGGCTCCATGATGGTATGTATCTTAGTGGGATGTTTTATGGTGGGGTGTGTCCTTGCTCCATGGTGAGTTGTGTCCTAGTATATTTTGGCTTCAGATTGATGTTTGTGCTGACTTCTTGGTTTTCATGCACCGCTCCCACCCCTTCTTCCTGAGGGAGGATGCCTAGATTTGCAATTAAGTTTGGAGGACCTGTGGGCTAGAAAGGAGGATTGAAGAACTGGTAGGCCCAGGGCTGTTTTCTAGGGTATCAGAAGTCAAATTGTCACGTAACCTGGCTGACTGTTTTGTTCATGTAGTGTATCCTACAAGTTCTGTTTTATAAAGTAACTGAGAGTTCTTCACAGCATGGAGTAGCTTGGTTAGGAAGTTCTATCTTCAGTGTTTTTTGGGATTCAAGTGTTGACCCACGGCCATGACATCATTCTAAATGTTGCCTGGAAATAGGATTTTCCAAAATCGTAACACATTTCCCTATTGGCTTAAATAATCATCTCGGAAAGGAAACCTAACCCTAACTTTGGATTGATTCTCAATCAACATCAGCTGCTAGGACATTAAAATCCCCACTCGAGACCTTTAATGAGAAACAAACAAGCTCTATGAGCTTGGAAAGTTACGCTCTCACTTTATGTGGTGCCAGGTATCGAACACAGGGCTTCCTGCCTGCTAAACAATCTCCTTAGCCATGAGCTGCATCTCAGCCCTGGGAAGTTAACTAGAGGAAACACCGAGAAACATTTTTGAAGTGAAATTCTTCACATACTTACCAGGGTCACTGCAGAAAGGGTTGCACCAGTCTGACTTTCCTAGTGATCCATCCAGAGTCTTCAGGTTCCTGCTGTGGACCCTTGGGTTGGAAAGGAAGGTTGACAAATAGACCCCAGGATATTTTTCATGGGAAGAGGAGTTAACAGTCCTGCTGTCCTGGGGCTGCAGATTTGATGGCAACGTTTAGCAGACAGATGAGTCTGTCAGAAGTTTTGTCAGTGTTCCCTCCAATAATTACCAATTTCCTTCCTCGAAGGTTCACACCTATAGACTCTCCCCTCCCCCATTCCTGCGTAAGGCAGAGGCATGGATGGTTGTTTAGTCTGCTAGCTGCTGCTCACCTGTCTTTACACCTGGGCTCACCTCACAGCACTTTAGCCTCCTTGGAGCTCATCCCTGTTGAACAGAGCCCTAGTTTATCTTTCGCTGTGGGCCTAGTTCTTTTTCTTATGATTTATAGTAAAGTGACAGCTCATTGACTCTCATTGCCACCAGCCTCTCCTGTTATCCTGTTATGTGGGTTATTGTGGTATCTACTCTTTAACAATACTTTAATGTGACTAGAGGGCTGCCTCCTGTAGGACCGCTGAGGCAACTCACAGTCAGTGGCGAGTGAGGGCAAATGTCACTTCTTCCTTCTCTCACTTGCCTGCCACCTTCAAGAACCCCTGCTCTTAACAGAATTCATGTCTTCAGCACCCTTCTTCTCTATCTTCTTCCTGTGTAGAAGAGGGTGTTAGAAAGATACAGAGAACAAGGAGGGAGGCATGAGGTGGAGTGCAAGAGGGTGCTCTGGACAGGAGAAGGCACTGAAGATGGAGGGATTCACCCAGGTGCAGCTCCCAGCTTCTATCCGTCCTCCAGGACCCCAAAGCCAGCACACACAGGAGCTCAGGCCTCCAGATTGCTCTTGCATGTGCCCAGCCAAGTCTGTTTGTCTTTTGTGCTGTTTTTGTAGACGCTCCTTGGTTCCTTCTAAAGTCTTACTTGAAAAGTGGCTTAACAAGATCCCAGCATAGATTATAATAAAATGTATGTGACAGTGTCTAATTCCAAGAAGGGGGTCTCGTGACAGAGGTTCAGACTGAGAATGTGATTAGAATAGGGAACCAAGTTTGAGAAATTGTGAATTGAATATAAAATGTTCCCCAGGCTCCATATAAAATGTTTGAGTCTGGTTGGGAGGATGTTGAAGGTTGTAGCACCTAGGTGGTGCTTCACTGGGGAAAACGTGTTACTGGGTGTGGGGAGCCGACAGAAGGCGGCTATCACCCTTGCAGCCATCTTGAGCCATATACCCTGACCAGAGACTTGATTACAATAGCCTACAACAGCTGAGCACACTCTGATAACATCTTGCTTTAGATACCCAAGATCTTCCCTTAGATGTGTGAGACTTAAAGGTGTGATTTAGAGCTGAGACTTAAGGGCGTGACTTAGAAGTGAGACATATAAAAGGTGAGAGGCAGACAGAAGAGTTCAGTACAACTTGGAACTAGGAATTAGACAGTACAACTTGGAACAGAGAATTAGGTATTAGGCACTTGGCACTTGGAGGAATAACTTGGAATTAGACATTAGCCACTTAGCAATTGGAAGAAGAAACTTGGAACTTGGAGGCATTAGGGACTAGGAACTAGGGACTAGGAACTCAAGACTTGGGACTTGGACTAGGAAGAGAGACTGAAGAATAAACGAGATTGAATCACACTCTGTCTGGTCTCCATTCCTCCAGTCCGTCCTTACTCTCTCTCTCTTGCTGAACCCCGATCCCCCCCACCCCCCCGGGCCAGAACAGCCTGGGGCAGTGCGAGCTCTAACAGTTTAGCCCCCAAGGCTTTTGGCAGTGCAGGTTCCAACACTGACAGAGCGGTTCGACATTTTGACCCCCAAGTGTGGGCCAGCTCAGGCTGCAACATTTTTGGCGCCTAATGTGGGGCAGAACGATTCTCAACAACTAGGCATATATAGGCCTTGACTTTTTCTGGCCCAGCCTCATTTCTAGGCCTTTTCTGTTCTTGAAGAGTGAATGCACTGTGAACAGCTGCCTTATATTCCTCCTACAGTGACTTCCCCAACACAGTGGCCTTTAACCACGGGCCAAAGTGCTCCTGTCCTAGTTTCTTTTCAATTTCTGTGGTAAGACACCGTGGCCAAGGCAGCTTATAGAAGAAAGAGTTGATGGGGGGGGGGGAGGTTTACAGTTTAAGATGATTAGGCCATGACTGTCATGGCTGGAACATGGCCACGTGCAGGCTGACTCGGCCCTGGAGCAGTAGCTGAGAACTTATGTTCTTATCCTCAAGTAGGAAGCAGAGGGTGGGAGGAGAGGTTGAGAATGGAGTAGGTGCTTGACACCTCAAAATGTGCTTCCAGTGATTCCTCCTTCAACAAGGCCACACCTTTTTCCCAAGCAGTTGTACCAAATGGAGACAAAAAGTATTTAAATATGTAAGCCTATGGGAACCATTTTCATTCACACCTCCAGCACGTCCTTCTTCCCTGTGTTGTTTCTCATTCTGTTACAGCATTAAGAAAATTAACAGTTAATTATTGTATTTGTTTTAAAAGCTTAGAAGGACACTCTAAGAATTGCTTTCTTTACTGATATATTAGCTGTTACCAGGGCTAAGAATGCATTGCTTCCTCTCATCTCATTGGCTTACTAGCTGCACAGGACAACAGCAGACTCCATGGTTGCACAGATTCCTTCTAGTCTGTGAAATTCAAGATGGAACCAGGAGAATGCAAGGTTCTCTTTATCCATATGACCCATTGCTAGATCTGAGGAAGGCTCTTGGCTGTGATGGTTGTTATTGGTGGCTGTTTCTGATTTTTGCAAATGTAGTCACTGCACTTGGACAAGCTTGGCAACACTGCATTTCCTTATATTATAAAATTTGCCTTCATTTTCTTTTTAATAATCCTTTCAGTACTTTCTCTTGGAGCCACAAAAATGCACCTTGAAAATTTGGAGACCACTGGTGGGGCTCTGGACCCTTCTCTGTCTTCTTCAGCCTCTCTTACAGCAACACTGTTTTATCTAGTAGGAGATTTCGATTTTGCAGTCAGTCTGGAGCTGAGCTGTTGTCAAGATGCCCGAGATTAAGCAGGTTTGTTGAAGTTTATGAGGTTACCAGTACCTATTTTTAAACTTATAAAATCGGTATTAAATCCTCATCAGGAAGACCTCTGTGACTATGTCCATGGGCATGCACCATGTATCTGGGCCCCCATCAGGCCCTGTCATCTGTGAATGGGTCAGCAATGACACCAGTGAGCTAATCTGTGTGCTACTCTGTGGACTATCTAATTACTCACCACCTCGTTCAAAATACTTCACTTCCTCTTGAACACGTTGAAGGTGGGATGGATCTCGCTTAGCTACAGGAAGCCACTGGGCATAGACTCCCAGGAGGGAATTTCTTGCTTGGATTATTTGCAGTGGGAAGACCCACCCTTAATGTGGTAGCATTTTCTAGCGGGAGCCCAGACAAAAGCACATAGAAGAAGAACTCTGTTTCTTGCCTGCTTGCCCTTGTCCTCGATGGCCAGTTTCTCTCTTCTGTTGCTGCTATAGCTTCATCCTTTATTAGAAACAGTTTCTTCAGCCTTCCCATGTAGGCTCAAGACCAGAAGCTCTCTAGGAATCTTTCAGACCTTCTGTGCCAGATTAAGACTGCTGAGACATTAGCCTCATAAACCAAGTGACTACCACATTCTTGGCTTCTCCAGTGTGAGATGGCAATTGTTGAAATACCCCCACAGTATTGTGTAAGCCAGTCTAATAAATACCCACATAATATTTATTCATTGTATCAATTCTGTTGCCTAGAGCACTCCAAGTAACACACTAGGCTAGTAAAACAATGGTTCTTATTTCATCTTTTCCCTGAAGTTTTTAGGTTGGCGTCCACACACAGAAGCAGAGTTCTGTGGCATTGGTAGTCCAAACCCTTGAATTTTTCATTCAACTAAAATCCTCAGGCTTTTGTTTGAAGGACTGAGATAAACTAGGCTTCCTGCACATAGTTGTGGCAAGTGGTCTGTAATGTGCAAGGGTGGGGCTTTGGTATTTTTTCCAACTGAATTACAGGCATGCCTTTAGGCAGGCATCTGGCTTGTGGACATCAGTGAGTTTCAGTTCACCATTAATCCCAGCACTGCCTCTCCTAACTTTGTGTGTCATCTGTACTTTGGTTGAATAAATTTATTTTAAAAATTGATGCCAGAGCCAGACATGGAAGCAATTGCTTTTAATTCCAGCACTTGGGAGGCAGAGGCCAGCAGATCTCTGAGTTCAAGGTCAAGTTGGTCGACAAAGTATAGTCAAGGATAGCCAAGGCTATACTGAAAAACCCTGTCTTGAGAGACAAAATCAAAATATTATTAACAAACAAACAAGCGGATAAAACGATACTATTCTAGGTCAGTCTCTCTTCTCCTTCAGTTGCTCTGTTGGATAAACGTCTATGGACTGCACATGAGCACGCCATGACGCTAACATACTGTTAGTGGAAACTCTGACCTCCACGCCAAGCAGCTTTCTGCAGTCAGACAGCCTCAAAATCATTGCCATGGTGGATGAAATCATGAAAAGTCTGCCATGTGTTACCCTCTCCACAGTGAGTCTCATATATGCACCCTTTGAACCAATTGTTCATCTAGCTCAGGCTGGACCAGTGACATCTCAACCATAGCACACTGTGTCACTGTCATGAACAAGCCTTCCAAGGGCACATGCATGCAGATGCAAGATGCCAATTATCGGGGCAGTTCCACCTTCTAAAGAACTCTGTGCTAAAATGTCCTCAGAGGATCCTTGGATCCTATATAGTGAACGCCACTGTTCATGTGTCATAGTTAGGGAAACTGGGACTTAGAGCAGCTTAGGGAGTTTCCGGATCACATACTAGAAATAAGGATAACCGGACCTGAACCTGTGAAGCCTAGCTTATAACCCCCACCTCTACTACTGTTTACTCATGAGTTAGTGTCAAGAACCAGCAAGTATAGAGTGTGTTTCCAGCAACGTGTTACGCTACCACTTCTTTTGAAAAATGCAATGAGATAGATGATGTCTTTGATTGACTTTAAGAATGTTCTTGCTAAGAAAGGGATTAGAGATTAATATTATTTTATTTCTCTAAAACCTTCCCTTTGGATTTTCAGTCATCGAGCCACAGTGTACATGTTGACACACTGCTATTACTAGTCACAGCACACTCTAATTTAAAGCTAAAGAGCAGGCATTTTTAAAAAGGACTTATTTCCCACTCTCCTGGGGCTCTTGTAGGGTGAGCCCTGTCCCCATATTTTATATCATCCCCTAGGCCAGGAACGAGATGCCTGTGTCTTTGATCAAGTCGTAAGTAGTGAGTGTGGAGCCTGCGGACAGTGGCCTGAGTCATACTGTAGCATCTTCAGTAGCAGATGTCATTTCGATTTTCAATGATGGTTCTGACTCACTGAACAGTGACAAACAGAAGAATAAAAATCTTTTCCTGGTCATCATTGTACCAGTATCATGCTTCTTGCTAGTTAGACTAGTCTCTCCTCCAGTATTACTCAACACAGGTTTAACTCTCCGACTTTATGGTCCAGCTGTTACTTGAACATCTTCTCAGTAGGTTCTGTAAGAGCATGATCATATTCACTAGAAAATGCCGTCGTCTGTGGTCATGTCTGCACTGCCCAGTTTTGGTCACTTATATTATGATTCTGTTGAATTGGACCCTACTTGGTGCCATGTGTTGTATGAATTTTAAACCATTCAGCAAACGGGGTTTTTATCAGAGAGAGAATGTCAAGTACTCTCAGCCACTAATGAGCTGGCATTTTCTTGAAATTCTTCAAATAGTTATAATTACCCAAACATAGCGAGACATCTGGCACACGGGAAACAGTCCTCCAAATAGACCAGTGAGAAAGACCAGAGAGATGGGAAACCATTAGAAGAAAGAAATGGACACTACCCCAAGAGCATGGCATTCTGGGAGGCCCCAAGGACACTCTGCTTTCTGCCTCCATCCTTGTTTTTATCATTGTCCTTCATTTTCAGAGATTCTACTGCCATTGCTGACCTTGTCATTTCCTGGGCCAAGATGTCCATTTGCGTGTGCTTAGAGTGCGTCTCTGCTATGCCTGCTGCATGGTGAGGCTGGCAGATAGCTCAGATTGCAAGCTATACCACCCAGCCCTAGGATATTCTGGGAAGGCTTCCTGCAAAGAAAGCCACGTGACCATTCACCCAATATATCACCCAGAGGGAGTAGAAATAAGAATATAGGAACATTTATTTTCTTTTAAGAGATCTCAAAATATTTGACCTTGTCCTTGAGTTGATCAAAGCAAGCACACATTGTTTCACAGCCTTTAAAGTCAGCTGAGATATCTCCAGTCAGTTTAGAATTCAGACTTTAGAATGTGGGCTCATGCATACATTCTAGGCCTGGCCTCAGGAAGGGCACAGACCCTCCTAAAGATAGTTTATATCTTTGAGTTCAGCCCCCAAACTCAAGAAGGTAAAGGTAGAGGCTACACAGAGAGTGTCCAATGGCAGCTTGCCCACCAGAGAATGGAGTCTCCATCTATGCTGGATCATGGGGCAGGCAGTCATAGGAGGAGAAACCTTCAGGAAATTAATGAAATGGTCAATGGGAAAGTGTATACAGACATTTCATGGCCAGTTTGAGTTCCTCAATCCAAAACTTATATATATGTTTACAGGAGAAAGTATGTGGACTCGCCATAGGGTACTAAGAGCCATATCTAACTTAGTACACAAAAGGCCCCAGAGTAAGTGGCTGACCAGGGAACTCTTGAGGATCAGAACTGAAGCAGAGCAGAGTGTGAACAGTGGGCATAGGTAGGGGTCCTGGGTATCAGAGCAAGAACAAGCCACTCTGGATGCAAGAAGGTAGCAAGACAGCCTGAGCACAGAAAGGAGCTCTGAGCTCAGCCAATCTGGCGTGGGCCTGGGAAGAGTCGAATGGCAATGACATGTGGCCTAGGATGTAACAGTTGATGTCTAGCTTCCAGAACCCACTCCCCGAAGCACACATGCATGCTTGTACCTCACACAAGAACCTTATACACATGGGCTTCATCTCAGTGTCAGTGGGTTGGTGCAGTTTATCTGAGTAAATTGTCAGCAACATGGATTTACAAGAGGAAAAGTAAAGCAGTGGCTGTCGTTCCAGCAGTAAACATCCCTGGGTATGGCCTGAAGCAAGCTCAGCCCCAACCTCAACTCTGAGTTCAGTGGAGCTCAGAGCATGGACATATGTGTAGGGAC
>JANHMN010000016.1:57347707-57352707 GCA_030674055.1 Rhabdomys pumilio | reverse complement strand
TGATCTAGACCCTGCTCTGGCTAGTCTGCAGCTTTGCTGCCCATCTGCTCCCAAAGTCTCTGGAAAACCCTTACCTTACCTTTTTTTTTTCTTTTCTTTTTTTTTTTTCTTTTCTCGAGACAGGGTTTCTCTGTGTAGCCCTGGCTGTCCTGGAACTCACTCTGTAGATCAGGCTGGCCTTGAACTCAGAAATCCACCTGCCTCTGCCTCCCAAGTGCTGGGATTAAAGGCGTGCGCCACCACCGCCTGGCCTTACCTTACCTTTTAATAATGTGTATAGCAATATATTTAATCAACAGAAAATTTTAAATGTGAAAGGAAACGGGATATAAATATACAGAATATATATTGCTGAAGTACCTCTGACCTGCAGGTAAGAGGCTTTTCTGGATGCTTCAGCTTTTTTTTTCTTCTTCTTCTGTGAAAGCATTTCAAAGCAAATGCAGACAGAATGACAGTTTATCCCTCGGTCCTTCAACTGTGAGTCCACCCACAATGAGGACTATCTGACACATTTAACAGTGACCACCCCTCCAACTTTGCTGCTGTCAAAACTATTTTAATGCTTCTCCAAGACTCCAGTAAGCATCCAACAGTAGTCACTGGCGTCCGGAAGTGGTCTGAGGCAGTGTATACTCAGTGTGACTGGATACTGTTCGACAAAAGTCAGCCTCATGTGTCTGGAGGAGGCTGTGGCAAGCTTGTAGAAGGTTTTCTGGCTACCCCGTGGGGTTGAGTGATTGCAACCCATCTGGAAGTTAGACGTTAACTCTTAAACATTTCCCACAGGTCTTCCAAGAGTTACCATCTGTGCTGTTATCATCCCCATTATCTCCGTGGTTGTGTTGATGCAATGATGATTCCATTATTATAGTGAAGTCCCATTTAAGAAGATGTGATACAAAAGTCCAAACTCTGACTATGCAGGGGCAGCACAGGTATCACGTGAGGAATGGTGTTCCTTGGGACTGCTTGCCTTGCAGCACTGGCCTCAGTATGGATATTCTGAGACTCTTCTGAAAATTGGAGAGGACTGATAGCCAAGCCCAGAGGGCAGTAGACGTCTCAAGGAATTTTACCTCTGTGTCCTTTTCCAATTTTCTTTGGATGATTTAATTCAAGAAAGCAAGCGATATTGACTTTGTTGGTTAAACAAGGCCATGTCAGAGGTTCTATTCCAGCGGTCACTCCTGAAAGCTGCTTCTGCTAGGGCATGGCTTGGATCTTTGCTGCCATCTAGGTGTGATGGACTCTGTACTGGACTCCTGGGTCTTTCTTGACTCCAGTTCTGATCATGCAGCCCATACCCACCATGGCTTTTGAGTCATGGCCCTCATTCCTACAAAGGAATTCAGTCCTGACAACTGAATTCCAAATACCTTTGTGAATTCTTGTTCTAGCTGTGAATACTTATGGGTTACTTAACTTCCCTCACATTCAGTTTCCACTTGAGGGTAAACCTAAGTACAGTTCTGTATCTACACAAACAGTGAGAGCTTTAGTGTTGACTATTAGAACAAGAAGAACATGCAGGCAGGTTGTGATGGTCTCTAGAGGAAAAAAACAGAGAATGCCCACTACCTGCCACCACATAAACTTGCGGTTGATCAGGGCTGATGTTGACTTTGGGTCAAATGGGAACAGTGGTGGAAAGCTAGACCCCAGTGATAACACACTGTAAACCTATACACAGCTCTACCCTGCTGTGGCTATGTGGGGCTTTGGAATCCAAAGTCTCCCGGGGGAGGGTCAGTGAGCCCATACCTGCCCTCAAGGGCCAAGGTCAAGTCACTCAAGCACTGTGCAGCCCTTGAGCTATACACATGTGCACAAGTGACGCTGGTGTTGCTGCTGAATTAACCCCAGCTCTCTTCTCTTTATTTGTGCTCTTAACACAGCAAAGGAGGGCAGCCATGTTCTAAGCACCTCCCCTAGAGTCCACATACTAGAAATCTTAGGCCCCCACACAGCATCATTGACAAGTGGGACCTTTAGAAGGTAACCAGGCCATGTTGACTCTGCCTTTGACAGTGGATGAATGCTGTCATCACAAGCATGAGTCCCTGATAGAAAGGTGGGCTCAGCCCTCATCTTCCAACTCTTCTACTCTAAGGCCTTTGGACTCTCATCATCCCCTGTGAGTTGATGCAGCAAGAAGGCCCTCACCAGATGCTGCTTTTGACCCTGACTTTATATCTCATTTGTTAGGAACTCCAGCCTGGGAATTCTGATTAATGGATCAAAGACAGGCAAGGGCTCTCCTTAAAGTCAACCCACCAACTGCTGGTTATACTTCAGTTTTGTTGCTGACTAGCTGCTGCTACAGTAAAGGCGCTTTCTACCTAGTCACTTCCTGGGTGGAGAAATTGGCTGGATAATCTCTCCATGATGTGGACATGTGGGGTGAACATGTGGGGTGACATGGCAGGCTACCCCAAAGGCTGCCTTTACCGCTTTACTACGTACTGAGCAGAAACGGTTATCAGGATGTCGTTTCCATGGATAACCGTGTACTGAGACTTTAAAAAATGACTTTTTTGTCAGCTGAGGCACGTTTAAACACCCCACATACTTCAGGAGACAGTTAACTTCTGTGTTGTAAAGAAAGATTTAATAAAGACGTGCGTGTTGGGACTTGCTCACCAGCACTTTCCTGTCTGTGGCTGGCAGCTTGAGGCGCGGGCCTTTGACTGTGCAGCCGGGGATTTTTTTTCTACCGACTCGCTGTACACACACTTTTAACTCTTCATTGTCCCTTGCTTTTTTTAGAGTCACCTTCAAACAGAAGCACACAGCCGAGTGTGGAGGCCAAAGTGACATGTGAATATGTGGAATTATCCCCAAATGCAGTCTGGGGGAACCTGGTTTCCCTTGCTATCATTCAGACACAGTCTGTTCTAGGTAGGGCAAGGCTGGAAATCTGCTGTGTGCCAGGCTCTGGGTCCTTGAAATGCACAATGGAAATACCCTTGGGTTCTGCAGCGGTTAAGATTCTATCTCTCTTCAAATCATCATTATAGGAGGGAGGGGTAATTTAGGAGAGCCTGTTAGCAGTGCTCTGAAACATCCTCACAAACCTTTCTTCTGTTGTGGCTGAGGCATATCTGTGCTTAGCATCTGGTCTGTCTGCCAATACTAAATATCATTTTAATGGTAATGACACGTTGCACTTGGAGAGCTCCCTTTCATCCGAGGAGCCCAAAGCATTTTAGGAGTGTTAATTAATGAAGCTCACTAACACCGTTTGAGGTGGAGATGCCCGGTGTGGTGGGAGATGGTTCAAGTGGTTCCTTCTGAGGCTCGCCCACTCCCCCGTCCCAGCAGCCGTTCTGACAAAGGCTCCCAGCTGCAGGGTTCAACCGAGTCCTAGATGAAAGGCAAGCATTCCCACTGAGAACCTTCTGGTGTGGTTGCTTGGAGAGTGGGTCCAGCCCTCCACCTTGTTTCCTGAAGAGCATCCAGTCCTCCTTCCTACGCCTCCATCTTTTCACTCCCTGGTTCTCCTAACATGCAATTTATAAGTCCTCATGAGGGGAGGGGAGATCAGCATCAATTCTAGATTCAACTGCTGAAGGAAGCAGAGACTATGCTTTTCCCACTTCTGCTGTTCTGAGGTTAGATTGGAGACTAAAGGCGCATGTCCAGATTTCCTGTCTCCCCAGCATCAGGAGCCATGAGTCTCACCACTCAGTACCAACAGCACTGACATCTGCGCATCCTTGTAGTAGTCTGTTCCACACATGCTTACCTACTGTCTGCCTATGTTAGCCACTTGTAAAGACTGAGCTCAAAAGGAACAGAGCCAATGAGTTCCCTGCCCAGCTTTCTTTGGTCTGACCATTGTGAAATGACACACCAAGGATGGTGAGAGATGCCCTGGGAAAAGGCATTGCATGTGGGGTTCCAAAGAGTTGCCACTGCAGCCAGGCCAGACCGACCCAGCTCTGTCTGTGGGTTAGGTTCCTGAGAGGTCCTGTTAATGGCAGCCACCTTGTTGTTATTCAGTTGGGTTCCAATGGGGGTTCCTTCAGAAGTCTTCCTCTAACACTCTGTAGAATCACAGTGGAGTGAGGCTTGCTGGAAACTGTGGGCTGTGACTCCACCAGAGAGGAGTGAGCACAGTAACCTTGTGGGTGAAGATCACTAGTGGCCTTCAGAAGCAAGAGTCAGAGCAAAGCCACAGCTTCTCACCTGCCCCAACCTTAGTTCATGGTGATTCAGTCTGGAAGGGAGAACAGTTGTCATCCAGACAACTGTCTTGTGTGTTAAGAAGAGATGCTAAGGGGAGAACGAGTGTGTGAGAAAGTGCACCTGTCAGCATGACTGTGAAAGTGCATTGATGTGACCATGTGAGGATGTATGGGAACATGTATGTGTGGGGGTGAGCATGTGATCCTGTCTATGTGACTGAGATTGTAAGTGGGAGATGGTATTAGTGTAGCTGCGTGTATATGTGAGTGTGTATGAGGGTTGGGATGTGTGTGTGAGTGTGTGAAACTGACTGTGTCAGTGTGATTATGTCAGTGTTACTATGTGTGTGTGGATATGTGTGGAGATGGAAGCCTGTGTGACTTGATGGGACTGACTGGAAGTATATTTGTCTGACCATGTGAGTGTGTATGACACTGTACAACTGAACAGATTAGTGTGATTGGGTGAGTTTGTGTGTGTGTGAGGGTGAGAGAGTATGCAAGTGGAAGCATGTATGAGTGTGTCTGTGAATGTGATAGTATGTGTGAGAGGGTGAGAGTGAGTGTGTTGGTGTGTGTATGCGAGTGTGAGTGTGGAAGGCATCTCTCTCTGTATGAGTGGGTAAAGGTATCTGAGTGTGTGAGTGTGTGAATGGGGTATCTGAGTGTGTGTGAGTGTATATGTCGGGTATCTGAGTGTATGGGTGTGTGAGTGGGGTATCTGAGTATGTGGGTGTGTGAGTGGGGTATTTGAGTGGGTGTGTGAGTATCTGAGTGTGTGGGTGTGTGAGTGGGGTATCTGAGTGTGTG
>JANHMN010000016.1:57332390-57347697 GCA_030674055.1 Rhabdomys pumilio | reverse complement strand
TATCTGAGTGTGTGGGTGTGTGAGTGGGGTATCTGAGTGTGTGAGTGTGTGAGTGGGGTATCTGAGCATGTGTAGATGAGTGACTGTGGGAGAGAATATCTGATTGTGTGGGTGTGTGAGTATGGGAGAGGGGATATGTGTATGAATGCATGAGTTTGTATGTGAGCATGTTTTATACACATGTGCATATAAATGTGTGTGTGAACATAGCTGCTC
The DNA here is from genome assembly GCA_030674055.1 of Rhabdomys pumilio. Classification (NCBI taxonomy): domain Eukaryota; kingdom Metazoa; phylum Chordata; class Mammalia; order Rodentia; family Muridae; genus Rhabdomys; species Rhabdomys pumilio. Next base: position 57,347,481 of record JANHMN010000016.1, on the reverse strand, counting down.
CTACAGCTGACCTGCCTAGCCTCACAGTGTGGTTGCAGGAGCATCCGTGGCCAGTGTGGAGCTTGCACTGTCCCCAGGGCACTGTTCTCTCTCTCTCTCTTTCTCTTTCTCTCTCTCTCTCTTTCTCTCTCTCTCTCTCTCCATCCCTTTCTCTCTCTCTCAATCTCTCTCTCTTGCCCCCAAAGTTGTTGCTGATTTTGCCCACCATATATTGCTATCATGGTATCCTTGGCTGCTACAGATCCAAAGCAGAAGGCTAGCCCATCACAGCCTGTACTATGACAGGCTTCCTCTTCCTATGTTGATTGTCCAAGGCACTATTAGCCAACTGTCACTGGCAAGCACAGTGAAGCCCCCAGTGATGTCTGTACAGTGTGGGTTGCCTCTTAGCCCAGTCACTAGATTCCAGATGGCATCCCTTGTCCCCATAGGAGTCAGTAGAATCACTTACAGTGATTCATGGCCTGGGTCCATCTGCATAATATGCCATCCACATGTGAGCAACTCCCAGTATAGTAGTGGTACCTAGGTGGCGGCTGGTTGGGACTGGGTACTGGATGATTTTGTATCAAGCTAACATAAACTAGAGTCATCAGAGAAGAAACCTCAGTTGAGGAAATGCCTCCCTAAGATCCAGCTATAAGGCATTTTCTCAACTACTGATCATTGGGGGAGAGCATGGTGCCCAATGTGGGTGGTGCCATCCATGGGCTGGTGGTCCTGGGTTCTATAAGAAAGCAGGTTAAGCAGTCCAGGGGAAGTAAGCCAATAAGTCACACTCTTCCATGGCTTCTGCCTCAGCTCCTGCCTCCAGGATCCTGCCCTGTATGAGTTCCAGGTCTGACTTTCTTTGGTGAGAAACAGCAATGTGGAAGTGTAAGCTGAATAAATCTTTTCCTCTCGAACTTGCTTTTTGGTCATGGTGTTTCATCACAGCAATAGAAACCCCTACAAAGACAGGTGAGTCATCTTTCTTCAGAGGATTTTTTTTTTTCTTACAGAGTAGACTTGCTTGGCAACAGGACTTTTGGGGCCATTTAAAGCAAGGTTAAAATGTAGTGGGCACTTTGCTCCAACAGGGCAATTCTCTGAAGGAGTTTCTTCCCTATAGATCACAAAGGAGGGGCTGCCTGGGAAAAGGCTGTGTGAGGATTGGCCACCCAGACAGGAGGGGTCCAGTCCTTCCTGGCTCCTATGCAGCATCTGTTCCCATCCTTACATCACCTGGAGCTCATTGCAACTAGCTGCCTGAAGTGTTTCTGTGTTTCCCAGACAGATTATCCTGGCACTGCCCAACCTTTAAATGTGAAAGGGTGTCTCTCTCAGACAAGAACAAGGTCACATTTGCTAGAGCTATACCTCTGGGGCAAAACCACAGGGCAAAACCATCTCTCTACTTGCTCCATATGGAAGAAGCTCACCTGATAGGTTTTGTCCTTTGAGTCTGTTGAGTACAGGGTACCCCCTCAGGCTGGAGCTAGACTTTGTCCTTTGAATGACAAGGCTCTGTTACAGACACAGCTGCTTCTCTTCTGGTCTCACCTTGCTGATGTCACTCTGATGACATTTCATATCATGCCTGCAAAGGGGAGCTGTTGGAACTCACAGCAATACTTCACATGGTCCATGGAGCCCTCCTGAGCTTCCCCGGTCTCAAATCCCACTGCTGTGAGTGGCCAGTGCCCCTCCTTTTAGACTGGGATTGTTTCCATCAAGGTTTTTTCTTTTTTTTTTTTATGTTCGTGCTCTTATTTTTTCCTGTGTTTTCCAGAGCTTATGGAGGGAGTGTTTTATTTTTTAATACTTTATTTTTATGCTTGGCATGGTAGCACATAACATTAATGCCAGTGCTTAGGGGGCCGTGAGCTTGAGGTCAGAATGGTCCATGTAACAGTTTTAGGTAAGCCAGGGCTACAAAGAGAGACAACCCTGTCTCAAAAAAAGGAAAGTTTGTTTGTTTTAATGTGTATGAATGTTTGCCTATATGTTTCTATGTATATGACATGTGTGTAGTGTCCACATAGACCAGAAGAGGGCAGATATTCTGGGACTGGAGTTACAAGTGGTTGTATGCTGCCATGTGGGTGCTGGGAATTGAACCTGGGTCTGCTGGAAGAGCAGTCAGTGCTTTTTAACAATTAAGCTGTCTCCCCAGCCCCTGGTGGAGGACACTTTTATGTTTCCCACACTGTCAGTGTATCTGTCCTTTAATATAGTTCATAAGAAAGATTATTAGGTACAATTTAAAGGCCCTTTGGGAAGAGTTTACTATTTGGTTACGTTTGGACTCTGGCCTTCCGTTCCCTGTGATGATTAAAGTCTGGGTAACACGCAGCCCTTAAAGAGATGGTGACAGGAGCTTTGACAAGTGCCTCACGTAACCACGCTGACCTCAGCAAACATGGACTCTGTACCCATTGTGCCCCCATATTACTCATGCCTTTTGCAATAAATTTCCTCTTCTGACCCAAGGTTTTGGAAACCATGAGTTGATACCTGCCTCTAAATTGATCTGGCAACAACCACACGTGGTAGGCTTTGTGCCCAGCTCCTGGCAATTACTTATCAACTCTCCAGTTGGTGAGCATATGGGCTGTTTTTAGATTAGGACATTGTTACAAGAATTTTCTCTTTGGGAGTGACTAGGCAGTGTGTACTATGCACACTCCTAAGGTCCCAATGACAAAGCAAAGTTTTATTTTATCAAAGTTCACTCTGGGGAACCAAAGAGCTTATTAGGCTTCCTCACAGAGCATTGGTAAAAGGTTGTGGGCGTGCACATAGATGACCCTGGAGCGAACACACTGGAGGGTCTGCATCCGACGGGAATGACAGCTTCCTTAAGGCTGACAAAATGGAGCCCCTGTCCCCTACTCTTGCCCAGCCAATATATTCTGTCCACACTTCCCTGCCAGATTGAGAGGCCCTTTGCAATTAGGACAGAACTGTCTGGATACTCAGGTGAGGGTCCCATGACCCTCCCCACCCATTTCCTCAATGAGGGAACATTAACAGTCAACAAACCCAGTTGCGACAATCTCTTGTAAGCAGATATAATGAATTTCTGAAGACAGCATTTGCTTGGTTGGGACAGCAGGCACTAATGAACTATGATAATCTAAATTTCAATGTGTGAGCCTCCATGGGGATGTTTGCATTTGTTTATTTCTGGTAAATGCCAACGATGTGTGTTTAATTTGACATGAGAAGATGTAAGCTCATTTCTAAAACAGAGGTACCATTTTCATTCCTGTGCGCTGTGTGAACATTCCACACGTCGGCAGTTCTTCTCTCTAGTGGGTAGGTAGTGGTGTCTCAGTGTGGGTGAGCTGCAGTTTCTGAAGGAATCAGAGTGAGCAATTCTGCATGGCTAACTTGCCACCTGTATTCTCTTTGGTGAAGTGTGTTCTAATCCTTTGCCTACCCCTTCTCTTTAAAAAAAAAAAATCATAGTTTGTCTCTTATTATATTCTAAGAGTTCTTTATAGATTCTGGCCCAAGCTTCCATCAGACCTGTGTTGTCCAAGAATCTTTTCCCAGTTGGGAGCTGGCCTTTTTATTTTCCTTAATAGAGTCTTTTGAGAAGCAGCAGTTAACTTTGATGAAGTTCTGTGGCCATCTGCCCATCAATTTAGCTTTTCTCTACTCCCTTGGCTCTTTTTCTTTTCCAAAAGTTGAGAGCAGTTAACAGTCACATTTCCACACTTGCTTGACATCATGAAATATTATTGTTGTTATTGCAGTGACTGTGATCTCATGGTTTTGTTCTCTGTCAAACAGTATCAACTTAGAGCTGTCACTCAGCCCTTTCTCCTTTCACTCCTCCCAGTTCACAGTGCTCACGCCTCCTAATGGCCAGTCTTCTGCATCTGCTGTTGGGCCTAACTCCCTGGAGCCTCAGCACAATGCTTTTTTTCCCCCCTGTTTTAGCCTTTTTGGAAAGCATTGTAGTCCACTTGTTCTAGCTACTCTGCTCCGTCATGACCCTGCGCTCCCTGGTCAGATAAGAACACTTACCTTTCCTGTATTGTGCCACTTTGAGTGTTTAATGCTTGCCTCATTTCTCACTGGAATTCTGGTGGGTTTTAGACCTTTCCATATGTTTGCAGGAGCGCTGTTGCAGAGAAAAGGATGTATCTCCTCTGCCTAGTAGACAGACACCATCACATCACCTTGCTGTGAGCAGGCATTGGAAGCAATAAGGTGGGTGTATTCTGTGAACTCTGGCCATTTGTCTTTCTCCAAAAAGGTCCTTGTTTCTTCCCTGGTCTGACAAAATTTTCTGTCAGGATTTCCACTATTTTTATTTTTTATTTTTATTGACTTGAATAGAACTGCCAATAAAGTTTTGACTGGTAATGATGAGAACGGGCATGGATAATAGATCTAAAATTGGATGAAGGTATCAGTGAGAGACCTTAAGTCTGGAAAAGGGCCCTGGGAGAAAACCTGAGCTGACAAGTATGCTTTCTCTCTTAGAGCCAGACAAATGCAAGGGCATGCTTTCTACTCAGCATTGAACTAATAATTGCAGCTAAAATATATATGCAGAAGATTAATGACTCAGCCATATACAATATAAAGCATAAATCAGCTTTTCATATTGACATGGTCACCAATGTAGAAAACTCCAAAGAATTTCTAAAAATGCATTAGAATGTGTAACATTTAGCAAGTAAGCTATAAGAGCGTCCTATCTGTGCATGCTGGCAAGAAGTAGTGGGAAACTGAAGTCAGGATAATGTTATTGGACTAGGGAGATGGATCAGTCTGTAAAGTACTTGCTGTGTTTGATCCCCAGAAACTGTGTGCAGGGGCTGTGTGTGGCGGCTCAGATCCCAACACTGGCATGTGGAGACAGGTGGCTACCAGGGCCTTGCTGACCAGTCCAACCTACTTGGTGAGGTATAGGCCACTAAGAGACCATCCCATAAAAAAGCAAAGAGATGAATGGTGTCTGAGGTTGTCCTCTGACCTCCATATGGACATGCATATACATATGCATACCCCACACATGTACAACCTAACATGCATAAACACACACTCACACATGTGTGCACTCACACACATGCGTGCACACACACGCAAGCGTGTACACACACACACACACACACACACTACTGTTTGCATCAGCAAGAATCAGAGTTACATCTTACAACATGCATACATGAATTACGTGCAGAAGCTACCGAGCGTAAAATTAATTTTACCAAGAAAAATACTACAGTAATACTTGCTGCCTATTAAACTATCAAAACAACAACACAAAGATGTCAGTGGTAACAAGATCACTACTCTGGCATAAATTTTTTGGAAAAATTATTTTGTCATATGTATCAAGGGTCCTGAAATCATTCCCACACAGAGGAGTCTGGAATCATCACTTACAGTGAGTCTAATCAGAGCTTGAATTCCATGACTGCCAAGACATGCAGTGTGTGTTTTGACAGTGATTGTTAGCTTCCATGAAAAGATCCATGGTTACGCCTACCTATTCAGAGCCACATGGTCAGGTATCCATAACCTCTTCCTGGCTCAGCTTTGCCTTCAGTTCCTGCCCTAGCTACCTGCCATGTCCTCACTGACTTGGCTGGGGCTCTCTCACCTCTACCTCATCCCTGGGCCTAATAGTGCCCATCTCCTGTCCCAGTGCCAAGGAACCACCCCTGAGCTTCCAAAGGGACACTGTGAACAGCATTGGCATTTGAGAGACAGACACAGTCTGTTCATGAGACCACTGTCCCCAGAACTAGTGTCTTAGGTAGTTTTCCCACAGGTTTGTCAGCTGGTACCTCACTCTGTGCCAAGACCCTGGCATTCTCTTTCTCACCGTAGAGACGACGTTTTGGGTCAAAGCCTGGTGTGAAGCACGAGCACTCCTGTAGCTTTAAATTCCATAGCAGTACTAGAAACAGTTTCCTGTAAAAGCAAAAGTTGCTTTGATACTGTATTTGACCAAATTCATTGCCCCCGACACTGCTACCTTGGTGTACCTCACTTCAGAAAGCAAGTACATTTTCTCTATACGTCTTTTGCCCAGGGCATATCCTGAACTACCTCAGCAGATCCAAGGTCAGCACTCATGCTTTGCTCTATGAATGGGTATTCAAGACAGGCTGTGCTGAACATCTCAAGGAAGCAACAGACTGCTTTCAATGTAGACACAATATATCGAAGACACAGCATGGCCCTGTGGTTATGGGTCATAGGTTGTGGTTATAGGAGAACATGACCAAATAATGAGTTGGAAGAAGGGACCTAGCAGGAAAGATAAGACAGGCAAGACTCAGCTGGGAACAAGGATGGTTTGCATGATGATTCTCTTTAAACCAAGGTTTTCATGACATCCTAAAATAATGCCCACCATTTACAATTTAGTAAGAATGAAGGAATAAAGAAGAAAAGAAAGATTTGGGCTCCTTAGGACCTGAGTCAGGAAGAAAGCAGAGGGCTGCAGTGCTAATAGGCACTGTGCCATTTCCCTCCTTGCCAGCAATGCTTGCCTGCCACTCTGCCCTAGGAAACAAAAGGCCATGTAGGTTTGGCCAGCAATAGGGATACTTGTTTCCGTGGACATTCTGTACCCCAGGTTATGGTTGTGTGCCTAGTAGAGGGGTAGACATAGCACTGTGATTGGTCCCAGTGGTTGCAGTGTCAGTGTATACAGTATGATATGTACCTTGGGATAGCTGAGAATATGAAATCACAGGGTTTTTGAATGGTACCTATCACCCTGTAATTCATGAGTAAAAACTGTCAACATGCAACTAGGCTCTGAATAAATATGATTGCTGTTACCACACAGAGACAGCTTTGGAGTCATTGAATCCCGGATCTGTGCTACCAAAGACTGTGGGTGCTGTAGTCTAAAAGAAGCCGGCTAAGCAATGGGCCTGTTACCTTGTGTGGACAGAGACAGGGCACAAGATTGGTCAAGGAGACACATGCCCAGAGACTCTCAGAGCTACAGAGACCACAGCAGAGTGAGTCTCCTGCTCCATGACTTCCAGCCACAAGATACTAAATACCAGGCTGGTCTGAGGCCCCTGGCCCACAACTCTTGCATGCTTCATAGCCTGATCATGTACACAGTAAAGCCATACTGCACAGGACCATTTCTGTCTGCAGCTGCTCTGGGTACAGATATATAGTGCCTGTTCTCAGCTCGTGGTAACAACTCATAGTCTTCTGGGCATCTCCCTGTGTGTGACACTATTCCTAGGGAGATGTAAACAAATATCTACTAAATACAGATAGAAAGTGACCAAAATAACTATGCCATCAAAATCCAGTTTGATGAACTGAGGCTTACCAAATTTCTTGAATACCAAAAAGAACATGGGCTACCATGTGTTAGAAAAGAAAGTTGTAAGATTTGGAATCAATGGATTTTCCAAAAAAGAAGAAGCCTGTAGCTTGAAGCGGTGTGTATCAGAGCTCATCTCTGCTGCATTTGGCCCAAACCAGTGTGGTCCAAGGATGTGCAAGAGCCTTGCTCTCCCACCGAGGAATGCCTCCATCAGCCAGTGGAGAATCACTGCCATAAATAAACCTATTTGTCAGTTTTGGAGAAGTCACACTTCAAAATTATCATTTGATATAAACATAGAGAAGCATACCTTTCTCCTTTGATTGGTGAAAGGTCCACTGGATGCTGTCCTTTCTAGGGTTGGAGATGGTAGCTCTAAAGGTTGTGGATTTTCTCTTTAAGTCATGGAGGACTCAGGCTGCAGTGTGACTGTAACTGAGTGTAGCTGTAAAGAGAAAAGGCTCTGAGCAGGTCACATCCTGGTGTAGGGGGAGTAGGCAGCATCCATCAGCTGCCTGGCATGCGTGGCAGATACCCTGACTACCTGTGACCTTCATTTCCTCACCTCAGGTTAAGGGAGATGCTACATAATCTTCCTCAGTGCTGCCCACGACAAGCATCCGTGCTGAATGCTCTTGGGGCCAAACAGAGCAACTTTTTGGCAGAAATGTAGACAGTGTGTACGTCTGCATGGAGTCTGTGAATGGGGCTCCTGTTGCACATTCTTACAGACTCAAAGATGGCCAGAGTTTCCTCGGAAAGAACTCACAGAGCCTGCTCATACTTCAGGATAAATGTCAGTTTCCTGAGAGATGTGCCTAGACTGAAAACCTCTGGACTTTCCAAGCAGCTTACTGGATGGCAGAGAGTTTCCTGGCATTGAAGAGAGGGAGGGGTATTCAGAGCTCTGGTGAGCAGTTGGGCTCAGGGGTTAAACTGGCTATCTATAACCAAGGCTATCTGTATCAAGCTCAGGTCAGGATACTGCTGCCCAGTGACCCAAGCTCAGAGGTATTGCTATGCAGAGCCCTGGATGGCCCAACTGTAAGGCTTAGCAATGACCTTTTCAGAAACAAAAGTCTGCACCCCTGCCACAGGCTGGAGCAGCTGCCTACCCCGCACAGCAGGGACACCTGGACCCTGGCATTGGGAGGGCATGAAGAAGGATCTAAAGCTCAGAAGACAGAAGGTCATGGCTGATGGAAGTACTATCCCATTCTTTGTGCTGGGAGTAGAAACTGGACACTGAACATTGCTACCCATGGGAGGAGCCAGGGGATGACTTCAGTTGATTCTGACTCAACTCTGCCTCAATGGCGCCCTTCTGTGTGTCTCTTCAGAGGTGTGAGCCAGGCCTTGGGTGATGAAGGACCTCATGCTGACCCTCCTCCCTGGAAACAGCTCTGTTTGGTGTAGTGTCTCTGAAACATGCTCCTTCATTTACTTCTGTGACAGTGTTCACTTTTCTCTTCCTTAGTCTGGCCATTCTACTTAGTTTAAGAACACATAAAGCACACTAGGCTAGTGACAAGAGGAAACCATTCTAAAGCATGGATTTTATCAATGGTGGGATTATTCGTTGTTGTTTTTCTCCGGTTAGACAGATGAAGGAGGCCTTCCCCCTTCCTGTTAATTGCTGTAGGCAGTCAAAAACAAGCCAGCTCTGGAAGCCACAAGTCTTCGATGGGTTTCCATATCCCTTGTGATCTGACATGTGGATGGCAAGCATTGGCTTAGAGAGACCGCCTAGCCACAAAAGGCTTTTCTTCCCATGGCTGCACCATGTCCTGAAAGGCCAGAACAGCTCCCAGGCTCATCAAAGTGTCTGCAACTATTTCTCCAATTTGCTTTCTGCTTTCAAGACATTAAAGAACACTTTCAAGTTAGGCCTCTCGCAGGACTGTGTGAAAGGAGTCCCCCAAAGTGCCATCCTCGCTTAGTTGACCGAAGGGATTGTGTGGAAAAGCTTCATGTTTTCCTTTTCAGCCTGAAAGGGGTTGGAGGGATCTAGGCTGAGGAGTGAGGGGTGGGACCTTCCCCCTTCCCCCTCCCCCCTCCCCCTCCCCGCTTTCATCATGCGCCCTTCCCCCACCTCCCTGTTTGTGTTCCTCCCTAGTCCAGGGAGGCCCTGGGATTTTTCTTTAGCTTTTGTTTGCTAAAGGGAGATTCAGGGCTTATGTAAAAACCAGCACCTAAGTCTGACATAGTTTTCTTCAGCCCAAGCAAGAGCACATGGCCTCTGAGGAGGAGGTCAGCTTTCAGGCCCTGCCTTAATTGTTGCTCTTGTAATCCTGAGATGTTGAATGCTTTTTTCTTTCTTTCTTTCTTTTTTTTATTGCAGACACAGGCTACAGAGACGAGCCTTTTTACAAACTAAGTGCTCTGCTAAGCCGCCGCTGCGTGTTTTCATAAGATACCACTGGGAATGCTGAACAGCAGTACCTGGAGCCCTTGGTGGCTTCTGGAAATTTGGCTTTGTCCAGACCTTTGCTCTGGTGTGAAACTGTAGACTCGCTGCTGGGAATTAACCTTACAACAGAACTCCTTCAACGCACCCCCCAAAGTTTAAACCTGTTGGAACCTGACAGAACAACAGTCTCCGAGGTGATCCTTCAGGTGAACAAGCACCATGTCCTGAATCTCATTCTTCATGGCGAGCAGACTGGCTAGCTCTGTAGTAAAGAACGGTATTGGGCACTGTGGTACAGATAGTGAATTATCTGAAAAATCTGTAGACTGCTGCTGGTCCTGGGGTTGCAGCCATGACAAACATTCACAGAGAAGGCACTGAAAGGGCAGCTTTGGGGCGAGCTCTCTCATTAGACAACAGTGTGGCCTTGAATGAAAACTTGGGATGGTGTCTTGTGGAACTTTACAAGTGTTTCATGGTATCTGTTGGTGTCTTGTAGTATCCATTTGTGTGTGACGGTACCTGGTGATATCTGTTAGTATTTCTTGGCCTCTGTTAGTGAGAGTCTTCCCTAGTTACTTTTCTTGTTGCTCTGATAAAATACGTTGAAAAAAAAATCAAAGGAAGGGCTTATTTTGGCTCATAGTCCAACGTCTATAATGACAGGAAAATCAAGGCAGCACGAGCATGAAGCAGCTGGTCGCATTGTGCCCACAATCAGGAAGAAGGGAGCAGTGAATGGTTATGGTCATTAGCTTCAGCCTGCAGTCCAGGATGTGAGATTAGGGATTGCTGCCTCCATACCTTAGGTTGGGTCTTCCCTCTTTAATTAATTTGTCAAGATGGCCACCAACAGTACTCCTCACAGGGTGCATGGAGCTGGCCGAGCCTGCTGTATACAACCTTGTGCATTCGAAGGAGGAGTGGTCACTGTGCGTATGTATCTCTACCTAGGCTTTCAGAGGTTGGTACTTTGCAAAGAAACCTATTGCAATTCAGAAGATGTCCTTGGAGCACCTACTATGTAAGATGCTTTTTGTTTGCTGGGAGAAACAAAACTGCAGGAGAGTCACGGTCTAGTTAGAAATACAAACTGCTGACAAGTACGGACAGTTAACAGCTACAAAACAAACACACAGTTACAAAGCCACATGGTCACAGAACAGAAGCAGCTTGCCCATGATCAAGGCCAAAGGTCTTTGGACCCATAAAGCTGCAGATGATTAATTCTGACTAGAAGGCTTACAGACAGCCTCACAGAGGGCAACCTGTTTGTACTGAGCCTTAGAGAGAGAACTCTAGTTGGCTCATGATAACACTATTGCTAGAGTACTCAGGCAGAGGAAAGGTGTTGCAAGCATCTCTTCTATGGCTCCATGCATCTACTTTCTTTAGGTTAATGCTTCCATAATGGAAGGAACAGACAGGCTCTCTGTGATGTAAGGGCATTTGGAGTGTAAGAGCAAACATGGAGACTAAATCAAATGTGCTTTTTATTGGAAAACCATGAACTGGCAAGACTGTTCCTGAAAGTCCGGCTGCTAATTCAGAAGTGGTGGACATGGGTTCACCTCACCAAGTGCCGAGGTCCCACCACACCTTTGCAGCTCAACACTCACCTTAAATTCTTTGTCCTTTGAACCCGAGGTTACTATGTATAATCAATTTTAAAATTTAAAAAGTGTTTGTGTGTGTGTGTGTGAACTTAATTTGAAAGTTCAACTTCCTTTACATTGTGAGCAATTACATTTAGAATCCACAAAATAATTGCAGAAGCCCGTAGATAAAGAAGGGCCCTGTTCCAGTTTGCTCTCCGTTGGTGTGATAAAAACTCAGAAAAGGCACCTTAGGGAGGAAAGGGTTCGTTTAAGGCCACACTTCCATGTCACAGTTCATCATTTAAGGAAGCCAGGCAGGAACTCAGGCGGGGACTTAGGCAGAAACCATGGGAGAATGCTGCTTGCTGGCTTTTCATAGTCCTGTGATTACCTAGGTTCCTTATACAGTCTAGGATCTCCTGCCCAAATGATGATGTACGTGTTAATTTGTTGTTGTTGTTGTTGTTGTTGTTGTTGTTAATTTGACACAAGCTAGGGCCATCTTGGAAGAGAGAATCTCAACTAAGAACATGCCTCCATCAGACTGGCCTGTAGGGAAGGCACAGTCCACTGTAAGTGGTGGGTCCTGGAAGGTATTAAAAAGAAGGCTGAGGAAGCTATGAGGAGCAAGCTAACAAACAGCATTTCTCCGTGGCCTCTACATTACTTCCCGCTAACTAGATTCCTGCTTGAGCTCCTGTCCTGTCTTTAAACAAACATTTCCCTCTCCACGTTGCTTTTAGTCATGGCATCTATCATAGTAATGGGTGTCAAACTAGAACCAATGATGTCATCCAAGGTGGGCTGATCCCTCTTATATGTACTCATAATCAATAGAATACCCCACAAACATTCCCAGGAGTTAATATGACCGGGGAATCCTTCACTCAAGACTCCTTTCTCATGTGTCTGTAGGAGGTATGTGAGGTTGTCAGTTAATGCTAACTAGGACGGGCCCTTTCCAAGGTTCTCAAAGTATTTTAGTGTGTCCACACAGTGGTCACTAAATTTGACAACCTGAGTCCCAACCCCTAGTCACATTTCTTAAGTTGCAGTGAATGTTTGTCAGCCTAGGAATCAGAACTCTGCAGTTATGTTCCGAACGCTTCTTGTCATCAGACATGAACAACGCGGTAGCAGCGTACCAAGGGCTAGGGAAGTAATAATCGAGTCGGACGACACTCGGGCAGTGACATGTAAGTACGAGGCCACACAGAATCTCACTTCATCTAACTGTTACCTGAATTTGGATGGTTAGGAGATAGAATCTTAGGTGTCTATGTGTCTGTGATCAGAGATAAACATTGAGAAGGTGTTAGGGGTGGCACTCAGGAACCTACCTTGGGGAAGTGAGGGGAACCTTTGCCAGGGTCGACTGCACAGGGAATCAGAAACAGACATTGAACACATGATTTACAAACGTCATAAAAATCTATCACTTGGAACAACTTCTGAGCCAACTGCTGCCGTCTGATTGACAGATGGAAAGGCATGCAGGCATGCTGTTCACGTGTAGGCACATGGTGAGTAATGGATGGGGTTGCTGGGAGCCTTCCTCTTCCTCGCTCCGGGACCTCTCTGTGGCATATCCTTTCATTTTCTCTTCACTCATTTTCACCATGCTCAGAGCAGTCTGCCTTCCACAAGCCTTCTTGGGCTCATGAGCTGAGAGCCTAGGCTTGCCCCTGTCCTTTTAGGGACTCAGAGTGTCATCTTGAGGACCCTCCAAATGGCCTGCAAGGTGAAAGCCACTCACATTGCTTTCTGGTTGTATCAGCACCTATATCTGTAGCACAACAGCAAAGTTAGGTCACAAACTGGTCCAGGCACTGACCAGTGGGGGCATCCAACTACCTCTAGTGTTTAGAATACAGAGTGGCTCCCCAAGCTCTGTTTGAACACAACATCTTCTGTCTGGGGGCTTTGATTGGTTGTGGAGCCTCTAGGAGGCAGGGCCTCATTAGAGGAAGTTTGTCACTGGAGGCAGACTGGAGATTTTACAGTCTGGACCACATCCTAGCCTTTCTTTGCAACCTGAGTGCTGACTCGATGTGACCTGCCACCTCTCACTCCTGCCTCCAAGCCTCCTTTGGCATGGTGAAGTGTATACCTGTTTAAACCTTGAGCAAAGAAACAAACAAAAACAAAACAAGAAAGAAACTAAAACAAACAAAAACAGAAACCCTTTCTTCCACAAGTCGCTTGTCACGTATTTGGTGGCAGGAATGAGAAAAGTAATGGAGAAGCTGTCTTACAGCCATTGATACCATAACACTGCCGAACAGCAGACAAATAGAACACAGTGCCAGTCACTGCTGCTTCTGAGGAAGCAGAAAACAACCCTGCATAGGAGAATGCCACTCTCTTCGAGCTTCTTTAACATGATGTGTGGGGCACGCTAGTGCAGTCTGACTATGTGCCAAGGTGACGGGGGTCTAGAAAAAACATTGGAGGATCAAGTAACTCCATTTTTCCTGTGAAGGAGCCAGTGATAGAAACACAACAAAACACAACTCTCTGATGTTTGGCATCTTTTAAATGAATGAATAAACCCATTTCTTCAAAGAAAATAGTGGAAAATGTTGGGTGGCAATAGAAAAATCCAGGCTTTCAAAAGTGAAAGCTGGAATTTTGGAAAAATTTGCCATAGTGAACTTGACATTTCTGATGGGAAAATTGGAAATGTTAACAAATGTGATTTGAGAATGAATAGTATATATAATACAGTGATTCAATACCTCGAAGATATGCAGAGCCCAGCAGAGGAATCCAAACAGTGCAGGAGGCCACACAATGCTGGGTGGACCAGAGACTGCGCCAGTCCAATTAAAGCCCGGGAGACTTTGTCACAGCAGAGCTATAGGTGACAACTGTTCACTACAAATGACCAGTTTTGTGCTGAGATATAGATCTATTGGTAAAGGACCTGCCCAGCATTCATGAGACCCTGGGTTCAATCCCTAGCATGGCATAAAAGAGGCATGGTGACACATGCTTGTGATTCTATTGGGGAGGTAGAAACAGAGGATCAGAATTTAAAAATCATCTTTGGCAACAGGAAGTTGGAGGAAAGCTTGGGCTTCTTAGATCCTGTCTCAGCAATGTAAAGCAAATGACTACATGTCAGGTTTAGGTGTGGTACCAAATGTTTATGGTATTCTTAAAGGCCATTGAAATCCTGAGACAGACCATGAGATTATGTCTTGATAACCCACTTGGAAGTGGGAAAAGCCTTTAGTGGGAGAAGCCTACTCACACTGGCAGCTGAGTAGCAGCCAGATTTTGTGTGTGTGTGTGTGTGTGTGTGTTTGTGTGACTGTGTGTGACTGTGTGTGTATGTGTGTGTGTCTTACCCTCATGATAGGAGCTGCAGCTCTCTGCTACAGTCCAGCACTGAAAGAGTATTCCCTGTTAGCACATTTAGAACTCGAAGGGCAGAACTACTGAGCACTTATCATTTTCCTTACTATCATTAAATAAGTTTTTAAAATTACTTAAACTGGGTGGGATGATCTACCTGAGTGATGTTAGGTGCAAATGCAGTTTATGCTCTGCCACTGTACCCTGTGAGGAGGAGAATCCAGCCACTTCCTTTAAGACAGACATAAAAGAGGCTTAAATTTTGGGGAAAATAGCTATTTTTTAAAAGATATATTTAAAACATTCACTGGTTGTAGTGATGGTGTAGTGATGGTGTAGTGATGGGTGTAGTGATGGTGTAGTGATAGTGTAGTGATGGTGTAGTGATGGGTGTAGTGTGGTGTAGTGATGGGT
>JANHMN010000016.1:57301174-57332380 GCA_030674055.1 Rhabdomys pumilio | reverse complement strand
GTGTAGTGATGGTGTAGTGATGGTGTAGTGATGGTGTGGTGATGGTGTAGTGATGGTGTAGTGATGGTGTAGTGATAGGTCAGAAAGACAATCTACTGAAGTGTCCCAAGTGCCCTGAGTGTATCCATCCCCCTTTCCTTCCTTTTGATAATCCCTTCCCCTTCCCTACATAGACTCAGTTCTATTCTCACTCTGTACACACATGCACACAGAAACACACCCACACCACCTGACCTTATGTATATATAAAATTTATGATTCATGTTTGAGACAATCCATATGATACTTATCTGGATTGTTTTGCTTAATACAGTGAACAAGACAAACAACTGGACAAATCAGTAAATCAATGAACGTGTCTTAGAAGAAGCACAAATGGACAATGAACATATGAAAAATTCTTAGCACCCTTAGCTACCAGGAAAACACAAGTCAAAACTATACTGACACTCCATTTCACCTTAATGGGAATGGCTATCCTAAAATATCAAAGGATGTACTAATTCAGAATATTTGTAAGTAACATGTAAGGACAACTGATGGCTTCTAGGAGAGTGTCTTAATTATTTTTCAAGTGTATGGTAAGACACCATGATCAAGGCAACCTGCAGAAGAACAGTGTGCTGGGAGCTTACAGGTTTAGTGGGTGAGTCTACACCATTATAGTAGGGAACATGGCAGCAGCAAGTAGGCATGATGCTGGAGCAGCAGCTGAGAGTTTATATCCTAATAGACAAGCATAAGGAATGATGTGGGATTTTGAAACCTCAAAGCCAGCTCCTGGTGGCACACCTCCTCTATCAAGGCCACACCTCCTCCATCAAGGCCACACCTCCTAATCTTTCTTTCCTAAACAGTTTCACATACTGTGGACCAGACTTTCAAATACGTGCGCCAATAAGGGCCGTTTTCATTGGAACTACCACAAAGAGTCAGTTTTAAGGGTGTGTCTCCTGGTAGGCCCATCATCCTCTAGTAGATGGGCCCACACCCAGGAATATTTAGACAATACACAATAGAATAGCTTATTTTACAAAAAAGACACAAAATTGGGAGGTAGAATGGATCTGAGGGGAGTTAAAGAGAGGAGTTGGGATAGATATGATCAAAATTTATTCTATAAATTATTTAATAATAAAAATATTTTAATTAAGAGATAGAAATGTTTCTCTTTTATTTCTTCTGTTAAGTAATTTACTTTACATCTTGACTTTAGCCCCCCTCCTCTCCCAGTGCCTCCTCTCTACATGACCTCCTCCCCCATCCCTTCTTACCTGTGAGAAGAGGAAGGTCCTTCCCAGGGAACCAGCCCACACTGGCGCCTCAAATCACTGTAATACTAGGTACCTTCTCTCCTACTGAGGCCAGGCAAGACAGCCCAGTTAGGGGAGCAGGATCCACAGGCAGGCAACAGAGTCAGGGTAAACCCCTGCTTCAGTTGTTGGAGATCCACATAGACACTAAGCTGCACATCTGCTACATGTGTTGGTGCCTAGGTCCAGCCCATGCATGCTCCGTGGTTGGTGGTTCAATCTCTGGGAGCACCCAGGGGTCCAGGTTGGTTAACTCTGTTGGTCTTACTGTAGAGTCCCTATCCTCTCTGAGTTCTTCAATCCTTGCCCCCAACTCTTCCATAAGAGTCTCCCAGCTCTGTGTAATGTTTGGCTGTTGGTCTTTGCATCTATTTCAGTCAGCTGCTGGGTGGAGCCTCTCAGAGGACAGTTATGCCAGGATCCTGTCTATGAATCCAGGATGACAGATACAAACATAGACTGAGGCTCCAAGGTAGCTGAAGAAGGGTGACAGGCCTACAATGTGCCCCCAATGGTCCTCTGAGAACAATTAGGCACATTCCCCCTGAAATTGGCAGGGGCTGCTACTGCATTCATTATGTCTGTCGTCAAAGGTCTACCAGTGTGTCCTTGTAGTTTTTCAAAGTGGGGAGGAGCTGTAAGCTCAAGTTCTGAAAGCAATGCTTAGAGGTAGCTGTCTAGAACACATGGGTCCTATTCATGTTCACCTCTGTCCCCTGCACCTCTGGGCACCTGCTTCTGAATTGCATGTACTTTTCACATACTACTTGGTCCTTTTACTTGTATTCAGAAACTATTCAAGACAGCAGTACCTCAAGATTTTATCAGACAGAGCCTTCTCTATGCTCCCCACCTCTCTCTCATCCCTCTTGGCTCCCAGGCTGCCCCACGAGCCAACACAGAACAAGTTCAGGCTGTTGCAGTGGCATCATGACAGAGGTGTGTCCATTGCCTAACTTCCTTCTCGAGTGTGCATGGCATCTCCTCTGGCCTTTCCCATTGCTTTCCTGGCACTTCAGTTGTGTAGGAAGTCATAGTGTCCCATGGATCATGTGTCTCACCGCTTGCCTTTCATCCCTTCAAATGTGTCCTTCAGAACATCAGGGGATAGAGCAAAGTTTGACTTAAACAAAGCCCCCTTCCTGTAGGAAACAATGAACATGGGTTTTCTCTTTGACACAGACATGTACTTTGTCTCTGACACTTTAAAAAGAGCCTGCAAGATCAAAGATCTTCATGCAACACCTGTTCCAGCACTCTTCTCAATGGCTACTGACCCATTCTTTGAGTTTTATTTTGTGCAGGTGTTTTCCCCCAGTGAGATTATAGCATTAAAACCAAACAAAACCCCAAGCCTGTGTTCATGTGACTCTCCATGTATGTGCACACACAGTTAGGTGGCTTTTCATAGCACATTTTCAGAGATGGTGGAGTTAAATCCCCAGCTGCCACTGTGCTGACTTATAAATGGCCTTTTGATAGTCTTTTATTAACAGTAAATTGAATAACTCTAAGGGATTAGTGCAGAGAAGGAAACAAACATATTAAGAAATGTTTTTTTGTCACAAGCGAGCCACCTGGTTAACGCCACTGTGCCTGCTTGAATGGATTTGCAGGGTTGAAAATATTTTAACTGATATATAAAAGCACAGAATTGTATATATTAATGAACACACAGTTTCAATACATGTTTACATCATATAATGTTTAAACCATATTAAACAAATAACTCTCCTCAAACATCGGTCACTTCTTCATGGTGAAAATATTTTAAAATCCCTTTTTAAAGTCCTTGGAAACATCCAGAACACTAGCATTGTCTGCCACAGTGCTGCTGGGTCACAGCATGGCAGGACATCTTGCTGTGTGTGATTGTAGCCCACTACCCCTTGCCACCCTTTCCTCACAGATCTCTTCACCCTCTAGTAGCCACCATTAACTTCTCCACCTCTATGACACCAACTTCTGCAGGCTCCACAGGGATGTCTGCCTGTGCCTGGCTTGTTCCCTTCATTCAAGGCTCTCTATTTTGTGAATGATAGGACTCTAGTTTCTTTTTATGGCCAAGTAGTGTTCCAAGGCGTGTGTGTACCATGATGTCTGCGTCCATTTAGCAGCCGATAAACATGGTTTCTGTTTGTTTGTTGTGCTAAGATACAAGTCTCTTTGATATACCATGTTGCTTTTGCTATAACCTAGAATATATATTCTGGATCATGTGATACTTTTTCCTTTTCCATTAATCACTATGCAAAGCTGGACTATTATGAGATACCACTTTACCCCCCTTGAGAATGGCATTGTCAGGACGAGAGGAGGCAAGTCCAGGTGAGGCTGTGGAGATTGGGAGCTCTGCACACTGTGGGAGGGAATGTAAGGACGGCCACAGTAGAAGCAATATGGAGGTTCGGATGTTAAGGCCCTCCCAAGATCGTTGACTAAAGAAAAGTGCACTGAGTTAAGTACAAGGCAACAGGAGCAAAAATTCAGCACATAAGTACAATACACAGTCCTAAACAGTGTGGAACATAAATAAAGCATGTGGGGTTCCAGGTCTGCTTCTACATTTGCCTCTGCCTGACCCTCTGGCCAACAACTCCTTTGACAGGTAGAAAAGCAGCTCTGAAAATCAGTAAAGTCCTGGAAAGTCAAAATGACCCTGAGTAGAAACAATCCTGGGAACACTGTATTACCTGCCTTTAAGACATAATGCAAAATGGCAGTAATCCAAACAACATAGTACCAGCATTAGAGCAGTCATAAAAGAAAACAGGACAGAGCAGAGGACCCAGAAATCAATCCACACACCTCAGGTCAAGAGATCTTTGGAAAACGTGTTGAGTGTGTTCTCAGGAAAAGCATAGGCGTCCTAATAAATAGCATTTGCACAACTTCTTATCCTCATGCCTCATGAAGATAGTCCTTCTCCTAGCAGGGTACAAAAGTCAGGTCGAACTGGAGGGAAGACCTAGATGAAAGACCTAGATTGTAAAACTACCAGATGAAAACATAGAGGCAAAGCACTTTTGACATTAGTCTGACCAGTGAGTTTGGGGACATGAGCCCCAAAGAATCGAAAATGGATAATAAACAAGATTTTACTGTGTGCATACAGCCTGAGAAGCTTGGGACAGAGTAAAGGTAAGATCTGAGGAGGTAGGAGATGCCTACAGGCCACGTATCTGAGAAGTGTTAACATCCAAGAAGATGAAGCAAATGAATAGAAAAACACAAAGTAGATAAAAGAAATAACGCGATTAAATGATGGGCGAAGGACTTGAATATATGTTGCTCCAAAGAAGACACACACATGGCCAACAGGTCTAAGGAACAAAACTCAACACCATTAATCATCTGGGAAATACAAGTCAGACCGTAGGGGAGAGTCACCTCACTGTGATCAGAGTGGCTGTCACCCAGAAGATGTGGGGGGAGAAAGGGATTCCTGGCTACAATGCTGGCAACAACAGCAAGAAGACTCTGCAAAAATGACAAACAGAAGTCCCAGCAACCCCACTTTCTGTACACACCGGAAGGAAACAGACCAGTGTCAAGTAAACTATCCACTCCGTGTTTATTACTGCACCAAGCGTCACAGCTTAAGATATGGAGACAACTGAATCCCTGCCATGGATGAGTGGACAAAACAAACAAACAAACAACAACAACAACAACAACAACAAAACAGCAACAACAACGACAACATGAGACCTAGGTGCATAGCATTCAGCCTTAAAAAAAACCAAGGAGACCTGGCTGCTACGACCACATGGATCAACTCAGAGGACACATATGTAGAAACCAAGAGAATTCACGGCAGCTGAGAGCAGAATGGTGGGTATAGGGGGGGTGTCTACCCAAAGATGCAGAGTCCCAGTGGCACAGGAGGAACAGGAGCTGGTGTCCAGCACAGGTAAGATGCTGTAGTTTAGAATGGGGCAGGATGGAGAGAGGCTCTCAGGCTTTACCCATCAGTGCTGTGGGAAGGCCACTTGGCAAGTGTCCCTGTCACCCTTTCACATCTGCAGCACAGAACAATATCCCTGCCCAAGAAGGAGTTTCTGCCCTGTCACTGCACAGTGCCCTGTGCTGACTCTGCCCTGTCACTGCACAGTGCCCTGTGCTGACTCTGCCCGGTCACTGCACAGTGTCCTGAGCTGACTCTGTCCCTCCACTTGGCTGCAGGGGGAACTTGACTACCATTAGAGACTTAGCACTTTGTATCTTTGGTTCATTCAGCTGTGAGCATGATCCTAAAAGGGTAAGTATCCCACCTTAGTAGTTTTGTATGGGACATGTGGTTGCTGTGGCTTCAGGCTGGAGACCCACTACCCATTCAGGGCTTCATAGCATCTAGATGGAAAGTGGCCATGGACCCACTCAGTATTCCACATACCACATTCCTTTTCCTGAGTGGGGCTCACCAGCAGAGCTTCATTTGTGCAAATGATGATGTCCTCGGGTACCAATATGGGTTTGGGATCAACAGAATTTTAAAGTCATGATCTGTAATGTATTTTCCTTTCCCTTTTGCTGCCAGGAAACCTTTTCAGCCTTTCTGCCTATGTTGGTGCCTGTTAATCACTTAGCAAAGCTCAGGGAAGAGTGAGGGAAGTAACCATGCAAATACTGTAGCCCCAATGTGTCAGCATAAAGAGAGAATCTAACAATGTCTTACAATGCCAGCATGTGGGGCTCCATCTTTCATGAACTTGGATCTTCCCCCACTAACCCGCATTCCCTAGCCCTTACTCTTCAGAGATAGGGTCTCTCAGTGTAGCCCATGGGCCTGGAAAGCACCATCTTCCTGCTTTGTCAACTCCAGTGTCGAGATTACATAGGTGTGCACTGTCCTCCCAAACACACTGAGGTTTCTCCGTGGCAGAATCTGTTACAGATTCACCCTCTTATTTCTCCAAAGCCCATGGGTAATGTTAGCATGGACCCTATAAAAAGAAATGAACGTATGGTTTCTCCTTTTGAGGCAAAGAAGGTGTCCTGAGGAGACCAGGAGTATCAGGGTAAGGACTAGAGATCGGCATTCATGGTGTCTGTGTGTGTGTGTGTGTGTGTGTGTGTGTGTGTGTATTCCGTGCATATGAGGAAGACCAGAGGACAGCATCAATGTCTCCTCTACTAGTCTCCTCCGTATTCCCTTCGGACACTGAAGTTCTATCTGAGGATTAGCTTGGGTGTCTAGCAAGCTTCACTGATCCTTCTCATACCTCCTATGTAATTGTCTTGCTCAGTACTGGAGTTACAGATGTCCACAGCCATGTCCATCTTTTTTACATAGGCTCAGGAGATCCAAACTCAGGACCTCATCCTGAAGCAATAAATGCAGTTATGCACTGAGCCATCTGCCTAGCCACTTAGGACAGGCATTTTAATGCCATTGCAGATCTACTCACAGGTGACTTGCTGTGCAGATAGGACAGTGTGCAAATGTTGGAGATAATGGCACAGATGTGGAACAGCTGGCTGTTCAAGGGACATCTCAGTCAAGGAGGCATGTGGACCCCATGAGTGTGAGACCTCCTTAATCCAACTTCTGTCTATGCAAGACAACATGTCTCCCAAGAGGAAAGCCATTTCCAATCTTCTTATCTTGAGTTCCTACAAGTGACTGGGAAAGAACAGTGGGAAAGGGACAAGGACACCAGGGCCATCTGTGCATTTCTTCTGTCTCTGTCCCCAAGTACTAAAAGAGCTGGGATGGCAGAGAAAGCCTGTACCCCTGTGGTTGATCTCCACCCTGCCTTGTCCCCTCTTCCTCCAGGTGCTGAGTTCTCTTGCTACCTGTGTGTGGCATTCACCTGTCTGCACAGTACCAGTGGGATGACAGAATCAGGGGCATCGGAAAGGGCCCAGGGAATGCCATTTAGAGAAAGAACAAAGAGCTGCTCAGAGCAAACAGCACACTTTGGTCACGTGTCCCGGATAAGGACTTCTGATTTTACAGGCCTGACAGATAATCAAGGCCTTATTATACTGGGTGTCAGCCAGAGGGTAATATTTTCAGAGGGCAACTACTTAAAAAACAATTTCTGTCACACCGGCTGCCCACGCGTCAGGCGTGCCTGCCTCTGCGCCACTCTGCTGATTTGGAAATAAATTATGCTGATTGCTCCCGATATGAGGGGAATCCATCATCATCCGCCTTTGAATTCATCCGGCCACCCTGTAATCCACTCTCTTCCTCTGGGGTGTTAATGAGACCTCACAGCCCTCCCCTGGAGGCCCCGTGCTGGGCTGCCATGGGGGGCTGGGCCCCTGGACTCCTGGGGCTCAACCCTCAGCCTCCAGTGTGTCCTCCACTTTGCATGTGATTACACTTAGCTTAGCCCCAGTCCTGAAGTTCCAAGGAAAGCTGCCTGCTGGCTCCCGATGGGCTTCTCTTTACCGTGTTTATTGTTCCAAAAAGTTTTCTGCTCTGAATGATTGTGAGTTGGAGAATTAATTGAATGGAAGCTCCTTCTTATGGGCCTGGCCTGTCTCTTTCTGTAAGCCCAATGGTTGTGTTCTCTGTGTTACTATAAGCAGTGTTTCCTTCTATCGGGTTTGAGGACCTTGAAGTTAGCTGGAATGTTAGGTTTCAACTGCTGAAAGCTTATTTTGTTTTAAGACAAGGGCAAGATAAAATGATAGACACAATGTATTAGGAGAGAGAGGCCCCAGTGAGGGTCTTGTCTGTTAGGGATTCTCATAGTGGCTGTGTGCACATGGGCAGCCTGCAGGGAGGGTTACTGGCCTTCATCACGTTCTCAAGTGGCTTGTGACCACTGAATAACAAATGGGTGAGCTAACTAAATGGGTAAATAAAAATAAATCACCAAGTACCGGGGCACGCATGGCTGCTGCGCTGTCGGTGCGCAGCGCCGTCAAGGTTGTGTGAATTCAAATGTGATCTGACGAATGTTCCAATTTTCCTGGTGATCAGAGAGGCAGGTAGAGGTCAGAACCTAGGTCCTCTCTAATCCAGGGTGTTCTTCCCATAAAGCCCCTCGAAAGCTTCCCAGCGAAACCCTGGTCTCCCTCAGTGCTTTATGCTGGCTCATGTTGAGAGTTACCCCACTCTCTCATGCTTTGGTACCCACTCTACCCAGGGACAGTACAATGACTGTGGGGGTCCCACTTTTTCCTCCTTTTGTTTTCTTGGCAGTGTCAGCTCTAAGGAGAACCAATCACTAGGTTGTAGCCATGCTGGGCCTGGCTCTAGTCTTCTGGTTTGTTCTGGCAAGCTCTAGAGAAGAGTGGCAGGGTCTGTGAGACATGGGCCCTTGAGCACAGTGGCTGAGAGTGGTGCTCCTACTTTGGGGACCCCTGAGACCACTTCTTAGAGAGATGAATATCAGCACCCAGGGTACAGGGGCTGGAAGACCTTGGATTCCAAGGCAGGAAGTGGTGTAACAGAAAAGAGTAGTGTCATACTAGGGGCAAGGACTGCCATGGAGGTGAGACTTCAGTACTCACAGGGGGACTTGTGCTTGACCTTGGCAGAGAGGTGCACTTACTAGAGCCGAACTACGTGGCTTCATTTTTTCCTTTCTCCTCACAGAGGCTCTCTGTAGACTACTGGACTGGGGTTTCCCATTTCCCAGGGACTTACTGAATGTTAGATGCTATGTGTTAAGTCCTTTGTAGCACTCAGCTCAGCTAAGGCCACTCCTTAAGTCAGAAAGTCCATGCTATGCCTGCCCTCCTGCCCCAGTCCTCCCTGTATGCATGTTTCTCTGTGTGTCTCTGTGTCTCTGTTCCTCCTCTTTGTCTGCCTCTGTTTGTGTTTCTTTTTCCCTCACACCTCTCTCTCTCTCTCTCTCTCTCTCTCTCTCTCTCTCTCTCTCTCCCTCTCTCTCTCTCTCTGTGTGTGTGTGTGTGTGTGTGTGTGTGCAGGTGTGTGCACATGTGTATGTGAGTACATGTGTATTTGTATGTGTTAATATGGAGGTTGGAGGTTAACACTGGATGTTTTCTTCAATCTCTCTCAACCTTACTTTGGGAGACTGAGTTTCTCATTGAATCTGGAGCTCACTAATCTAGGTATACTGGCTGACCAGTGAGCTCAGCGATCGTTTTGTCTGTTTCCCTCGCTCTGAGATGACAAGTCTACACTACTTCATCCAGCCTTCATAGAGGTGCTGGGGTTTAAATAAAGGTTCTCATGCATGTTCAGCAAGCCTTTTCCTAAGCCCTTCTTCAAAGCCTCCACCCCTGGCTCTTACTGCCTGCAGTGGGTGTTCCTCAAGGGTGGGAGATTTTCTCCCCAGGCACAATTTTGAATCGGAGGGACAGCAGGCCCTTTTCCATGCACTGGGTGAGAAAGAGCAGCCTGTGCTCTGTGGACACTGAGGAAGGGCAGCAGGGGTGTTAACCTCCTGATCCTTCTCTTTCTGTAGGACCATGGGTATTAGGACCTAGGCACTCTATTGACATTGTTCTTTGTTTCATAGAGTGGCTTCAACGTGAAATTTTTCCTTTTAAAGTCTGCAGTAGCTTCCTAATGGAGGACAATAGTGTGTGGACTCAGTTACTGATGTGCATGGTGGGGTAACTGGCTGGCTAGCTGCACGTGTGAATTAGCACTTGAGTTTTATCGTATGTGTCTCCAGTGTTTTCTGCAATGAGATTCTGACATCTCTAAGCAGTGAACACCCCAGGCCGACATCTTGGTCTCCAATACCATTCTGCAATAGAAGGGAAGAGGGGCCTTGGAGAAATGATTAATTCAAGAGCTAAGCACAGCAAGGGCTGGAGAGTTGACACAGAGAGAAAAGCCTTGCCACACAAGGCTGCTGACCTGAATTCTATCCCCCAAACCCACAGACACGTATGCACAGGAAACTTGTTATCTTGTACATTTTACACGTGTAGAGTTGTGTATCAATTTTATAACTCAACAGTGCTGTTGAAACTATGATCATACCTCTTAAGTATTCCCATTTTGGTGTTCAGAACACAGAGCATGTATGAAGGTCAGAGATGTCGGTTTCCTCCCTTGATTTGCGGTTCAGGGGAGAGAAAACTTCCTGTGAGTACCTGGAATAGAAGAGACATATGAGGAACCCCACCAGCTTGCTTGCTAGAGCCTCCATAACAGAAGGGTAGCTTAGCCCACAGAAACCAGCTCACAGTTCCAGAGACATCCAAGTTCAAGGTGTGGTGGGGCAGGTGACAGTCCTCTTTGTCCTTTGTCTTCGTGGGACCCTTCTATGTGTGTCTGTGTTAAAATCTATCACAATCAAGTTAGATTAGGGCCCTCGCTAAAGAACTCATTTCAGCAGTTGACTTTTAAAGTCCTTATTTCCAGATGCAGCTAGATTCTGAGGCTGGGGACTCCAACTGTAGAATCTGGGACGGGGTAACAGAGTCTACCCAGTGAAGCACACAGCTCATATTTTGCAACTGTCTTTTTAGTGCTGGAGTCCATGGAGTGTTTTGGAAGAGGATCATGTTGTATGGTGGTAAATTCTGATTAACCCCCAATTTTCCGATCTGATTTTTAAAACTTCTTTTTCTAATTTTTTTTTAACTGTACAGGGCTGGGCAGACCAGCGAGAGCAGACCTCAGCCATCAGTGTTTCGCTCCTGAATTCAGAGGACGCGTTTAGCTTGTCACATTAAGTCTGATGTCAGCTCAAGGTTCTTCACAAATGCCCTTATCAGCTTGAAGAGGTTTCTTTCCCCTTACTTTGATGAGTTTGATTTTTAATCATGAATGATTGTTAAATTTTGTCAGATGCTTTTTCTGTGAGATAATCATACAGTTTGGCTTTTAGTCTGTTAATTAGATGAATTATATGAATTATAAATGTCTTTTTTTTTTTTTTGGTGGGGCAGGATGGGAGGAGATAGTGCAGCCATATAGCTTAGGCTAGCCTTGAACTCAGTCCTCCCGAGTGTTAAGTGCCAGGGTGAGAGATGTGCTCTACCACACATCTCACATTGGGTTTTAGTAAAGCAACATTGTACTCAGTATAAACTGACATTTTGCATAAGCCTCTGTGTTATTTGGTTCAGGTAGTGATTTGAGCTCTGTTTTGCCTGGAGAGGCATAGAAATGTCCTCACTCAGTGAATAAAGAAGCATCATCTTTAGTCCACTGATGTTTGCTCTTGTTTCCTTCAAGACGTTTGAAGAATTAAGGGAGGGAGAGTTTTTGAACATGTTCACCGGGGAAGGATTTCCCTTGAAAACTATATTTCTTTAGATTTTAAGAGTCTCAAATCATTAATTCTGTCTTCAGCACGATTGAGTAGCATCTTTCAAGAGATTCACTAGATTTGGCTAGTTCATGTCAAATGACTGACATAAACTATATGGTTTTGCTGTTACCTGATTGGTTTCTGTGGGCTCTCGGTGCCGCCCACCTCTCATTCCCACCCAGATCTATGCCTTAGTCCCGCTCCTCTTTTTCAGGCTTCCCAACTTCATCAATTTTTTATCAAGGAACCAGTTTATTTTTATTGTCCCCTATACTAATCTCTATTGTCTCCTTATTTTCCACTTTGTACTTTATTATTAATATTTTATGTTTAATTTTTTTAAAGTTTCTTAAGATCATTAACTTGAGATCTATTTATTTTAATTTTTATTTACTTTTTGAAAACTTAAGCACGTACGTAATGTATCTCGATCATATCCACCTGTCACTCCTACCTCCAGTTGCCTGAAGACTCCCTGTCACCACGCTTACAACTTCATGACCTTATTTATTTATTAATTTATTTATTCATTCATTTATTTTAACCCCCTGAATCCAATTAGTGCTGCCTATATGGTATGAGGTAATCCTTTGGGACATGGGGAAACTACTGATGGCCACAACTAAAGAAAAATGACCTTCCATACCCCAGATGCCACCAACTACTAACAGTCTTTCGGCTAGAGGTGGAGACTCAGATTTGCCCCACCCCCACCCTGTTTCTGTCCTGGAATTTTAGCTTGCTCTTGTGTGTAGTTCCTGTGATTTTCTGAGTGCAGCAACCATGTCATTTTCAGGGGACATATCACAGGATTCCTCCCCATGGACAAATTTCAGAAGTTTCTTCTCCTTCCACTGTGGGTTCCTAAGATCAAGCTCTGGTCATCAGCCTTGTGCAGCAACTGCTCCTGCCTGCTGAACTGTCTCGATGGCCCTGCCTTGAGTGTACTGAAGCGCTGTTCACAGATCCACAGACACTTGAGATTTCTCTGTGCTCTTGATGATTGGTCATGCGTCACTAATGTCCTTGGTAAGGCAAAGATTCTTGTTTGGACCCCATGGAGCTCACATCTTGATGGTAGGTAGGTCTCATGACTTACTTCCAGCCACTAGAGTGGCAAAGGTGACAAGCTGAGCAACAGTGCGTATGACACACAGCACAGAACGTTATTTCCTAAGATCACAGAAGCCCTCTGGGTTAGAGTCATACATCTGTCTTTTTTTTTTTCTGGTTGTAAAGCAGCAGGTGGCATGTGGGAAAGTCACATCCTGGGATGGTCCTTTCCATAGCTGTGGAAGCAATGCTCTTGGCATTGTGTGGGCACACCGAATTCTGGGTATCTCTTCATCTGTTGATTGATGTCATTTGCTTGGCTGATATGAACATTAGTAGACAGATATCTACTTGTATCACTGACTTCAGGACCGGGGGTATACACAGACGAGTGACTGCAGACTCAAATAGAAAGTCCATGCTTAGCTTCCCAGGGAACAGATAAGCTGTTGCCTGCAGAGGCTACACCCTTTCACTGTCTCTCAGCAACCTCAGCACCTCCTCATTCCTTTCCCATTACAGGTTGTCACGTTAACACTGGCTATGCTAGCATCCTAGCAGCTGTAAAGTAGATCTCATGTGGTTTTGGATTTGCATTGCTCAGATGATTGGCTATGTCTTTGTAAGCTGTTTCTTTAAAGAAATGTCCACTGAAGTCCTTTGCCTACTTTTAAACTGAGAGGGTTATTATTATTATTGTTATTATTATTGTTATTATTATTATCATTATTATTGAGCTATATCATTCTTTGCTTATTCTGAGTAAATGCCAGATATATAGTTTGTAAATGTTTCCTCTGACTCTCTTGGCCATCCTTTAATGCATGAAGGATTTTACCTTTGATAGATTCTAACTTACCTACCTTTTCTTTTCCTTGGTGCTCTTGTTGTTGTATCCACAGAGTTGTTAACAAACTCGGTGTTGTAAAGGTTTGCACCATGCCCTCTGTCTCATTGTTTTCACTCAGATATTCGTACTGAGTTCCATTCAAGTTCAAGTTTATTCAGTGCATGGAATAAAGGCTCAGTTTCATCTTCAGTATGTTGATCTCTGGTTTTCCCAGTACCCTTTGTTAAAGGCTGGCCTCTCTTTATTGAATTGCCTCATCCCTTGATCAACTTTTGCTATATATGTTAGGGCATCTTATTTCTGGACATTTTACACTTTACACAGTGACTCCTCATGTATGTTCCAGGCCTCCAGCTTGTTGGTTCTCACTTAACTCCCCTTCACTCTGCTCAGTCTTTCCTCATGCATTCTTTGGATTAATTTAGCTCATTATCATTTTTTATCTTTCTTGTTTGTGTTTTCCCTGGTGTTTGGTGTTGTTTTGATGGCTGATCTATGCCTCATCTATATCACAATGCGTAGAATTAGATCTTCATAGCAGTGGCCTCTGTCTGTCCCTGCTGGGCTTCTTGACACTCCTGCTGGCACCTGTTTCCCTTCTGTGCATGTTTTTGCTTCCATAGTATCCTCTCTCATAGCGTTCCTGCTTAGGAGAAGCATTTCTAATGGTTTGCCCATGTGGATGTTCCAACATTGGTTGCTCTTTTATTTTTTTTATAGAGATAAAGTCTTACATTGTTTGCTACCTGCAAGAAGAGCTTCCAGTGATATTCTAGAAAGGCAAAATGAGTTCTTGACTCCTGAACATATGAGGAAGCAGCCTGTGTCCTAGACACCATCTACTCTGTGCAGGCCACAGTGTTTCTTGATACTCTATGCTGTTAGCATTGGGCCCACTTGGCAATCCAGGACACCCTCCTTTGTGTATGGTCCTCTGATGAACAGCCCCCTTTGCTAATTTGCCTTTTTTGTTGTGAACTTCTTTTCCTGTGACCCAACAAAACCACAGATTCTTAGACATGCACATCTTAAGGAAGGGAATTTCTTCTGCTGTTCAATGGATTAATATTCTGCCATGATGTCAAGCAAGATCAATAACCAGATTCCCCAGCAAATCCTGATGCCACATAAGAGGGAATTCTATTTTAATCAAGGAAAGTGGCCAGCAAGCAGTGGATTGAAGGAAAATGGAAGGTAATACTAAGAGGCTTAGTGATGATAGACTAGAATTGCCCCAAATGTACTGCTATCACAGAGAGTCAGTATGGTCAAGGGGAAAGGGGCTTGGACTCCAGCTTTAAGACTGGTTAGGCTGAGTTTGGACCAAGTTCTTGGTTACCTCCTGGAGCTAAGTGGAGATCAAAGGAGTCTGAACATGCCTTGGGGTCTCCAGACATATATGCTTACTATCTCCCTTCAGGAAGCAGGGAGATAGTAAAAGTGTCATGGAGCCTCTAGATCCATGCCTCGGCAGGGCAGGCATTCAGGACTGGAAAACATTTTTGCACTGTTCAGAGTAGCAAGTAAGTTAAAAGTGGTGTTTCTGGACCCATGTCCACCTTGAGAAACTTGAGTGTCACAGCCCTTGATAACCATGAAGTCCACCTGCGGACAGCCCATCTGCATGGAACCGTCACCATAAGTACCTTACAGGAAAATGTCTTAGTGCTCACTGTATTTAGAAGCCATATCGTATTCCCTAACTGTCTTTCCTTCCTCTCTTCTTTCTCCAGGTGTTATTTCTTCCTCTCTAAGTTATCTCAGGTTGTCATGATCCCGAAAAATTCAGCTGCTGTTATTTATGTTAATGATCCTGGGATACCTGTGCTGGCTTCAGAGCCTTTTCCTAGCTTTGAAAGAAGAGGAATATTGAACATCTAGCTTCTCACATCTCCAAACTCCCCTGTAGCTGAGATACTCAATAGCCATTTTCAATTCATTGTTCAGGATATCGGGTGGTTTAAGGTACAGTCCAGTATGTTAGTTCTACATGCTAAGTCATTCAGTACTTAGATGAGGAAACATCATTGGCAGCTAAGACAAAACTGGGTTCACAGAAGTTCACCAAAATGGTGGTCTTTATGATTATTTCTGATCTGGGACCAAGGCTATCAGAAGGTTGGAGAAATGAGTCCAGTAAGAATGGGAGGACAGGAGAATTATTGCAATGAGCTGTGACCTAACACTCTAGGACACAGAACTTGCTACTTACAGGGACTGTGACTCTACTCAGTGCTCCCCCATCCTCTCTTCCCTCCTCCTCACACTGCAGCCCAAGCTGACCTGGCACTTACTACCTTGTAGCCCATGCTAGGCTCAAACTCTTAGTGACTCTTCTGCCTCAGCCTCCCATGTGCTGGGATCACAGATGGGCCACCATTCCTGGATTAGCCACCACCTCCCCCATGCGCTGAGATCACAGGGTGTGCCACCATGCATGGATTAGAATTCTGTTTCTTGATACAGTCATGATGTTGAAAAGATGACTTTGTGTCATGCGATACCCTGACTGAGATAATTACAGCTCTCTACTGCTTGTCACTTAGCAGAATCTCAAATAGTTTTATCACCCACCGTTTAAAAGAACGGCACCCTGTAAAGGAAAGCCCATTCACAGGGAGGCACAAACAGAAACTGAAAAGCAAGATCAGGGGTTTATGCCTTCATCTTTGTACCTCCCACCCCAGTCAGACTAGGTGGCATCCTCTGTGATCATCTCAACTCCAGCTTCCTGACTTTATGGAGTTGATGCTCCAGACTATGGCCACTCAGGGAAGGAGCTATGGAAGAACACTGACAGGTGTGTGACATGTGGAGCGATTCCTCCCCCAGGACATTCTGTGGTTTGGGGGAACAGGGTACACAGAAGGAAAAGAGAGGGTAAGAGAGAATGATTCAAATGAAGGAGATATAATTGTCCCTTTCATTTTAAGACTTCCACCTAATTTCTGCTTCCCAGGAGTATAGAATAAGTAGTTTTTCCTCCTTATTTAAAAAAAGAATTAATTTGATTTTTCTAATTGGAACATTTTCTACTCGTTGATTGCCAATTGGAGTCAGATCATGAATAAAAGTTTAGAGTTACATTTCAAGAGAGTCATGCAGTTAAATAATTAAGTTATCTGCAAGAGAAAAAAGCAAGTCTGGATGAGAAGGGCAAATGGGGTCGTCTGGGCCTTCTGCCCAAAGCCAGTGCTGGGGATAAAGGGTGAGATAAGGGGAAATGGTAAGTAGGTCCTCCGTGGCCAGTGCCAGCCAATCTCATTGGGCAGAGTCATAAGAGGTGACAGCCAGACCTGAGAGTATGGGAGCAATACATAGAGAAGGGATATTTTTGCAATTTTATCCGTTCCTTTTTCCTTGCTCTGAATTCTAGACCATGGTGCCAAGAAAACCACACAGCCAGCCAGAGGAATGTATCTTGGGACAGCTAGAGGTTAGTGATAGGCCTATCTATTAATATTGGAACGACCTTGTGTTGGCCAACCTTTGAAGCCTCTCCTGCTCTTTGTACAGCGTAAGCTAGGTCATCAGACCCCAAGAAGACCAGATGGACAAAGAACAGACTCCTAAAGAAATAAGAAGGACTGGAATCCAGGTGGTTTATGAGGTGTTCCTTGTCAGATAGCTCTGTCCGCAAGTTCAAGAGGACTCACAGATGTTTCAAAGCAAGTTGGGAAGCAGCTCAGTTAATAGGAGACTAGCCTAGCATTCACGGTGTGCTGAGTTTGATTCCTAGCACCCCACAAACTGAGAAGGGTATGGCGTATTTATAATTCTAGAACTCGGGGGACAGAGTCAGGAAGTTTAGAAGCTAAAAGCCATGCTGAACTCCACAGTGAGTTTGAGGCCAGGCCATATGGAGAGATGCAAGAACAGTACCTGGCAAAGCGATACTCAGTATGTGCTGTTCAGTAGAGATCAGCAGAACTGAAAGGGACTAGGCACAGCGAGGAGCGCAACCAGTCAGCTCTAACCCATCATGGGATGGCACATCAGTATGGCAGGGACATCAAAGCCACTTTTTCAAAGGTCCCCAAATCAAGGAGGGGTACCACAGCCAGAAGAACACCAATGTAGTATGTCTGAAAGGAATCTGTCACATTTGAGATGGAGAAATGCCCTGGAAGGATCCATGGCAGATCCGCCAGGGCAGGAGTAAGGACTGGGGAATGCAAACACACAGATGTTCAAAGCCATTAAAAGCAGAAGAGCAGGCTAGAGAGTTAGCTCCATGGTTAAGAGTGTTTACTGCTCTTGTATAGTCCCCGTGCTTGGTTCCTAGCACTCTCATAGTTCATATACATCTAATTCTAGTTTCAAGGAATCCAGTGCCCTGTTCTGGCCTTCACTGATGCTGACATACATGCGGTACATTTACATACATACATACATATACATACATACATACATACATACATACATACATATATACATACATACATACATACATACATACAGGTAAATTTGTTTTAAAAAATCTTTTTAAAAGACAGAAATCACCTCAAGTAACTGGAAGATGAAAGAAAACAACAAAGAAGTAGAATTCTAGAAAGCCAAGGGAAAGAATAGCTAGTTAAGTGGGTTTAATGGGAGACGTTGCCCTCCAGATCTTGAGGCAGTAAGCAAACAGTAAGTGTCCGTGGGCCATGCTGCTGCTGAGGGCCACATTGATGTGAGTGGTCTGTGGTCCTGATGTGGCTGGGAGCCATGTTGATCTGTGGCTTTCTGTGGTGCATGTTTCTGTGGATGTCTGTGGTCTGTGCCACCGCATGAGACCATGTTGTCGTGACTTGAGGCCATGCTGATGTGAGTTGTCTATGCTGCTACCAAGGCCCATGGGCTATGTCTGGGTCTGTGATCCTGGGAGCCATGTTGGTGTCTTTGCACACAGCAGATCTAACACAGAGACATTCTCACAGGGTTCCCCCGTAGTTGGGTCTTCTGACCTCCTTGTATCACATTGTATACTCCCTGTGTTCATAATTCACACTTTAAAGTTATAATATGGTCCTTTCCCAGTAACTCTCACAACTCTGAGGAGTGAAGTCTTCCAGCTACTTCTACCTTCAGTTCTTTGTTGTAGCCTGTGAAGATATCTGTGTTAGATATGCTATGCGTTTAGAGGACCTTGGTTTTAATGTCCAGATCCTGGCCGCTCACATTGAGAGTTGTATCAAGAGGTAACTCGCGTACTCTATGAATTATAAATGTAATAGTGCTACAAAATCTAGCTACTAGACTTGGCAGCATACACACCTCACCCACGGCAGCACAGTTGACCTTGCCTGCATGCACCCACCCTTGTGTTGTGGAGACTTACCCTCACAGCTTAGTTTGAAGCTTTTGCCTCTAACCCCACTCCTCTCTTCATAATGTGGGAGTTACATTTCTTGTAGCTTTGACAAATTACCAGACAGGAAGTTTGCTCGGGCTTAGAGTTTGCAGGCATCGGCCATCACAGTAGGCTGGGATGCCGATGTGGTAAAGGTGGGAAATGGGGGCAGTGGAAGTGTGGAGTAGCTAGTGACACCATGTCCACAGACATAAGAGGGAGACGAATGCTGATGTCCCTGAATGCCTTTTACACTTGGGGTATATTCGCCCTCCTCAGTTAAACTGCTGGAAAGATCATCACAGATACGCCCAAAGATGTCTTCTGGGTGGTTATAACCCTACAACATGTATATTAGCAAGAAGCCGTCACAAAGGTCACCTGGCACCCAGCATGTGCCCCAAGTGCTGACTGCTCAGTGATGGGTTTAGGAAAGACCACACTTCCTCTTCACTCCTAGAGAACGTCTCTCACTGTGTCTGCTATTGATAGAAACAATGGCCCAGTAAAAAGAACAAGTAAGAAATCATGGAGATCAGCTTTCAGGATCTGGCCTAACTTCAAAACGTGCGGGTGATAGACGTCACTTTCAAACACTGAGGACTTGAAGGTAACTCCAGGGTCAGCTTCAGGCTGGCCCAGAGAATCCTACGCTTCCCTCCACCTGCTGGGAAATACCTTTTCCTCTGTGGATCTACAGCCTGAGGTTCTAGCTTATGGCCTGCAGGATGATGTCACTGTGGAGAGGTTTCTTTATTTTGCCCTGTATGAGGGAGCTCCCAATAAAAGTGATGGCCTGATCCCTCACAGGGTATCCTAGCAGTATGGAAGACAGCCTTGACTAAAATAGGTCAACAGTACTTAAGACAAGTAATGCTTTAATCAGTCTTCTGCAGTTTCTGATGGATAGTGGGTAATGACAATACACTATTCTGTGTGTGTGTGTGTGTGTGTGTGTGTGTGTGTGTGTGTGTGTGTACTGTGTGCGTGTGAGCATGCATATTCACATTATGTGCATGCATGTGGAGACTAGAAGTTGACTTGAGATGTCTGAGCCCAGGTCTGTCCTTAAACACAAAGCTTCTTAGCTTGCTTTGGGGCTTTCTCACCTTTGTCTCCAGAGCTCTGAGATTATAAATAGGCTGTCACACCCACTTGGCATTTCTGTGGGTTCTGGGGATGCAAACTCTGGTCTCCACACATACCATTTCCTAATTTTCTTTTTAAAGTGATGTGGACATTTGAAAACCTTACTGTGTAGATTGCTTTTCAAAGATGTGATTACACATATTATCTCTCCCCATTAGATATGTTTATTAAAACAGGCTGTGGACAGAGTTCTATTTACTGTAATTTTCTTGCTTTGCAGCACCTTGGGAATTCACACAGCCTGCTCTACTTATAGTTGATCCCCCTGTTTTTATAGATCTCTTACTGCTGAACCAAGAAGAACAGAGCTGATGTTGTGTGCTTTTATGCCCAATGAATTCCCTTCTTAAATTCACCCCATTTTCCCCAAGTCTATCATCTAATGCAGGACTTTCCCCAAAGATAAAAATAAGACACACTACTCACCAAATATAAGGGAATTATGTAATGCATAATGTGAGTCCCAAGCCAAACACTTGAATTAACTGTGGGTATGGGATGGCAGGCAGATGAGGAGGCACTGGGGACTTTGTGAACAGGAGGTGATGGGGAAAGACAGCACCAGTCCTTGCACATATCCCCTCACATTCAAACTCTGCTCAATACTGTCCACATGAATCCCTGCCTGCTGCCTTGGAGTTTAACTAAGTGTCGGACATACACAGCCTGGAATTCCTGGGCTACTTTCCTGGGAGGTTGGTTGTTGGTATTATCTACATGTTCCCTAGTCTGTGCCCTGGCATCTCAGTTGGGATTCCCTTCAACAACACAGGGCTCCACGTTCACACACTGGATTCATTTTACTCTCCCCCGAGAATGTACCACAAGATCTATGCTGACCCTTCTGCTGCCCAGAGATGCAGGGACTCAGATAGAGAAGGTGCTTCACACCTCTCAGGCGCCGCTCGCCCATTGTGGATATGACTCTCTAAGTTCCCTTCATCCATCATTCTGCCTGTGGGTTCTTATCAGACACAGCAGAGTCCCAGTCTCCCTCCTGAAAAGCATCTCTGCAGGCCCGATGATGAGAACCCTATATCTGCTTATTGGATGGCCCCTGTCTACTGAATGAATGTCAGCCCAGCAATCTAACACTGTATGGTACACATTTGGACTTGGAGCTCTTTTCTCTGCCACTGAGTTATAAGTTTCCAAAAGAAGAGGATTATTTTCTTCTCATTCTTTGTTTCCTCAATAACCCCATGCTGGGCATCTTTAAGAAACTCAAAGGTAGTCTTGAATAAATCAATAACATTTTATTCCTCTGAATAATTTCTTATTTCAATGACTATAAAAATCATAATAGGAGCTGTCATTTCTCCTTCCTTCATTTGTTTTTGTTTATTGAAGTCATGCTGGATAGCATTGGACTGGGAGGAAGCTGAGCCCACATTCTGCACACACTTGGGAAGCATGCTCAGAGATGAATAGGTTGTTATTAAAGACAGATGTGGATATGACTGTTTAAAACTAAACTACTGAATGAAGCAATCCACAGTAAGCTTCATGCTGGCAGACAAAGTAAATCGAGGGGCCGTGGCTGTAGGAGTGTGTGTGTGTGTGTGTGTGTGTGTGTGTGTGTGTGTGTGAAGCCTGAGAAGCTTCTAACATTTTTTAACCAAATGATAGCTTACTAACCCTAAAGTGATACAAAGGAATATTTTCCCCAAAAATAATCTTTAAAAAATATATAATTCAGTTGAAAATATGAAACAGAACAGGAAAGTATTGAAAGCACATGCTCCTAGGAAGCAGAAATAAATACCTCTTGAAGAACTGGTTGCAGGTACCCCAGCATTATTGCTCCCAAGTATTAAAAAAACGTTCAGAATTCAACCCCGTGGAAAGACTAACACTAGGCAAATTACAAAGGGTTCGTGAGAATACAGAAAGTATGAAAAAGAAGCAGAACTCATTAGGGGAAAGGACAGCCAAAGATGTGAGCATTTATGAGCCATCATTGCTTGAGATGGTCACTCCAGGACTGTGGACAATAGTCCATAACAGACAGGATGAAATCCTTGTGCCCGACAAAGTCACCAGATATTAAACTGATGACCTCACCCTCAGCATCAGTCTCCTCAGCATCAGTCTCCTCAGCATCAGTCTCCTCAGCATCAGTCTCCTCAGCATCAGTCTCCGTTTGTTCAACACAAAACCTGTAGCAACGAAGATAATAAAAACCTTAAATGTGATATCAAAGAATCCAACCGGACTAAGTTACCTTTTGATGGTGAGTTGCCGAGACCATCTTTCTGTGTGGGAGAACAGAATCTTTATCAGGGACACTTTTTTTCCCCCGAGTTTCCAATGAGCAAGCCAACCCGTCTAGCCAACCGGAGGCCATCACATGGTGTTTGTGTGTCTTATCTGCATACTTTTCAGTTGAGTGTGAATGTGACTTGCAAGGCCACAAAGGGACTTAGAGAATCTTTAATTTCATATTCTAACCAGTTGGTCCTATTTGTTTGCTTTGAATCACTCATTTCAATAAGACGAAAACGTGTGCTAATCCCCCATTCATCAGGCGCCTGGGTGCGTGTGAAATGGATCATGTGGACAAAATAAACCCCAGCCAGACGCAACCTGCCTTTGTCCCCTAAGCTGCTTCGAGGGGACCCTTCACAGGTACCAAGAAGCTATTCCAGCCACTTCACGTGCTTTAGAAGACCCTTTCCTTTTTCTCATCTTGCACATTACTCAGGCACAGAAGAAAAGCTACAAGCAGGGCATCAGATGAAGGGAGAGCTGAAGGAGTCGGACTCATTTTCCACACACAGAGATAATTGGCACGGCAGTAATTTCGGAGAGCTGAATTAAATGAATAAGTTGTGACATGGGAAAAACTGAAAAGGACAGCAGTGTCCTGGCTCACACAGAATCGCTACCTTGGTAAGCATTTTTTTTTTTCTCTTGAAGACCAATTGATAAAACAGGACAAAAATGTTTTTCCCCATTAATTGCTTTCAAACACTGTCCTGTTAAACACCCAATTAAAAGGCAGAAGTGTGCTCCTCTGTTTGCCTCTAATGACTGTTTTAAGAGGCTGGGGTGGATGGAGGGGGGGATGGGAGAGGAGGAAGAGAAATAATGGAAGAGTCTAGCATGGCATTCTCTTTCTTGGGTTGTAGAATAAAAAGATCAATGGACGAGGTTTATCACGGCTCCAGCCCACAAGAGCCTCAAACACAACAAAGCTGTATTCCTCTTCTGAAAGGGGCTTCTTTAAGAACTGATGTCTCTAAACGCATTTGGACAAACAGCCGAGTGGCCAGATTAATGGGTGCGCAAGGAAGTATTTGGTCAGCTCAAAATGTGTGACATCTGACATTTATCAAGTAATTCCAAATTGTGACCATCTAAACATTGTTTAAGTTGGAGGTAAAAAAAAAAAAGACAAAAATTAAAAAGAAAGAATTGGTTGTGCTTGGGCCACAGCAGGAATTTGAAACACACACACACACACACACACACACACACACACACACACACACACACGGGTTTTAATGTGGCTACTGTGTCGGTCACTCAGCACAGCTCCCATCCCTTCTCTCTCAGCATTTGCTGCCTCCTATTCTTTTCCCAGGTTCCTTCTGTCTCCCAGCTACAGAATAAGACAAATGAAGACAGTAAATCATACCCTTAACTTTGCAGAGCATCAAATCATTTGGGAATGACAGGGATCTGGACAAACTTAGTCTGCTTCTAGAGTTGACTCAGAAAACTGACCAGATCCTTAGAGTGGCTGTCCTGTGGAAGTTGTTATTTGAAGGCAGGACATAGTACCTTAGTGATGAAAGTTCAGGAGCTGGGGAAGAACATTCTTAAACCAAACGAGCCTGGCCAGTGAGTCAGTAGCATTAGTGACTCAGTGTCACACAATATCCTCTGTAGATATGAATTTTCATTTAGCCAAAAAGCATCAATGTTAGTGAAAATGACTAATCATCTTTCCAGTTCTGACAGCCTGTGGGATTGTTTTAAAGTACATTTCTTCTGTAAGCTCATTGGTTCACAGAAAAACCCATGGGGGTGTGGTAGGGGTAAATCCTAATGTAATTAATCTCATAGCTAAAGAATCTAGGCACTCAAATATAAAATAGAATACTCATGTACACAGTCACAAAGTCCTAGAGTCCTATGGATGTTATGACTATTGAACAATGCCGTGAAAGGTGGTCATCTCTTCATCAATAGTTTTCTTTTAAGATGGTGTATACAGAGATGTTGGCTCAGGGACATTTGGAAACTGATAGTGTGCAGTAAATGGAAAGAAGAATGGTGGAGACCATCCTGGTTCACATATGGGGCAGTTGGTCCTAGCCGCCCTCTGGTGCCTTGTCAAAACCAGCATGGTAGCTTGGGGTGC
This sequence comes from Rhabdomys pumilio, assembly GCA_030674055.1. Lineage (NCBI taxonomy): Eukaryota > Metazoa > Chordata > Mammalia > Rodentia > Muridae > Rhabdomys > Rhabdomys pumilio. Next base: position 57,308,109 of record JANHMN010000016.1, on the reverse strand, counting down.
TGTACCCTTTAGGAATTCACCTGAGGATGTCATAGATAGGACAAGAGAATTGGATGCAGCAGTACTCAGGACAAGCTGCCACACTTCTCTTTAACTCTACCCACAGAAGTTCTAAGAACAAGATGAGCGTGTCACTGTGAGCCAGGCAGTATGGTCAATTTTCAGCAGAACCAATTGGATAGGTGTGGCTTCACTGGCCTCCAAGATCATTCAGAGAAAATCAAATGTCACAAGCATGCATAAGGTGTCCTGGTGACATGACCTTGGAAACAGGACAGGGCCTGGGTCCCTTAAGAATGACATCTTCTGATACTGTCCACTTTCTATTGTAAGCAGCTTGGAGTTTCATTCCTTTTCCAGATCTGTTGCTGAGGTACCATCTTTGGCTCTGTCTTTATGAGAGGGAGTCGGAAAACAAACACCCCCACAGATAAACCTCCGTGAACTCTGGGCCTCTTCAGCTTCAGTGCCACCCACAATTGGATAGAAAAAATGGCCACAGTCTCCGTATTCTGGGAGTAGACAAAGGAGGGGTGCCAGAATCACGAATTCTAGAATTTGAGCTGGTCTTCTCAGATTCAGTCTTCAGTGCCTGTCATTCTCAGGATTGAGGGTAAGAGGAAATGGAGCAAATGGCTGTTTCTGGGACCCCTTCCAGGCCTCTGGCAAGGTGGGAGTGAATAGTTTTCATGACCCAGCACAGGTTGGAGCGCTGCTGTGGGTGGCTGGCTCAGGCTCTGCCCACTAGAAGCTCCTAGTCCTGGATCGGAGACCTCCCTGTACAGGTGATCACATTAGCAGAGACACCTGTGCCTAGTGACAGCACTGAACGTCTACCCTCCCGTGGCACTTCACCATCACCAGAGCCAAGAATAATAAAGACAAAGTCCATTCATCTGTGACCCTGTGGTTCCTGTGTAAGGACAGGAAGAAGGGGGCTATGGGAACTGTAAGGTGACGAGGTGTGTTCTGGGTTGCAGTCTGGATCAGAGATATTTTATGTGTTAAACTCACTGAGCTGCACACTTTAGATCTGTGCAAACATTTGGCCTTAAGCTAAACCAATATCAAGAAGACAGACGGCTGGTAGGACTACTACTCCAGGCCCAACTGCAACTAGCTCTGGTACATGATCTGCTAATTGTGTCACATTGGGAGCATTAGTGTCTGATGTCTCAGAACAGAGCCACAATTCACATGAGTATTTTCCAGACTTCAGGTCCTACCCCTGAAGGACAAGTGGCTCAAGGGCTGGAAAGCCACATGTAAAAATGTCTCCAGAAGACAGAGGCCACAGTGAGAAGCCCTAGGACCAACACTGGGAGTGAAATGCAGTCCGCCAGCATATGCAAAGAAGAACACAGGAGGGTCTGCATACAGAGCACTGAGCACTGAGACAATGCAGTAACCATAAGCACCATCGCAGGGACTTGGAAGATAACAAAGACTCATGGGCACTGGTCCTTCAGTGGTTTATTGTTATGAGTTACATTTGAAATCATAAATATGGAGATAGGATTTCTTATTTTTCCCAGATGTGTAAATTCCCCGTTCAAAATAATTCTTTCCCTCTTTTTCTGAATTGAAATATCTTTGTTGGTTGGTTGGTTTTAGTGAGATAGCAAGCCAGGCGAGGGAAAGCCATACATGGAGGGACACCAGCACTCAGGGATAGAGGCAGGAAGTTCAGAGATTCAAGTTTATCATCAGTTACATAATGAGGTTGAGGCCAACCTGGGCTACCTGAGACCCTGTTTCAATCAAGCCAAGCCAATCAAGCAAATCAAATTCTGTGGAGATACTTGTCAGGATCAAGTGTCTGAGTCCCAGCTGACATTCCCACAGCAAGACTAGGAGCTTCTCTTCCCTCAGATACTTTGTAGATCCAGAGAGAATGGTCAGTGGAGATTGCTGATTTCAGGAAGGCATCTGAGGTGGGATGCAGAGACAAGGAATTCTCCTTGACAATCTCATAAAGAGACCCATGTCCTCAGCTGTCCTGGGGTAATGCTCATGGAGTCTCTTCCAGTCCTGGGCTACATCGTGAGGATTATATAAGTTTACAACTTACCAAAATGGTCAGGCAGACCAAAGGCAAGGAATCTAAAGGAACCAGGTGCAATGGACAGATAGAAACTAACACTGAAGGGATAAATATCTCTAATGCTCAGGTCTGAACTAGACAGTCTCATCGGTAGCCTGATTTTCCCCGTACACCCAGGCTTTTCATCAAATCACCTGGAATTCCTGTCACACTCACTGTCACACTCAAAACAAATCTTAAGACTGAGCTTATCAACAACACCTGCATTTTAAAAGACCTCATTAAAATAACTATTTATTAAAAGTCCATAATACAGAAATAAATTTAGGAACTAAATTAACAGAAAAGAAGATGAGGGGAAGGAATAATTACCACAGCACATCTCAGAGAGCGTTATTTAATTTACCATAATAATAAGAATTATGAGTTCTGCACATTTGCAATTTCTTAGCTATTTAGTTTGCCATGAAACAGTAAGAGGAAGTAAAAGAGGAACAAAAAGAATAATTGAGTACAGAACATTATAATGAACTGTTGATGCCCCACTCCCATTACCAAATTGATCAATATTGGAATTCATTATTCTATTGCTTATTTACACATCCTTAAAGGGGCCATGCCACTTGCATCATTAAACGTGATAGAGATGTCTGAGGTGCAGGAATGCTGGGGGAGGTGCTGAGGTGTGCAGACAGGGTGAGGGTGGTGGGTGGTGTGACCCACGAGGGGCAGAAGAGCCTGGTCAACACAACATGATAGCTGGTAACATTTGCCATGACCGTTTCCTGTAAACACAATCTCAGTTGTGTCCCTGCCTCATTGGCTTGCTTGGGATGGACTTTATGGAAGCCCAATCTCTGGTGGGTCTCATTTCATCTCTGCCTCAGCACTGCTTGGGAATAATCTGTGCCCTAATTCACAGGTGCAGACCTCTTTATGGAAGATTTATGTGTAACTATCACTTATAAACCATTGGTTCCAAAGTGCGTGGCTGCATTCTGTTGTATTAAAATATGCTTATACAAACATGAATCCCTTATCACAAATGATCTTCATCTTGACACGTTATTTGTAATTCAATTACTTTAATTTAAATACATTTTCCCTATAAATGGAGAAGGGGCTGTTAGACTAACCAGCAAAGCATATCTCAACCAAGAATAGAGCCGCCATCTCAGGGCTGCTGGGGCAAGGTGTAGAGATGGTGGTAACGATTAAAAACAAACAACCTCTGATCTTCAGAACTAACAGCACGATTTAGCTGGAGAAAGCCTAAAAATAGATCACCTACCTACCAGGAGGTGGGTACATGAGCTAGGAGGAGAGTTTCTAACCCTAACCAAATCTTTGAGGGCACAAAGGCATTGTGTTTTGTTTTTTGTTTTCTGTGTGAAATACATTGTATGTGCAGTTCACTACCATGTATCACGTGATGCTAAAAGCCAAGCTCTCTTCTTCCTCTGTCTGTTGTCTTATCAGCACTGGGTGCGATTGGTCAGAAGTCCCTAGTTCTCCACTCTTAAAACAAAATTCCTCCCAGGCGCTGGACATCTTTGCTTTGGCGCCACAGCACCGTGCTTCTGCACGGGTTCAGTTCAGTCCCTCTCAGAAGCGACCATGATGGCTGCTTGTTCTACCACCCCTGCTGCACTCACCCCAGCCAAACTTGAACTACCGACGGTGATACCCACCTACGTGCAAACATCCAAGAGACCTTGCTACCAGGTCCCTCCACAGTCACCTGCTTTCTGGGCTTCCCTCCCTTCCTCTGTGGCGCTGCCATAGAGTCATGTTGTAGCAGGTAGTGCTGTCCATTGCAACAGACATCTGAAGCTGGTGTATGATGCGGAAAAGTGTAATGTACCATCGCCCAGTATAGCTTTGCCCTTTATTTTATATTTTTGATCAGGCATTCACAAATGTGACTGAAAGTGAACGATCTTTATAAAGAAATTGGCAGGAGTGCTCCACCTTCTTCCTAGCTCCAAAGATAGCAAACCCCATTTTTATTGGACGTGTACCAATTCTTTCTTCGATTTTTTTGTCAGCCACATTTGCACCATATAATGAGCTAGTCGGGGGACCTATTTCCTCCCTGTCCACTCCTGTCATCACCTGCTTTGGTAGAATCTAAGAGTAGTTCCCCAGAGCCCAGTCCTTTGGCATGCTGAGAATTCCTCACCTCATGGGTGACCTACAGTCTGCCTCAGGGCCTGCAGGTCCGTTAGCTCTCCGTCCTGGGACCACCCTCTTGTCTCAAGGGATCTTATTCTCAAGTGTCTTGTTTCTCTTGAGCTTTGAGGATTTACATGTACTTTTGCTCCCTCACACTTCACTGCCACAGGCACATGACATTTTAGTTTGATAATACATTTCTTGATACAGTTCAAAGGTTCCCAAGCAGCCAGCAGCCAGCTCAGCTGTCCTGGAAGTGTGGTTCAGGGTGACTTGGGGACTTCATTCTCTTCACACTCTCCCCCACCCCCTCTTCGTTCAGCAGCACTCATCTGGAATTTTAGTTACAAATTGTGTTGTTGCTTTTTCATTGTCTACTTCCTCTTCCTCATCTTCCTCATCTTCTTCTGCTCCTTCCTCATCTTCCTCCTCCACTTCTCTTCTTCTCTCTCCTCTTCATCTTTTTCTTCTTTTTGAGATGGCCAAGCTGCCCTCTAATTTGAACAGGCTGTGTCATTTAGGATGACCTTGGACTTCTGACCCCCACCTCTACCTCCAGGTGCTGGGATAACAGGGGAGCTCTGACACATTGGTCCAGTGTGGTGCTGGAAATCAAAGCCAGGGCCCTGTGCTTTGGGTAAGCACTCTGTCCACAGAACAACACCCCACCCTCTTGTTCCCTGTCTTAATATGATTCCACAGTAGTTGCCTTTGGACTTCTCAGCACTGTCCTCATTGATTCAGTGTGTGTCTGAACTCTCTGGGCTGTTTTGTTACCTTCTACACACACATACCCTAAGTAAGCATTTTCTCTTCTTTTCTGTTTTCATGCTTGCTGGGATATATTCATCCTAAGTTTCTTCAGAAAGCTTTATCATTGGGAAATGTTTGAAACCAGCTTTCAAAAACACCTTTATTATGCCATCGTGCTTGTATAAAAATTGAACAGGCATCAGATTACAACCTTCTCTTTGTGCCTTTGAGCATATCTCCATGTTAGCTCTACAGTCATGTGTCTCAGCTGTTCTTTACGTGTCTTTGGTTCCATTTGCACTGTCTTCTGGGAAAGGAATGGTTTAGATTTCTTGAGAATATGGTCCCCAAGGCAGTACTGTAGGAGACAGAGCCTGGTAGGAGGTACCCTCAGGTTACCAGGGTGTGCTCTTCCCTAGGAGAGATTGTAGGACCCAGGCCTCTCTAGCTTCCTGTTTTGTGACATATCTCTTCTAGGTACACACTCTTGCCACAATACTACCTGCCAACGAATGAACCACTTAGTGTCTTGCTCTCAGAAGGTGTGAGCTAAGTAAACCTCCCTCCGGAAAATGGGCTGTTACCAGCTCAGGTGTGACCCTAGTTCACTAGTCTGCTGATTCATACTGTCAAAACCTTCTGCAGAGGTCTTTCTTTTTTTGCAATGACAATTCTGATCCATAAGATTCTTGGAAAATTATTTTTAAATGTCAGCCACTGTTTTGTATACATGAGTGATTTCCCTTTTCTCCCTGCATGCCTTAATTGTTGGCATCAGGTTGTGCTGCTTTTCCTTGCCTGTTGAGTGCTACCTCTCTGAGCGCATCTTTTTCACATCATTGTTCTTTTTCAACAGTGGAGTTGTTCCCTCCCTCTGGTGAGACAAGCTTCTAGGTGGGTTGTGGACAGGTAGGGGCATTTCTTCATCATAGGAGACTTTCTTCACCCTTCTTGGGAATAGGGTGAAGCTCTGGGTCTGTTTGACAGGAGCAGCTCCAGTCCCCACAGGCTCACATGTTTAAACACCTGGTAGGTGACACAGTTTAGAGAGACTGTGGGGCAGGCTGGTGAAGGCTGGCCGCTGGGGCTGGGCTGGCCCTGCTTTTGGTCCTGGCCTCTGTAAGAAGAGTTCCAATGAACATTATGAAAGAAGCTCCTCCTACATCCCATCCTCCCTGCTAGGATGCACTATGGTCCTCTGAACTGAAACCTCAATCCAAAGCAAACCCTTTCTCCCTTAAGATACTTCTGTCAAAAGCCTGTGATCTTCCTGTGTCTGCCTCCCCAGAGCTGTGAAGGCAGACAAGAGTCTACAGAACCCAGTGAGGCATCTGATTTTACCCTGTGTTATGTGCACATTTTGGGCAAGGTGTGGTTTAGCATACATAAACTCTTGCTTTGTTGGCTCTGAAGTTTGTTTGCTGGAAAGATGCAGAGTTATCTTTTCTCAAGATTTAACTACCCAATTCTGTGAGATTTATTTTGTAAAACGATCTTGTTTTTACATTATACATTTCTCTGTCAGGCTATGCTTGTCTATCCCATGAAACTGCTAGGACAAATTCATACTTTTTGGCAATACAACTGATTGTTAGGACTGAACAAATTATGATATCAATCTTTTAGTTTGCTGTATTTAAAAAAGTCTTGCACAGGTATACAATAATTTTGTATTCAATATTATCAAAAGTAGTAAACTGTAATCATGACACATTTCATTAAAGGTATGTTCCTTTCCTTTAAAAGGCAGAATAAAAAAAAAGATACTTCTGTCAAGAATTTTGTTACAATGACAGAACAAAAAGTAATCAATGTTGGTGTGTACATGCACACACACACATACACACACATACACACACATATACACATACACATACACACAGCACACACACACATACACACACACACACATACACACACACACACATACACACACATACACACACATATACACATACACACA
>JANHMN010000016.1:57280293-57291298 GCA_030674055.1 Rhabdomys pumilio | reverse complement strand
ATTGAGGGGAAGATGGCAATGTGCCAAGAAAACGCTCTGTGGGTGTGGCCTCCAACAAATCTGCCAGTGTGCAGTGAGAGGGGTGGAGAAGGAACCAGGCTAACTCTCCCTCCCTGCATCCCCACTTCTGTGTGTGGTTGCTACTCTGATACTTGACCCCTGAGTCCTCCCTATAGAGTGTCTTATGTCCTCTCCTTGGCTTTGAGTGGTGACCTCCTCTAATGGCCAGGGCTTGGAATCTGGCCAGCTACAAGCCCAACACTGCACTGTGAAATGGATGTGTCCCCAGTTGCCTCTGCTCTCCCTTTTTTCCTCATCTAGGACATCCAGGTGTCTGGGGAACAACTGAGGACATGCAGGGACACTGATGGAATCTTGAGGCCTTTGATGGGTGATGCTAAAATTGTTTGCCTCTGGAGGCCACCTGGTCTCTCCTGTGTCTCCTGGGAGTCTGGCTCCGAGTTGGCAGCACTGGTAATTCATACCGTACTCAGTGCAGTGTCAACACTGGTGACCTGGCAACACAGGCTCCACGTATGTCCCACCAGCCAGGAAGTCTGCCATCATCCTCAGAAGGATGCCCAGGACCCACATCCTTAGAAGAATCAAGCCAAAGTACTTGTCAGTGTCTTCAGCCCAGAGCACAGTCCCCATGGTGTCGGAAGTGACACTTAACCCAGCATGCTGTGCTTTGGGCTGACGCTCTGAGCCGGCACAGCTGCTTCACTCCCTTTTCTTTCCTCCTCCAGCAGCAGGCTGAGATGCTTGGGACTCAGCATAAAAATAGAAACACTGTCTCCAATTATTTTCTTGTTATTTCCAAAGTAATGAGAGCCTGGGTTTAGTTTTTCCACCTAGCCGGTCTGAAGCTGGCACAGCATCTCGCCTGGACTGCTCCACAGATTCTGCCCAGCCCTTCCACCACAGTCCTTTTCCTTTTGCCAGCAGGTGAGGACTCTGGGCTGTAGGCAATTCTTTCTCCCCTGCTGGAGGCTCATCTCTCTGGTGTTCTGCCCTTCGAGTTCCTCAGAGACAGAGGTTAACACCAAAGTCCCCAGTGATCCAATCTCATAAGTGTTCCTGATAAGGAATTGTGAGTTGCTTGACAGACTTGGCAATATTCCTTTTGGTGGTGGGGGATGGGAAGATAGGAAGAAAAAGGCAGAGAGAGAATGGTGGACTCTGCTCTTGCCACCTCTGGCTGGCTATAACAAAACTCAAGAGGAGCAAGGCTTTCTTCTTATCCCAACTCATTTTCTTTTTCTTTTGTCAGCTTCCCCCATTTTATAGACATACACAAACACAATCAGGTAGTGAGTCCACAGTATCAGCATTGGGGACTGCGCAATGCTGGAGTCCCTCTGCCAGGGCTCTGACATCACACTCCCTACATGGGACATTGGGGTTCTACAAATGAAGAAGTGTTGGGAAAGGTCTAACCCCATCTCTCATGAGGTCTGCATTGAAGAGAGGGAGCTGAGAGGGATTGGCTCTGTAACCGTCATCCACACCAGTCCAATGACAAGCAAGGTGGGTCCCGTTCTCACTGTGCAGTGGTCACCTGGGCATAGTAGGTCTTGGAAAAAATGATGAGAGGCTTCATTTGTCGTCTGGTTTCTGTCACCAAGATGGCATGGGCTCTGATCACTGAGACAAGGGAGACTCCTAGCACATATGTGGCTAGGGCAGGTTATGTGACAGATGACAGGTGTCTTCCCCACAGGATGTTATGAGATGGAATGCTTTCATCCTGAGTGTGTATAGAACATTCCAAGAGCCAGCCAGGCCTGTGCACTTGTGGACACCACACAGATCTCCCTTCCACTGAGCCTAAGCATTCCTGCCTCCATCAGTGTTAGTGTGGCTTCTGGCTGTGGTCATGCTATTGGGTCAGCATGGATGTTAGCATCTGTTTTCTGGAAGTGTGAAAGCCAGCTCCGTGGTGGGGTAGGTACAGACATTCTTGGTCTATTATTTTCATTAGCAGATTCTAGTCATTGGAGGCACCGCAGAGAGCAGTGGAGCCTACATCCTGTCTCTCTCCAACGTTTTACCTGCTGGGATGCTCCCGTCTCTTCTTTTCTGTGTACTTTCATCCTAGAACATTCTTCTGAAGATCCTCCCTATTCCCAGGCTCTTGTGTAGAATGGAAAGAGTGACTTGGGTGTCTGAGTAGCAACAGTGAGTCTCCTAACAACACATTGATTCTGGTGACTTGCCACTTCCAGGGCCCATACATAGACAGTCTTTTCCTTTGGCCACATATTGCGAGGCCCCATGCAGACCTGCTCTGTGGATGAAGCCTTCTCCTGGTGTCCCTGCTGCCACGTTTGGGATGTGTCCATGTGGGAAGTCCTGAGCCCTGTATATGGAACCCTCACCGATTGCCTGGTCTTCCTATGCTTTCTAGTTGGGATGTGCCATGTCCCACATGCCAGCCGGTAGTTGGCATTCTGATGCAGTTTGTAATCAGGCTGTGGCTCCACTCATTACTGGCTCTTGAAGGGATTCTTCAGACTCAGCAAGAACAGCCTCACTGTCAGATGACAGCTCATTCTTCCCACTCTGTCCAGCAGCCCAGCAACAGGGAAGCAAGCATTTGCATCCCAGTTCCTGTGGCAGCAGTGAACTGTCAGTCAGATTCACCTGTCCAAATTTCTCTGTTGTCCTAAGCCAGGGTGCACCTGAGTATCTTGGAGCCCCAGAGTATTAAAGGATATTGGACACTGTTGCCCTTGTCTGCCTTTGAAACATAGGCATAGTCAGAGACGAGAATAAGAATGAGAACAGCCACACGCAAAGTTACATCATTTAAACCCACTGGAGATAGAAAAAACATCACAATTCAGTTAAAAATGCAGCGAAGTATGTGTACACATGTGCGGGTATATGAATGCGTGTGTGTGTATGTGTGTGTGTGTGTGTGTAGATCAAGCCAAAGAAAAACATTCAGCATTGTAAAGAGAGACCAGAAGAGCATGTGGAATAAAAAAATAGGTTCCACAAAGTCTTCTGTGACTTTAATTAATTATTAATATTTTTATGTGATGTTTTTCTGTATGTATATCTGTCTACCACATGTGAGCTTGGAGTCCTCAGAGGCCAGGAAAGGGCATTGGGTGCCCTGGAACTGGAGTTCTAGTTGTGAGTTGTCATACGCATGCTGGAAATTGAACCAAGGTCCTCTGAAAAACCATCCAGTACTCTTAACTGCTGACCCAATCAATACCAATACTTACAGGTCTTGACACTGAGTGTCGCTTGCCCTGCTGGATCTTGCCTCTGCTTTCCAAATTATTTTTTCTTTCCCCTCCACCCACCTCTTGGTCTCACATAGCCAAGGCTGGACTTAAACTCACTATGCAGCCAAGGCTGGCCTTGAATTTCTGATCTACTTGTTTCTTCCTTCTGAGTTCTGAGATTACAGGTGTGTAGTACTGTGCCCAGTTTATGCAGTGTTGGGAACCAAACCCAGGCTGCTCTAGGTAAGCACTCCACAAACTTATATTCTCAACCCTACTGCCATTTCTCCATTTCTAAATAGAATGTTGATCTTGCGCCCGACCACTGCTGGGTTTTGAATATATAAAACTAGCGTGTTTTCACAGACGGAGCCAAGTTTGTATCAGACCCTTCACAGCTGGAATCCCTCCCTATCTCAGGCAACCTGGTGTTTAATTAAGACTTGGGCCTTGAAAAGCTGAACCTGGACAAACTTAAGACTTTGGATTCGTGCATTTTGTATGTGAGAAGGACTGCATTTTGAGGGATCCAGGGAAGAATGTTGTAGCTTGAAGTTTAGATGCTGAAATCTGGTCCCCAGTATGGTGATACTAAGAGATGGGGCCTCTGAGAAACGTGTAGGCCACAGGTGGGGCCCTCATGCATGAGTTTAGTGCCCTTATGGAAGGGCACAAGGCGTATTTGTTTGTTCCCTTTGTCCGTAAACCTCAGATTCCAGTCTCTCCTCCTTCCTGCTCCCATCTGCTGCATCTCCCTTAGATATCCAGGACCTTCCCATGCTGGACACAGGCCCAGACCCTGTAAGACTCTCCATTCTCCAACCTCATCCTAACCTACTTCCACCAACACACCAGCCCTGTTCCTATCTACCACCTTCTTATCCCAGTCTAATTAGCTATCCATTTTTCTATCATCCCAGGAAAGTTTCACCAAAAGTCTCCAAGTGCCCTACTCCAGTGGGTTCCCTGGTCAACAATGAGGTTCCTTCCTCCATGACAAAATCTCCTTGATGGGCTCTGTTTATCTTTTGGAAACTAAAACTCTTGTTTAGGGCTATCTTTGGTGCCGTTTTCTGCACCTTCATGCTCTAAGTGATTCTACTGAGGTGGAGCTATGCTCCTGTATGTGTTGGATCACAACCTGAGCGCACGCATTTACCGGTGTGAAGGCCACTCATTGTCTGGACTCCTAGTCTCTTGTACCAATGGCTTGCTCTGAAATCGAGATAGAGCAGAAACCTGAGACCTGCCCCTCTGCTACTCTCCTGCTTCTGCCCCAACCCCCAGCTGTGAGCATGGGCCTGAGCAACAGAAAAACACAGTGCTTCCTGTCAACATGACAACCTAGAATCATCTAGGAAGAAATATTAAGGAGTTATCTATATCAGGTTGGCCTGTCATTGTGTCTGTTGGGGATTGCTTTGGTGTATAAGTGATCTAGGACAGCAGGTTCTCATGACCCCTTTGGAGGCTAAATGACCCTTACACAAGGGTCCTATATCAGATATCCTGGATATCAGATATTTAACATCACTATTCATAACAGTGGCAACAAAATAATTTTATGGTCAGGGTCACTACAACGTGAGGACTGTGTTAAATGGTTGCAGCATTAGGAAGGTTGAGATCTACTTATCTAGGAAGACCCAGGCCATGGTGAGCATCACCATTCTTTGGACAGGAAGCCCTGACCAGTATAAAGAGATGAAAGCTAGCTGAGAGCGAGCAAGCGGGAACATGCGTTTATTCCCTCTCTGCTCTTGACTGTGATTATGATGCTTTACGTGACCTTGACTTCGCTGCAACAACGGACTGTATCCTGGAGTTAGAAATCAAACAGATCCTATCTTTCCTAACTTGCTTTTTGTTAGGGTATTTTGTCACAGCAACAGAAATGCAGCTAGAATCATGTATGTGTGCAGTGTGGTGTGTGTGTGTGTGTGTGTGTGTGTGTGTGTGTGTGTGTGTGTACTGTGTGTGTGTACTGTGTGTGTGTTTGTGTGCACATGCGGGCGCATGCACATGCAAGCATGTAGTCAAAGAACAACATTCACTGCTATTTCTTAGGCATAACTCACCTTTGTTTTTGAAACAGAATCTCTCATTGGCCTGAAACTTATTGAGTAGGCTAAGCTGACAGCTCCAGAGATTCTCCGATCTCTGCCTCCCCAGTACAGGGATTACCCGTGCATGCCACCATACCTAGCTTTTTATATGTGAGTTCTAGGCATCAAAATTGGGTCCTACTTGCAAGGCAAACATTTTCCTGACTGAGTCATCTTTCCTACCCCTGTAGACCACTTTGCGGGCTCTCTTGGGCCCACACTGTCTTTACCTTGGGTCCTATCCCACTCTTTTGTCAATTCAACATAAATTTATTCTTTGAGCAAGGTCTTGTTTCCTGCTTTTAGTCAGGCCTATCTAGTGCCACCTGTGACCAGAACATGGCACTATCCAAATGACTCCTGAGTTTGGTGCAGAAGGCTCTGTGTCTGTGTCTGGTGACAGTTGAGGCACCAGATTCCATCGTGTATAGACACGGCACCAGGACCTTACCTGGGGCTTCAGCGAAGGCCTTTCACTTTTTCTGTGCTGAGGTTCTGAAGACAGAATGAAGATCTGTTGGACATCCCAGTTCAATTCACAGACACACAGACCTCTGCTGAAAGGACTCTGCCAGTGGAAGCCAACATGAAAGGAAGACATAGCAGCCACACATGACACCCCCGTGTCCCCAGCATTTGTCACCTCATGGCATTGTCACATATTTTCTGTGGCTTTGGAGGTAAGTTGAAGAAAGAAAAAGATAGATATTATGGTTTTTTTTTTAAAAACATAAAGAAAAAAGAGAGGGAAGGAGAAAGTACTACATATTAAAAACAGGACATGGTACAAAACTGTGTGTATGTTTCCTATGAGGGGCTTGTCTCTGGTAATATAGATCACACAGCCTACAGTTTTGTGGAAGTGGGCCTCAAAGGCCTGTTCTGTTTAGACAACTCTTCAGGGATGGTTAGCACTTGGCGAGGCTACAGTGCCAACCAGTGATGATGGGGCTATTCAAGCCTTGTTGCCATGCTCCTTTGTGTTATTTTAAAATAATTCCTCAGACAAATTCACGTGTACCCCCCCAATACCTTCCCATGGCCAACAGTAGATTGGGTTACTCACTCACTGGCTGTTGGCTAAAGCTACCCTTGACTCTAATCGCTATGAACTTTTCTAACATGGCAGCTCACCCTTCAGGGCACACCGGCCACCAAGTCCACAAAAAAGGGAATTTACCAACATACAATCAGCCAGTCCTGTGTGACCAAGTCCCTGAGGTGAGAGCCCTGCAGCTTTGCCATGCTTTATTGCTTTAAGCAAATCGCTAGGTGTAGTCACTCAGAACAGAGATCTACAAACAAGGCCTGTGGAGGCACATGTGTGAAATCCTCTGCCACCATGAACCCTGGTGCACTTTGTCCCCAAGGGAGATGGCAGCACTGTTAACTCTACTCTTCGGCAGCTCCTTCTGCACCCAGCACAGGTGGGCAGCAGCCCCGTTCTACCAGGCTCTTCTGCCCGGAAGCAATTAAGACAAGAAAACAAGCCCAGGAGCGCCGGGCAAGCTGGGAACACTCATTCACAATCAGAGGCTCTGCAGGCCTCCAGATGAACGCTGGGGCCTTAGCACCTGGCTGCGCATTGTGTGCGCCCCCATAATCCTTATAAAGCCTCGTATCTTTAATTATGAAGCCACAGAAACTCTTAAAATGGGAGATGAGGTGGAGATAATTAATGACTTCACATACCCGCTCATTTGCCCCTAAAATCACTGGCCAGCAGTCGCTGAGTGCTCCTGCAGGCTTCAGGCTGCCTGCATCTTGCCCAGGCTGGGAACCTCCTGGCTCCATGGCACCCCACTTTTCCACCTGCCTCTTGCCTATATGGAGCCTCAGTCCATGCACTCCCTGGGAAAGGCATTGGAGGGCCTTTGGAGGGACATTGTCACTGCTGAACTGGCAGTCAGAAATGTGTCCAGGAGTGGAATTGGATGCATGCTGTTGCCATGCATAGCCAAGGATGAAGGTCAAAGGTCAGGGCTTTTCAGAGAGCCTTGTATCCCCACAACAAGAAAATGACACAAAGGGTTTTTGTTGTTGTTGTTTGTTTGTTTTTTGTTTGTTCGTTTCACAGTAACTTGCTTCAGCCCTTGGGAGTACTGTTAGTGAAAACTTCAGTTTACTGGTTCTCAACCTTCCTAATGCTGTGACCCTTTAACATACTTGTGGTGGCCCCCAGCCAGAAAATTATTTTCATTGTTACTTCATAAGTGTAATTTTGTTCGTTATAAATCATACTATAAATATTTGATATGCAAAATGGTCTTGGAGATCTCTGTGAAAGGCTTGTGTGACCCCACTCGAACAGTCAACCCATAGGCTGAGAACCCGTGCTCTAACCTCTGTCTTACCTAACGAGCGTATGAGAGGCTGTGTGAGACTATGTGTACTGAGAGGGGTGTGAGAAGGGGTGAGTGTGAGTCTGTGGAAGTGTGTACTGGATGTGTATGAGAAGGAAGATGTGGAAGGCTGTGTGTGGTAAGTCTATGAGTACATAGGGAATTTGTGGGTGTGTGTGTGTGTGTGTATGTGTGTGTGAACGTGCCTTATGAGTCTATGAAATAACATTTCTGTCAGGGTATGTGTGAGTGTGTGTAAGAGGGAGTGTGTGTGAGAGAGGTGTGAGGTTGTTAGTGTGGAAAGGAGTTTGAGTGTGTGAATCTATATGAAATGTGTCTGGGAGAGTGTACAAGGAAGGGTGTATGTGTTGGTGAGCTTACAGGAGAGCGGGAGTGTGTGGGAATGTGTCTGTGAGAGAGTGTACAATGGAGTGCATATGTGTGTCAACTGTGATTGTACAAGAGGGTGTGTGTTCATGAGAGCAAGTGAGCACAGAGGATAGTGTAAGGGAGTGAGTGAGTGTGTGTCTGAGAGTGTGCAAGGGAGTGTGTGTGAGGGAGGGAAACAGTGTGGAGAAGCGAGTGTGTGCAGGAAGTGTAGAGGCTGGAGTGAGAGCATGTGTCCTTGACAGTATACAAAGGAAAGAGTATGTGTAAGAGAGTAAGAGAGGGGACAAGTGTGTGGAGGGGGAGGATATAAATTTAAATATATGGGAGAGAGTGTATATGTGTGTGTGTGTGAGAGAGAGAGAGAGAGACCAAAAGAAAAACATATGGAGAGACAGACAGCTGATTTCTCAGCCAATGGAAACACCCAAGAAAAAGGGGATGCAAAGAAAAAGGGAGAGAGGGGTGCAGAGGAGGAAAGCAGACTGAATGGAGAAACACAGTTCCCATGAGCTGGGGCTGCCAATCTCTGTTCTGACCTGCCTCAAAACCACCCAACAGGACCCTGCTGCTGCTCAGCTGCTGACATCATGAAGCCACACGGCCACTCCAGTGTTAGCTGCTGGAGTTGACATGGCTCCAGATTAAACAGCTAGGGCAGGGCAAGTGTGCATGACACTGCTACAGTTCAAATACGAATGCAGCAATAGGAGGAAAAGCCGGGGCGAGCCATGACCTCCTGCTCAGCCTCCTGGGTTCTGTGATTGTGTCTCACCACAGCTAGGTTTTACTTCTTATCTATAGCTGTTGAGGTGAATGGAGCCCTAAGCTTGGTACTTGAAAGTCAAGAACGTTTGAAGGACTCACTTGAATAACGAGTGAGCATGTGGCATTTTAGTGACCACGTTTCTGTCAAGGTATGAGGGCCCTGGACACTTCCTATGGACTGCTCCTTCTCTGTGGTTGTTGACTGGCCATCCCAGCTATGATCTTCAGACTGTAACTTTGAATTTTTAATGTGCCTTGGGCTATATTCCCGGTCAGACTGTCATTCTGGCTTCAAAAACTCATATCACAGCTTGCCCAGTTACTCCTTTCCGTAGTTAGACTGACCACCCATGCCCCTGGGTTTTAAATAAGGTCTATGTCATGTAGCTTTGTTTGGCTGCGCTGACCCAGCACTCTGAACCGTCAAGAGCTGGATAGATCCTGCTACCCTGTCACTTCAAGACGGTGGCTCTGAGCACATCACTCCTGGACAAGCAGAGAGGCGTCTCCATAGCAGGCTGCATGACTCTCTGCTCACACTTGCTGTGCTGGAGATCAAATTGAGGTGTGTGTCAAAGACTGATTCTAGAACCATCCACACGTTCTTAGGGTATACTCACCATGCTCTCTGGGCAGGGGAGGTGATGCTGCTCTTGAGGTGGAAGAGAGGTAGAGTCTGTTCATGACTGTCTTCAAAGCCAGAGCAGCAGCTGTGTGCAAGCTAGAGACGATAAGTCTCTGCCCCCAGGAGAGTCTAGTAATCAGGGAATTCCACATCATAGGCAAAGCTGTTATTTGGATATATTGTTGGGCTTGGGGCTGGCTCTTCTCTGGGTGAGCGTTAAAAAGGGTCATTAAAAAGGGTGTAGGGGTCAGTAAGGGTTTCATGACCCAGGACCGCAGACTGGGTGGTGCTTAGAAGCAAGGACTCTTGTCTCCTTAGTAAAAGAAAGCCCAAAGTCAAGGTGTCACAGAGATGGCTCCTTTGAGGCCTCTCTCCTTGGCTTAAATCTTCTCCCTCTGCTCTTGCATGGGTGGTCTTCTGTGTGTCTGAACTTCTCTCTACTTGTAAGGTCAGTGGTCAGGTTGGATTCAGACACACCAACTTCCCTCTTTCCAAATGTGGTTACATCAGCTTCCTGGGAGTGAGGCCTGCAGTATGGAAATTCAGGATAGGAGTGAGGTTCAGCTCTTCCCATAACACCAGGATTTGTCAAATTGAGTAATATTTTACAGGAGGGAGAAGTGTTTGTGGAACAGCAAACAACAGGAGAGATAAAAGCAGGACCAGCCATCCATGATATGCTTTGCTGCCTAGCAAGCATGGCTATCCTACTCTGAGGCTGAACCCCACAGCAGCTAAGGAGGGGCTGAGCCCTGGCCTCTGATAAGGAAGGAGGGTTTCCTTTTGCAACCAAGGCATCTTTCAGAAGAAAGCTTAATAAATAGGTTCAACACAGTTTAATGCCCATTTATGAAAACATTCTAAAACAAAAATTAAAGGTAAAACATTTATTATATCAACGTGTAATCTGTTTACCATGGAGACTAATGACAGTCTTCAACCCTGTCATTTTTTAGGCCAAAGTCAATACGAACATTAAAGAGGGAGGAAAATGATCAATCCAGGTGTTTCCTCCCGTGGGATGAGCTCGGCAGGACTCAAGGTGTTTCGAGAATGTCCCAGCTGGGACTCCAAGTCTGCTCTATGAGTTGGGTGATCTGAGGGGCCCAGAGAGCTCTTGGCTATGCTAGAACCTGTTACATCCCACCCTCTTCTGATATGACCATGATTTTAAAATATTGATATATGAACAGCTTACAGCTTCCACAGCTTTGTAACTCTGAAAAAAAAAAAAGCATGCAGGTCCAGCATAAGGATGGGATGGTCAGGAACTATCGACCCTGAGCGAGCCCAAATCCCTGTCTTTCATGGTGATGTCTTCTCATTTGAAACCTGAGGCTTATTTCTCAAGCACGGCTGCTCAAGAATACCACACATGTGTATCATATGCTGTGGGTAAGGGTACTGTTCACATAGGGTATATATGCTGTCTTATATCTGTGTATCACTACATACAATTGCAGAGCCCTTCTACCAGAGAGAGAGAGAAAGAGAGAGAGAGAGAGAGAGAGAGAGAGAGAGAGAGAGAGAGAGAGA
>JANHMN010000016.1:57258094-57280283 GCA_030674055.1 Rhabdomys pumilio | reverse complement strand
AGAGAGAGAGAGAGAGAGAGAGAGAGAGAGAGAGAGAGAGAGAGAGAAGAGACTGGATTCTAGGTTATCTTGGCCTCATTTCTCCCTCAACTGAGATGACAGGGATTGAAATGTCAAAGCTTGATCTCAGGAGTTGGTCTCGGTGCACACATCACCTGCCTGTTTTGACAGATTCACACTGTTAATAGTGATTAATGGAGACAGAACAGGATTGAAGTGTCTTGCTTTTACCTCATCCTCTTCAGCTAACGGCCCCAGCATGCGACAGGCTTGATGTGTGGCTCCCTGAGAATTAACATGGATCCTAATACCACAGGGTATGATGTCAGGTTCTGCCTGGGGTCTATGCAGGCTGCACGTCCCACACACTCTGCCTGGGCAGGAAGCAACTGAGCTGCAGGCTTAGCACTGGAGGTGAGTGGCAACAGGATGGAGAGGAGGAAAGAAGTCTACAGGAGAATAAGTGGGAAACTAGAGGTGGCCAGGAAAGACACTCTGAAGAACAAGAGTGCAGGTGCCAGGAGCAGTTGGAAGTCATCTGTATACTGCAAGGGAAAACAGAGCTGTGAGGCAAATGCGGTCACAGCAAGTCTCTTCTGGAGACATACATTGAGCACATGTGCCTTTGTAGTCAACCCCTCGGAGTTCCTTGTCCACCCGATATACACTTGCCTTCTCCTCAGCCAGGACTCTTGACTGTCCACTGCAGAGCTTGCACACTCTGGGGACCAATACTTCCTGAGAGCATTGCTTCTTCAACTGTCTTTACTTTGTCTCACTTGCTGTACACCAATTCATCCCCAGTTAAGGCCACAAAGCATAGGCAGAAAGAATCCCAGAACACTGTCGGGTTCCACCGGCCACCCCCACCCTGAAGAGCACTGCAACAACAGCTGTAACTGGTTATGAAGGAAGCTCAGAGAGGTACCACATTCTGTAACTTAGGGCCTTGGTGGATCCACCAGATGCCTGGCACAGTCTTAGAGACACATATGTATACTCACAAGGATGTTTGAAGAAGAAGCCAGAAGACCTCATCATCTACTACATGAACATCACAAACCTCCACACCCCCCAGAGTCACTAAGAAACAGATGGTACTGACCACTCTGTTTCCAGAAGGACTGAGTTAGGTAAAATACAGTGTTGCTCAGTACATAGCTGCTGAAAGCTGAGGGTTTTAAAGGTCTGATATTATTATAAAATCAGGCAGTACTGAGTTCCTACTAGACTCTGTCTTTCTAGCACGTACCTGAAGTTGGAGAATATTTATCAAATATGCAAATGATGCAAAATTGTCATGTCACATGTTTAATTCAGTCTCAACGAGATTTTAAGAGCTTTAAAGACTGCTATGTCTTTATGCACAAATTCTACTTTTTTATGTTGAGGGAATAATCAGAGATTCACAAGGGGCCCTTATAAAGCTAAGTGTTTGCTGCACATGGGTATGTGTCGGTAAAAGGGGCAAAGGTGGCCTGCATGTCCAACAGCAAAAGAGGCGAGTTAAAAACATCGTGTCTTGTTTCTAGAACAAACAAGGCCTTCTGGGAGAATGCTTCAGACAAGGGAAAAGCGTAGACACCACAGTGATGAGGGAGCGGTTCTCGTATGAGCTGTTGAGATTGCAGTTGTTTGGTTTTTACCTTTTTGATTTCCTAGTATAAACAGAGGGCTATGCACTGCAGTGGAAAGAGCTGGAGGGGTCTGATATAGCTAACACTCTGCAACTGGGCCCAAGAATCCTGGTTCTGTAAGAAAGAAAACGAGAAGAAAACAGTTTGTAAAAATTATCTTCCAAAGGACTTGGCTTCACAGCCCATGACTTCAATATGAGTTATCAAGAAGACATACTGTAAACGTTTAAAAATCTATTCACTCTGTATGACCCAGTCTGTTGAGTTCTCTCAGAGTCTGCCTTGTCTCTGATCCCACTTGGAGACAGGCACTGATGGCTTTGGCTGTGATGGTGGAGAGGCACCCTGGAAAGGAGATCCATGGAACATATGAACAGTACCCTCCCATACTTGCAGGGTTTTCCTGTGCTTTGTGAAGGACCGAACATCTTACATAAGACGCCAGTGGGAGGCAGACAGGAAAGTACCATGGGGCAGTTTGCTCAGCATCCCAGGAGCAGCTGGTGCCCACCCATCAGGGAGAGGGACTTGACCGCTCTCCTGAAGGTGTGTGGTTCCTTTCTACACCTTTCTCACAGCATCAATTAGTACCTAGACCCCTCATCATCTTTACCACATCAAATAGCTGTCTGCATTACCCCAGATCACTTGATTCCTGACTTCCCGGCTTAGCCAGTGGCAGCTTAACTACAGATACATGGCAGGTGAGGGTGTGTGGAGCCACCAGCACTTAGACACCACATTGAGGACTCCAATCACGAATGGTCAGATGACCCTGGGTTAAGTATACTTTGAATGAATAAACAGAAAAATGCATGTTCTCTTCTTGTTGGTGAAATCCGTTGTAATGGTAACTGTATGCCAATTGTTTATCTTGTGTCTATATGGTGTGTATATGGCGGTGTTGTCATAGGATATGTGTGAACATCAGAGGATATTGAGTGCTGGTCTTCTCCTTCCAGTGTGTTTGAAACAATGTCTCTTGTTTGCTACTGTATACTCCAGACTAGCTGGCCTTATGATTCTGGGGATTTTATGTTTCCAACTTCCATCTCCCCATAGGGACAGTGAGATATGGCCACCAAGCAGGTCTGACCTTACATGGGTTCTAGATATCCATACACAGAATACCATGCCCGCTCTGCAAGTGCTTTACCCACTGAGCCATATCTTCACCTCCCCTTTTTCTTTTCTCCCCAGTTTACTTAGTGATGAAACTAGTGATATGTTAGACCCCACTCAAGCAAATGACCCATACTCATGCAGGTAGCCATAATTAAGTGTTGTAGGTTTCACATGCAAAACCCACGTACACCATGAAAGAAGGCAGGTGATTTGAGGAAAGTGGGAAGAAAAAGAGACTTGGTAAGATGGGAAAGAAGAAAGGATAAAGGGAGAATTTGGCCAAAAAATATATGTGTGTGTGTGTGTGTGTGTGTGTGGTGTGGTGTGTGTATGTGTATATGTATATGTGTGTGTAAAATAATAAATTAATCAATTATTGATTTTTTTTGTCATGCTCCTCCTGACAAAATTAGATAGTAGCCAAGATAGCATCCTTCATTTCATATCTGAATTCAATACCATCAAAACAGGATCATTTTGTAACAAGTAATAACAGAAAACTTACAAGTAGCAAGACATACTGTGGGGCCTCTTGGAAGACTCTATATGTCCCCCATACCCTCACCCCCATTCTCACCCCCATTCTCACCCCCATTCTCACCCCCATTCTCTTTTGATATATCTTCATGTTTCAGATCTTTGCCCCTGAAGTGGTGACAACTCTAACTCTGCCTGGTCCTCATTCTCACCTTCACCCCTTCTGTTGACTTGAAAGCCAATATATTTGTCCCGTATCGTCAAGGCCCCTTCAGTAATGGTTCCTGATGCATTGGCTCTGTGTTCCTGGCTGCCTGCAGCACTGAATCCTCATCAACTGGCTGCTATTTGTTGCTCTGCATACTAGGCTAGTTCATCCTGTGGACTTCTGAGGATGCTCCTGTCCTGTGCTCAGATTATAGACATTGCTACCATGTCTGTCTTTAAATGGATTTTAAAGATCAAAGCCAAGCTCCTCATGCTTGCATAACAAATATTTTATTTATTTTTTCACAATTTCATATATGTGTTTATGCATATGTGAAACACACATGTGTAATCTACTTTGATCAAAGGTCTCTCCTGGCCTCATGGTCTGAATAGTGGAGACTAAATTTTATAAGCACCAAGTTCATTCGGAACATTCTAATTCTTGGTGAGTTCTCTCTCCATATGAAATCTCACATAGGAAAGCGCTCAGATGCAGGTATGAGGTCATCAAAGCAGTCAGTCCCTCATCAGATTCTCCTTCCGGTAGGACAGACATTTGTTGGACTTGGACAGATGGAACCCTAGTAGAGCTTCATTCTGTCTATGGGGTAGGGTACAGGCAAACCCATCTGAGGCTGCACTCTTCTGTTAAGAGGCTCCCTAGATTAGGAGAAACTCAGAAGGTGATGCAGGGCACATCATTTATGCAGCAGAGCCAGGCAGGGTAGAGCAGCCCTCAACACCCAGCTCTGAAGCCCTTCTGCAAGGAAACATGAATATTCACACTATGAGGAATAAATAAAGACTAAAAATAGCCTCGTGTCAGCTCAGGACAGGATTTGCACACCAAATGAGCAAGAAAAACGTTTGATGCTTGGAGTGACTTAGGTTTGAAGTTGGGTTTGGGAGTGAGGACAGTGGACTGTCTGACTGCTTTCTATGTAGCACTGAGTGACAAGAAATGAGAGATCTTGGACCTGTTCCTATCCAAGCAGCTGGCAGTGGGACTTGTGCCCAAAGCCAGGGCTTCTCTTTCTTACCTGTCTTTAATGAGCTACGAGTGCCATAGAGACACATCCTAGACTGCTAGTTTCTTTCAGGAAGTGCTCAGGAGGACTCTGAGAGTCATAGACATGGCGTCCAGGTAGCTGTGGAATCACCTAGGAAAAAAAATCCTCCTACATATATTTTAGCTTTAATGTGAGAATGTTTCTTAATCTCTGACTTCTCTGTGAGACTTAACACAAAATGCTAAGTGACACTGTATTTATTGACAGACATTTCTGAATGGCACTGTTAGCTGAGTGAGAAAGGCCAAGAGGAGTTTTAATGCAGATGGCTTCTTACTGCATGAAGACTTCTTAGCCCATAGCCTGGGGATGAGATTAGTAAGAGAACACTGAAGTACATGGACTAAGTTAACTGGTTTACCTTGCTTAAAAGAGGGTGCGACGCCAGGGATTCTTGGGGTGTGGGTCCTAGCTCGAGTAGTGACTCAGCAAGCCTCCTTCCTCTCACACAGGCCATGCGGGCACCTCAGAGACCACAAATGGCATTCTCTTGAGAACCATGGCCACTAGTGGTCTTCCTCTGTGCTTGGAAAGGGTCCTTGACTGCAGCAGGAAGGCCCTGCACCCTTGTTTGACAATCTTATGTGTGAATTCTCCCTCCCTGACCAATGTATCTCTTCTAGGAAAGCATCACAGTTCTATATGTTGAATTACCATGTGGTTCATACCCTCTCAGGCATCCTACTAGGTCTTTGATTTTGGAGACACTAGCCAACCAGGTGAGCTACTCCCTGGACCCATGCCTTCACATTATAATATTCGGACAAAGTTCTGGGCTGAGTTTAGTTACTGAAACTGACTCTGATTCTGCTGAGAAAATGCTTACTATGAAAAGGAATGAGGGACAGATGAGCATTGCCAACAGTGATAGCAGTGATAGCACAAACCCACCTCATAGCTTCATAGACCTAAGAGGGGGAGGGGAGGGAGTGAGGGAAGGAGGGAGAGGTTTCAAGTGTGTGTATATACGCACACATGACATATCTGAAGGTCAGTAGTCAACCTCGTGTTCTTCCTCAAGAGCTAGTTACCTTGTTTATCAGAACAGAGTATTACATAACATGTTCACTGGCCGGAAGCTTGCCATGTAAGATAGGATGTCTGGCCAGTGAGTCCTGGGAATCTGCCTGTCTTTACCTCACCAGTGCTGAGATTACAGCCCTCCCACAGGTGCTTTGTTTACTGTGGCATTTTACCTGCCTGCACATGAGGATATTTCTGCACCACTTGCCTGTGACTTCTCCCCAATGCCTGCCCATACAGCCACATGGTATAGGAGTCAGAGGCCATGCCAGCGATCCAGAGAGCAGACTCAAAAGCACCTTAAGCAGCTCTCATCCCCCTACCACTCACAAACTCCAGCACCCATTTCCCACAGCCATACCCTCTCTTAGCATCAACTTCCTTCCTTCCATGTAGCAGGAGGGTCAGAGACACAATCTAGCAGAATTGTGTAAGGATTACATAGGGGCAAAGTGAACTTTCACAGCCCTGGAGAGGCTGACACCACTTTGTTATCATGGAGAAACCCAGTTACCATTCATAATGTACCATGGAACAAGCCAATTTTGGTGATGGCTAAAGGTGACTATTTCAAGATAGATTGGTTAATGCTAAATCACAGATAACCTTTCTGCTCCCTTTTAGAGGAAGAAGGACTCACCATCTTCACAGCTCCAGGTCACAGTCCATTATTGCGGGGGCAGTCATGATGGCCAGAGCTTGAGACAGCTAGTCACGGCACATCCATAGTCCAGAGCAGAAGAGGATGGAAGCCTGGTTGTACTCACTTCACTTTTTCTTTTGTCCAGGACCCACGCCCAAGGAATGGTTCCACTCACTTTTAGCCCGACTCTTCCCACGTCGACTAATATAAGTAAAAAAAATTGTCCACAGACATGGCCACAGGCCAACCTAATCTAGACAATTCCTCAGTGATATTCTCTCCAGGCCGTTCTGTACTGTGTCAAGTTGGTATGACTAAACATCACACTTACACCTCTTGTCAATTCACACAGACATAGCAAGTTAGGCCATAGCCTTCCATCTTTTGTCTCCCAAATCACACATTTAGCTCATAATATGAGAATACACTCAGTTGATCTTTAAATGTCCAAAGTCCCTTAACTGTTAGATCCTCACGTTTAAAAAGGTATGCATTTCTAATATATAATGGAACAGAATAAACATTCTCATTTTAAATGAAGGGACTTTAGCAAATAAGCAAATGCACTTCAGCAAATTCAGAATAATCAGAGAAACACTTCCTGTAGCTAGCTCCATGTCTAGTACCTGGCATCATTGATGTGATCAACTGGGCTCCACAAGGCATGGGCTGGCTCATTCCGCCAGATCTGCTACCTGAAGCAATATGGCGTTTCTTACCTCAGGACACTGAGATTTACCCTTCACAGCTTCATGCAGTTGTGCCTTGGGGGCCCCTTCCAGGGGGGTGGATATCAGTCCTGCTACACACCTCTTCAATCTTGAATCTTTGTGCCTTCAAAACCAGGACCACGTGGACAGTGCTTATAACATGGCTATTCTATTGCTAGCTCAGGAGGTGGTCTGGTCGCTGTGGACCACTGCTTCTGTGTGCTGACCCTGGAGGGACACTTTCCCAGGCAGACCCTACCCTAATACCAGGAGCAGGAAACTCCCCAAGTTTAGGCTTTTGTACTTTAAATAAATTTAGATGCACACAAGTGCAGCCTCCGATAGGTAGGGTTTTGTTCTCTGGGCAGCTTTCCCATTGCTCCAGTGTGGCACGGGAGGTTTCTCTTCAACGGTGCCGACCTCTTTAACAACTACAGTTGCTTTCTCAACACCAGACTGAGTGTTTTCCCATCTGAGTTTCCGCTTCTCAATAATCCAGTTCATCACCTCTCTATTCAGCTTCTCTCAGGTTCTTAGGACCTGGGCAGAATAAAGCTACATTTTTGACCAAAATATTACCTAAAAGTCACTTAGCCCAGTTCCTGACGGAGTCCTGTTGCTGGGAACATGAGCCATTACACCCTCACTGTTGATCTTTTTCTCAGCACTGCTGTCTTCCAAGCTCTACTACAAAAGCTCATTAACTTCTGTTCCCAGAATTCAATGGGCTTGCTAGCCCATTGTGCAAATTCTTCTACATTATTCCCACAAAATAGGTCCAAGGCCACAAAGCTCTGTGGCCAGGGTTGTCTGTCACAGCAACAAACCAGCTCTCGTGCCGATTTCTGTCCTAATTTTGTTTCCTGTTGTTATGATTAAAAAAAAAATCTCCCCATGGAAAGCAACTTGGAGGGGAAAGGTTTACTTTTGTACACATTTTGAGGTTACAGTCCATGACTGTGGGAATCATAGCAGTGAGAGGTTCAGAGTGCTGGTAACATTATTTCCACAAACAGGAATAGAGAGACAATGCATGCAGGCCTCTAAGTCATGGGTATCTTTTAACCATATAGTATAATTTAAGTATACTTAGAGCTGTTTGTTTTACAAGTTCAGACTGAACCTCGGAAAACTTAGGGGATGATAAAGATCTGTGCTAAATTCCAAACATAAGCAAGAAATGTAATAAAATATTAATATCTGCCTGATCTTCAATTATTCAGTTAAATGTCACTTCCAGCTCAACTTTAGGATTATTTTTTTCTGGCAAAGGGTTAGTAATATGTGTGTCATAAGCAAACAAAGCATGTGTGTGTTGTACGTTTAGACTGGCTACCATTTTATGTCGTGTTAGCAATTATAGTTATCCATACATTCAGAAGGGATGCATCCCAAAAGCTCTAGAACATGCCTGAAACAGCAAATAGAGCCGAACTATTATATACAGATATAATAAAGATATCGATAACTTAAGCACAGTGAGGGGTGGGCAACCATGACGACTCGTTACAGAACACTGTAACAAATGTGGCATTTCTCTCCCCAAATAACTCCCTGGACTAAACAGTGGGGGATGGAATGTCAGTGTGATTAGATGAACTGAGGTCAGCGCCTGGGCATTGTGTCATAGCTTTAGGCTGCTACTGACTCTGAGGATGCATCAGCAGGGGGACCTCAGAAGCCCTCTTACTGCTTGTGCACAGAAAGGAACCACAGTGAGGAAGGACTGTCCACTGCACAGCTGTCCTAGCTGGTCACTGGGATAGAGGCATGCAGGGCATAAGGAGTCGTGTAGATGCTTCTCCAGACAGTGCCACCGTTATGTGTGCATAGCTCATGTCTAAAACAACAGGTCTGAAGTGTAAGCAAGCATGAAGCTCTGCCTCCCTGTAGAAATTGCGCAGGCATGCCAAACTCACACCAGAGATCCTGGGGCTTTGGCCAGTCACCCAGCCAAGCCTCTCAGGCCGAGAATGCTCCATGGGTCCACATGGAGACCCTGAGGGGAGACAGGTAGATAGCAACCTTCTTCCTCCTTTGCTGATCTTGCCTAGCTATTGATAGAGATCATGAGAGAACATGTGGCTTCTTGTCCTCTGTCTGGTGAGCACAGGGAGAGCTTGGCTAAGATAAAGCATAGGAGGACCCTTGCAATGAAACCATCTGTGAGTCTGTCTTCATTTCTTGATCACATTGGGCAAAACACAACTCTCAGAAAAGTATATGAACTATGCGTGGTGCAGCAGGAGCCACCAGGAATTCAACTGAGTCAAATAGACATGGTTGTGAGGCTGTGAGCTTTACTCCCTTTTAGATACTAGAGGTTTCCCGTTATTATTAACTCACCCTTTCATTCAAAATGCTGCTTCCTCACAAACATTGCCATTGATGTCAAGACCAAAGCTCTTGAGAATCAGAGAAATACCAGACTTAACAGAGCGCTTGGATATCCTAACGAAGAAGGGCAATTGACCTCCATCATCACCCTTCCTCAGCACAAAGGGCCCAGAAAACCATCACTTTTCTGGGATGCCATCAGCAGTATTTCCCAAAGAAAGGGAAAGAACTGAGCCTTAATGTCCTTGGGAACATCCTGGTTATTCACGAGTTAACTGACAGGTCCCATAAATAAATTATGGATGCGTTTTTAGAGCACTTTGCTCACAACGAGAATGGCAGAGAGTATCACACGGCTGTCAGGTCCCATTAAAGCCAGCGACTCACCATGCTCTGTGGGGAGAACAGACAAACTCTACTGTTTGTCCCGTATTAAAACGTATTTTACTGATTGGTGGATTGGAAAGGAAATACACCCACACCTGTGTTCTCATCTCAGAAGTGCTGCTCGGCTGATGACTCGTTCCTCTCAAACTGTGTGTGCCTCAGTCAGGAACATATTTCATGGACATAAATATCGTCCATTAGGGCCTTTAAAAGTGAAGATTATATCATTTTTAATGTAGATTCCATTATGGAAAAAGCTGTTCAGGATGGGGGTTCTGTCTCTGCACCATCTGCTCATCTTGGCTGGATCCTCTGCTGCTCCTAATGCAGAGGGTGGCCCCACCCCTTGGAGCCCTAACCTTCAGGTCCCTCACTGTGGGAGCCAGGCTATGTGTTTGGGCAATTGTGCAAAGGAAGTGATTTAGGACATTACAGGCCGAGAAGAGGAAGGAAAAATCAATACCCATCTCTGTCAGACGGAAGCCTTGTCACCGAGGCTGAGCACTAGACTGCCTTTCCCTTGCCTTCCACCTCTCTATTGTGAGTCCTCCAGAAAACACCCACAGCCCAGTCAGGCCAGTGTGCACCATGGGCTTAAGTGAGCGGAACCTCAAGAACACAGACTACCCTCAGAATCTCTGATGCTCAGAGCCACATACTCCTTTTAATCTTTCATGCCTCATTTGGTTCTTCTTGCACATGCTTGCAAATTCATCACTATTCACCCAGCACCCACTGTGTACTCATACCCAGCACCCACTGTGCACTCAGCACTCAGTACCCACTCACTATGTACCAGCCATTAATACTCTCCATCCTCCATCCCATCCTCCTCCAAGCCAAAGCTTTGATATAAGGAATCGTACTTTTTTCCAGCTATCTTCCATTGCATGTATCAACTGGCTTGTGATAGGAGTAAGTTTTTAAAACATTCAAAAGTAGATGAAATTTCAATGTATCATTCACAGCCTATAACCCATTCATCTGTCTTCCATTGTACAACAACATTTGTGAGGTCTTGAACTTTCCTCCCAAAGCCACTCTGTGGACAAAGCTATCCTGAATAGCATAACATTAGGTCCTAGGTAGAGACAGAAGGAAGCAATCTTACCAATGGTTATTTAGACCAGAGGGATTTGTTGGGGTTTGAGAGTCTGGGCATTGCCTGGTCAACGTCAAGGATCAATATATAAACACATGCATCAATACCATGAAAGTCCTCTGGAAACTTGAAAGTGTGGCTCAGTTGGTAGAGTCCTTGGTTAGCTAACACGAAGTCCCTGTTCAACTCTCTACACAACTTAAACTGGGTGTTGGTACACACCTGTAAATTCATCACTCTTGGAGGCAGAGTCAGGAAGATTGGAATTTCAAGCTCATTCTTGGCTACAGAACAAGACTGAGGGAGGCCCATCTGCACTGTCCGAGACCTTGTCTCAAAAGAATAGCAAAGAAAAAACTGGAAGAGTCTGACAACAAATATTGAGTGTTGGAGTCCCAAATGTCTACTAACTTCCCAAATGTCTACTAACATCCTCCTGCAGGAACAATGGCTTGACTCAAAGGACAGGGGGAGAAGCATGGGTTAGGACCTCAAATCTGAGTTCTTGAGTCATCCTTAACCAGATGTGATATCTGCATACGAAGTCAGAAAAACACCCACCACATGAGCAACAGAACCCGGAAGCCCAGCGCAAGGACTCGGGTGAGCTAGGGACCTGCCTTTTCATTTGGCTTCCTTCCTGTGGAATTCTCTTCCACAGAAAGCAAGAGGGTTGACTCCAAGAGCATGAAGATAGTGATCTGAAGCAGAGAATTTGATTTTTCCTTTGATTTGGGCCTTTCTCCAGAGATGAGGTGTCTCCCAAGGGCAGTTTCCTTTGGGCACAGGTCAAAGTGGAGAAAGCAGGATCTTTCAAATACGGACTTTCGTTGGCTTAGAGGTGAAGCTGAAAATGCAGAGACTCCTATTCGTGTTTCTGGGGTCCTAGTCTCATTGACCTTGCTGAGGCTCCTTTAGTAGTTAACCCCGAAAGGGCCTCACCAGAAGACAGTAAAGGGCCTGGTAATGGATTAGGATCAAAAATGCTTCCCACAGTTGCCTTGCTAGTCATTGTGCCTTACTGGAGCTTCTTGGGACAACCAGGAATTAAGGTCACTTGTGAGCTGTTGGTCTGTAAAGCTCTGTAATTAACGGTCAGTTCCTTTGATGAATATGATTGCTCTCACCTCTCTCCATGGATGATGGTACCCTGGGTGTTAGGCTTGGATTCTGAGAGCCACAGAAGCAGATTTTAATTGGTTAAAAGTAGAGAAAATAAAAAACATGCAGTCTATAAGAGAGACAACTTCAGGGCACTTCAGCCGCCACTCGTGGAATGCTTGTCTCGGTGGCACTGTTGGTCACCTGTATTCTGTTCACGTGCAATTAACTCACAAGTTCACAGGAGAGAGTCACACTGCCCTGTTCGTGCCCGAGACACAGATGTGCCTGGAAGAATCCCTGGGAAACCTATGTGCAGCCACACATACAGTCCATGCTTGGCCCCAAACACACAGCACATCCTTTGTGATGCTGTCCCCAGAGCAGCACAGCTTTACCTCTGATGAGGAAAATGGTCTCATATTCTGACTCCTGGGGAAAATGTCCCAATTCACATTACAACTGCCTTACCGCAGTTGATGGGTGGGGTCTCAGATCTGGGTCTGGTCTCTCTCTGGTTGATGGCATTCTGCCAAACTCCAGCACAATCCTGCTGTAATCTGTGGTGACCTCTGGGGTCCATGGCAGTTTTTGCCAGCACTGGCACACATTATGTTTTTAATAGAAAGCAGAAAGAGAAACCACCATCCTTACTGTGTGAACAAAGGCTATAAGGCCCCAGCCAGCCCCACGGCTACAGTGGGGTTGCCTGGCACATGCATCCTCCGCCCTTCACTCTACTTAACCATTGCTGCATGCCTGCCTTGATGGTGACCCAGCACTGATTCCTGTGATATCCAGTTGCTGGTAGTTCCATCGCTGGAGGTCAATGGTGTTTCTCCATTCCTTTAACATGTTAGGATGATGGAAACTTCCAGGGAACTCCATATTCCATTCTACACCCCACTTCTATTTCCAAAGCAATTATCATTTGTCTTTTTTCTTCAGTGAACTCATCATCCCTGTCACCTCCGGTCACATCCGTGGTCCAGTGGCAGAGCCAAATTCACTATGTACACATCATACAGCCAGAGACAAAACTCCTCTCTGACCCTTCAGAAACTGGAGGCTTGCTGTAGGAACAAGAGGAAAAGGTACATTTTCCAGAAAATTTAACCCTACAGTTACCACCTCATCTTTTACCACTGTGGCTCATGTTACCAGAAATAGTCTAGAGGAAATCTTCTGGGGCACAATAACCCTATAATGGGATGTCCCTGGGGTGGCCCCATTGTTTCCCAGCCTTTTAATGCAAATCTGATCTCTATGTCCCTCATGAAGTTATTCCTAAAGGAGAGTCCCCAGTCACTGACTGGAGAACTCTGTGCATTTCTGGACATAAATGTTCATGCCCAAGGTACTGTGGGCAGTGAGTAGGGTACATTTCCTTTAAGGTCCCAGGTGACTCTTCGAGCAGAGCCTCTAAGTTGGCTGTCTTTGGAGTCGGGCTATCCTCCATCCTGATGACAGTGCGGATAATCACGGTGGGGGCAGCCATGTGCATGTGACGGTGGGCATTTGCAGGATACAGGTTCCCACCATGCCGGGAGTTCCTCAGAGAAACACAGCAAATGACAGGGATTAGTGAATGAGTCTGCCCCTTGGCTCCATGGAGCCCTAAAGGCTGCTCTAGAGACCAGCGGTGTTCCCCCAGAGTAACAGCTGGCTCTAGGAAATCTCTTCCCTTTCAGGGCCACCTTCATGTAGGAAGGATTTTGATATATCAACGTTGCTACTTCAAAATAGTGGTCAACATATCTTCTCCCACCCACAGGTTCTCCTCCCTCAGCTTCCCCAAGCACAGGAAAACCAGAACAAAGCAAGATTACTACTGACTTCCAGGAAGTGAATTTAGAAGTCAGAATGAATCAGACCATAGGGTGGCCACCTACTGCACCTTTGTCTGATCTGGCTAGGCCTTCCTCTTTCTGACTGCAACAGTACTCTACTTGCAAGATGCTAAACTTACACCCACATAAGTGTGAGTTTGGAGTGCAGCAGGTGAGGGGTCCCTCCCCTCTAGTGCTGTGAACTTCCCTCCACATAAACACAACTGGAAGACTACATGGTAGTCACCCTAGAGGTCACAGGCCTCCAGTTCTGAGAGGGTGGCTGTCTCTGTGCTGGCTTCTGCCTTAACTCAAACCATTACCTTGTATTTAGGAAATGAAAGAACAAAAGGCTCTACAGGACACGTTGAAAATGAGGGGACTCATTAGGGGAAAAAGTTTGCTGGGGTGAACTAATTGGGATGGAGTGAGAGGGTCCATCTGACATCATCCAGTGCTGCCTCTTCTCTCTGGCTTATGGGATTGTGTCATCCAAAACCATGGATGACTGTGTCAGTAACCTCCATTTCCAAAGTTCATACGACACCAGAGCCAATAGCCACACAATATGTATGTCTTTTATTTAACAAATACTGACATATATCCACATACTTAACAATGTTTTAGAAAGAGATTCTCCTGCAAGTGTGTCGTGAGCCTTATAATATCATCCCGCACATCACTCCTTTCCTCCCTCCACCTTCTCTTTGGTCCCCTGTCAGTTTTGTTTCTACTTTTGTGACACTTAGATATAACTAAGTTTAGGTGTTTATACATGGTCTAGTATACATGAATGAGGGAGAATATAGTATCTGTCTCCCCGAACCTCAGGCTTCATGTCATGATCTCTAGCTGCTTTCATACCTGCTCGGTGACCTAGAAGACTGGGCTGGCCTGGAGATTGTTTTGATTTCTGTTCACCAGAACTCTTCATTGACACCTCAGGAAATCATTTTCTGCTGACCTCTTTATCCTCGGAGGATTTACATGGTCCTCTACTAGTTTTTATCTGGGTAGTATTCAGAAGCTTGGAGACAATTTGAAATATGTTCTAGACGGATTGGGAAGCAGAGACTTCCCATTGCACACCACAGAGTCTCATCAGGGACCTGCAGAGTACCAGAGAGTGATGCTCTTATGTGGGTACTGCTTGGAAATGCAAGGGGGACTCCTGGCAGCAGAGAGGGTAATGTGAACTGACAGACCAGGCAGTTAACATACATGGCTTGTTCTACTGGGAGACCCACTCAGGGTAGAATTCCACATGGATTGAGGCAACTGACAGAAAGGCTGGGCTGCTCTGCTGCAAAGGACTTCCGAGGTCAAGACTTAATAGGCAGATTAGCGCTTATGCAGCACAGGCTTGCCTTTCAGGCTGGTGCCAAGGTGTGTTTGTGGGCTCAGCCATTGGAAAAGAGTTGTGTTCTTTGTTTAATACCAGATGTGGGGATGGTACAGGTACAGTAGCAGTCAGTATGGTAATACTTGGGTTGTGGATAGGCTCTGGTGCCTGAGATGGTACCTGGTGCTTGGGCAGAAGTTGGACTTTGGGTCCCTAGGTTGCCCTAGGTTGGTGACCTAACATAGTCTTAGGAAGCTCTGACTTAGGTATTTTCCATTTTATGGGCTTCCTGCATTTTCACTGTTTCTATAAATGAGGTGTCTGAAAAGCAACCATGTGTGTTTATTTCTATAGACACCAGACTTGAGCTTCTTGGAGAGATACAAGCTTCTAGGTTTGAATCTAGAAGCTTGCAGAATGGGATAAGTTAGAATAAATTCATCTGTGAGATCCTAGGTACGAAGATGGGAAAGAACCTTCTGAATCTGTAGGTCAGAGACCAGGAAGGCACTCATGATGTCCAGCCTGGGTGTGAGACTATCTGGGCAGACCAAATGGCCTTAGGCTGTTCCTTCTCCAAGCAAGAAAGTAACCAAATCCTGTTGTCCTTTGGAAGCTTACCCAGTGTACCATGGGAGCCTATCCAACCAGTCTATGTGGATCCAGGACCTGAGAGAGGGCCCTTACTTTCTAAATCACTCACCAACACAGAGAAGAAAAATCAAGCAAATGACCACAAAGCAAGGTAGGACTCTGTTGAAAACACTTCCTGTAGGAAATGCTGGGGTTTGGCTTAATACCTCTGTAGGCAAACCTGTTCTGAGACCCTGGAGACCTACTCATCACCAGACATCCTTCTTTGCCCAGCATTCTCTTGCCTGTGTGTTTAGGCTCAGGGTCTAAAAGGATGCTGTCCTAACATGACCTCCAGAACTACACGTTAGAGATGTAGCTTCCCACAGGCACCTCCACAGGTCTCAGAAAGCCAAGGAGAGTTTTAATCCCAGGGATAAAATCTGGAGACATTGAGGGGCATCTCACAGGCGGTGGGAGGACGAGCAGCGATGTTTTCCTTTCATGTGTGGAGGGTAAGCAATGCTGTGTGTCTCCCTCCCTGAGATGTTAGCAAAAGAGCCAGAGCCCCGAGAGTTTCACAGGGGAAAATAAAGACACAATTACAGACAGCCATAATCCCCATAAACAGTGATTTGATAAAATTACCAAGATATACAGATTGTCAACCCACCAGACTATTAAAGGCCTAGGATTTTGAATAGAGAGTCAGACAATGGGACAGATTCAGACCATGAGGTAAATAGAAACGGTCATTTTCCTTCACGCCAGTGTGTAAAGCCGCAAGCACATGGGAACAGTGAGACAAGCTATCGAAAACCATTCATTAAGGAAACACCCTTTATCAGGAGGCATGAAGAGGTGCACAGGGCACTGCCTCCTGGAGCCATGGCTTACCCTTAGCAGGTCCTGATAGACGACACAGGATCCAGGTGATGCAGAGCTTTTGCATGAGTCATGAACAGAAGTCTAAGAAAGTGGGATAGCCTGAAGTCATAGGACATGTGCTATGGGTAGGGCTGTGTCTGGTTGTTGTCAAAATGTCTTCCCTGGGGACATAGGATCAAGGCCTGCTCTTACCTCCTAAGGTGCCAACAGCAAGCCAAAGCATGATTTTACTCCACTCTGGGAAAGCAGTGTGTTTACAAGGCTTGCTTACAGATTGTGGGTGAGGGGTTAACAGGCTAGAGTGTGGAGTATCCAAGTGGCTGTGGATGATGGCCCCCCCGTGGCTGCAACATTATGGGATGCAGCCTGTATGCTCTATTACATCTCCAAGCCCACCAAAGCCATGAGCAGTTAGGGCAGAATTGTATATGGATGTTTGGGAAGAATTGCCTGCTGGAACCTCAAGTGAGCATTCAATGACCCTTCCTCTCTTCTCCTTCTGTGAGAAAATATCCATAGTCAGCCAGTCCAGCTGTGATACCTTTTGAAAAACAAAAAAGAGAGTGAGAGCAAGAGTGAGAGGGAGGGAGGGAGGGAGGGAGGGTGTGGAGGGAAGGAGAGAGAAAAAGAGAGGGGGAAGAAGGGAGGGAGGGTGGGGAGGGAGGGAGAAAGAGAAAGAGAGAGAGAGAGGGAGGAGGGAGGGAGGAAGGGAGGGAGGGAGGGAGGGAGGGAGGGAGGGAGGGAGGGAGGGAGGGAGGGAGAGAAGGAAGAAGAGAGAGTATGACCTGGATTTCCATCTCCTGGGAACCGCCCCCCGAACCTCTGCCTCCTGTTTGATTTATGGTTCTGAGCAGAGGACAATGACCAGCTCATAGCTGCAGGGTTCTTCCTTACACTAACTCATGTGAGTAATTTGGTGGCTTGACCAGCATTCTGCTGTTTCTCTGACATCCCTAGGAACCACACACAATCCTGTTGTTGATACCTTTGCTGTAGTGATTCATAAACCAACGTGATTCGTCTTAAAGTTGACAGTCTGATGAGAGCCTGGCCTTCTGTCTCCAGGGGACAAGAAGGCTTTTCAGAAGTTCAGGAGGGGATGGACTGAAATAGACTCGTCTGTGAGACCCCTGCCTGGTACAAAGGCAGGGAAAAACCTTCAGCTCTTCTAGGACAGAGACCATGGAAGACCATGCCACCTGTTCTGGGTGATAGACTGTCTGGGTAGACCTGGCCGTAGGTAGGCTGTCTCTTTTCCATGCATAAAAGTAACTGTACCTTGTTGGCCTCTGTCGTGATTATCACCATGACATCATGATGATGACGATGACGATTGTACTCTATCCTCTTTCTTTTCACGAAGCCCCAAACATCCTCATTGAAATATGCACTGGTTTTACTGGGATTTGAGCTGAAGAAATTGAATCTGTGTGGGAACAGGTCAGAACAGACCAGGCTTGTGATGTAGGTTGGATATACTGTCCCCCCTGGAAGCCCAGGTAGTGTTCAGACAACAGGCATCCCTTCCTTGGGAGGTGTCTATACATCTCTGGTCCTGTCAGAGGATGGGTTAAGTGAGGCTGGGCCTCTGAGCAGATTTGGGGTATAAAGTGTGGCCTGCCCAATACTAAGGTCCTGTGAGTTCTGTGAGTGATTCTGTAACTCAGACTGGTTCATAAAAGCCCAGAGGCAGGTATTCAGAGACGGGCTACATGTGGGTACCACCACCCAGGCCACTACTGGCTTTGAGGTGTGCTGTAGGAAGCCACTGTCTGAGATTCACGGTTTCTGGCTCCAGTGGCAGGGCATGTTTTGTTTAGAAGGGTTTGATTTGATCCAGGCAAGGTCCATGTAAAAACAAGTCATATAATAACAGGCCTCTGCTTTCTTTCTCAGATATCAGCGGCTCTTTAAGGCAGCTTCCTAAAGGTGTTAACTCTGGGATGAAAGGTGAGGAGAAGATACAGCCTTTCATCTTCCACCTCTGGAGGCTCTGCATGCCCACTGTGAATTCGTATGCCCCTGTTTGTAACAAACACCTTCTGGAGACAACCCCACAGGGAGGATTTAGCTCTGTGTTTCAGGATCTACAGTTCTCAAGGACAAAGCGACAGAGTGCCGCCATTCAGTCTCGGTGGATTCTTGGGCTCGTTGACATCCGCTGGCCACATACATTTAATTAAAGCCATCTTCCTAAGTGATCTGGATGTTTGGAGTAGGCACATTATTTTGTTCTAGTAGGGCGACTTGATCCTGTCGCCTGCAGGACTCTTCTTGTGGTAGGTTGCCTTTGAATCTTTTGTCCTGTATTATCCATTCCACACACTCTTCTGGATAGGCTTCCAACAAACAAAAGCTTCCCCGAACCATCGTAGTCTCCAGAGATTTGCTGTCTTGGTTTTGATTTTTCTAGAAGGATTGAGGAAATTCTCCTCTTAGCCATTTTATGTTGGTTAAAAGAAAAACCACCATTTTCTATTTATAGCTCTTCTCCTCACCACATATCAAAATATGCCTGAACAAATAAATGTCACCACAGAACAATTTGCCAGCCCTAGAATGGAGCATTGATGACTCCAGAAGCTCGTCTGGTGACTTGGCGACTCTGCGGAAGAGGGCACTGCCCCACCCAGTAGCTGCACTCCACTGTCCTGCACCCATCAACAAGCCTGCTGGGGAGACTGACCAGCCTTCATGGAATCTTTGCTTCTCTCTTCATAGGAACCTAACTCAGGAGACCACTTATACACCCCGAGTCTGGGTGTTACAGCAAAATGGTGGTTTCTGCTTGTTTGCTTGTTTGCTTGTTTGTTTTAAGCAGACTGGCTGGAGAGTTTTAAGCACCCAAGGCAGGAGAGGGGCTCCGAGGAGGGATTCTGCCCATTTGATATTGAGGTGATCTGCACATGAAACATCCAGCTGGAGTGACAGGACATGCT
The DNA here is from genome assembly GCA_030674055.1 of Rhabdomys pumilio. Taxonomy (NCBI): domain Eukaryota; kingdom Metazoa; phylum Chordata; class Mammalia; order Rodentia; family Muridae; genus Rhabdomys; species Rhabdomys pumilio. Next base: position 57,260,890 of record JANHMN010000016.1, on the reverse strand, counting down.
CTCAACACTAATGTACAAAGTTCAAGAACCATAATATTGATGAGGACATGATTCCCTGCAAGCAAACCCAAGTGGATGACATCAGCAAAAGAGAGATTGACTGTGCCAAGCTTCCCACGATCCCCTCTGCTCCAACAAAAGGAAGGAGGAGGAATCAGCAGCCCACAAAGAATTGTCAAGGGCAAGTGTAGAGTCTTGTAAAAGAGCTGTATGAGAGGATAGGGTAGGAGGTCACCAGACTGACAGCCCAAGTCACCTCAGCTAGGCTCATGCAAGGAGACTTAGGGAAATCACCTGATTGTGACTCAGGATAGCTTGCCTGCTGTATTACATCATTAAGTCAGCTGACACTCGTTACAGGCTTCACTAGGCTATCTGCAAGGTACCAAGACAGATGAAAACATCTCCCAAAATGATATCAGTTCTCTGTATCCACCAAGATCACAGCAGCCCAGGGAGTAAAGTCACACCTGTATACCACAACCTTGTTAAGATAAATTTGCCTTTAACAAGTCAGGGAATCAGGTTTCTAGGGACCTCTGCCATGAGACGACTGGGCTCAAGGCTGAAGTGGCCTGGGTTCGACATCTGAAGAATTACCTGGCATCCTCAGCAGGTAGCATTCTTGGAAGCTGGGGCCTTTGAAGTGCCTTCTGAAGTTGGCCCTTTCTGTAGCTAGCAGTGTTCCTGGCTTGGAGTTGTGAGGTTCTGAAGCTGAGGTCAAGTGCAATACTCTAGACACCCTTCCAAGGATGTGATTTCCAAAGCCCACATGGCTCAGGAACTTCTGTTGTCCTTGGGCTTTTGGAACCATACACTGGAAATCAGCCTCAAATACACTGCCTACAGGTGGCACACCAGGAGACTGTCCTAGAGGTTGGGAGAAAGCTACAAAACAAAAGTGTTGGGAAACAGGGAAGGGAGAAGGTGATGGCCCTTCTGGGTCCCAGGGAGCTAGAACTGACTCTCTTCCTCACCATGACTGGGACTGGGTTATAAAAAAGACCTAAGGTAAGCAGGTGTGAGCAGACACCTTTTGGAACAAGTCTGGTATTGAATGAGGCAGGGAATTTCCTTCCCTGAATGGGAGCAACCTTCAGACAGCACTCCAGCAGCTGAGGACTGTGATGACTCATGGAGTAGGGTGGGTATGGAGTACTTGTTCCACCTCATTGTGGGTTCGGCGATACTGCCACTCTTCCTCCCTTTCCTTTTTTCTCCTTTCCTCTTTCAGACACCCCTCTCTATTTTTTCTCTGCTTGTCTACACTCACATTTTTCCAATTTAATTACATGGTTTCTCTCTACTGCTGAATTCTCTCAACTGGCAACACCTTTCCTCCAGTGTCTTCAACATTCATGGGACAGGTGGCCTGTGCCCTGTTGGTCCAGTAAACGCAATATCTGCACATGTGCTCCCTGGGAGGACATCTGACCAGCAGAATCATGACCTTAGTTCTACTAGATCTAAGACCTTGTTTTTTTCGAAACAAGCCTAGAGTCGAAGCTTCCCTGGCAAGGGTCGGATTTGGACAGAGCCAGGCATTGCTCACCCAGCAGAATAGGTGGCACTGCAGCTATGGAAGCTTGACTGACAGCTGTGTTTAATAGGTCACCATAGATGAACCCAGCTTTGTCCTCACAGATCACACACACACTATATATATGCTGATTCTTTTAAGCACAGGGAACTCAGAAAAGCACCCCAGGGAGACTAAGAGCTCATCACCATAACCATGCTGTCAATAACAGGAACTAAGCACAAGCTTAAGTGGTAACTTGAGCCAGAAAAACCAAAACACCAACAGTACCACCACCACCACCACCACCACCACCACCACCACCACCACCACCACCACCAACCACAAAACCTACCTCCCTTTCTAAGTAACACAGGGTGTGTTCCTGAAGACTCTTTGGTGCCCTTTGCTACTGCTCTCCCCCACTACAGCACTTGACGAGCAGGTATAATTGGAGCACTTACCCCATTGATGGATACCATTCCAGGCAAGTGGGGTTTTTAAAGAAGGGGACTTCCTTTGAGTCTGCCCAGGATGGAGCTAGAGCTTGCAGGCATGGCTGAGGGATGGGGAGAGCTTCCTTCAGGTTCACTAAGGATTTGCCAAAGGATGTGCTGGGGGTGGGGGTGGGGTGGGGAGAAGACCAAGCTGTGGAGGCCACAGCCACTGCGTTTGCTTTGGCTGAACCTCAGAGCCTCCTGAAGAGTGCTTCATCTGCTCCCAGAGTATAAGTGACTCCTCGCTGCACAGATGTCATCACGCCTGGTGTGCCTGGACATTAGGAAGTTCAATTTCCAGAATCATGATGGCAGCAAATCATTTCTGAAGGGCACAGTAGGACTGGGTCAAATTCAAAGTCTATTTACCTCATCCAGCTGACAAAGCACTTAGGCTGTGCAATCTTGTGTTAGTAGATGTCTTCTGTTCCTAAACTATGTTCCACATCTGAAGGTGGGACACTCCGTGTTCCGAATTCCACCAAGGCCAGCATGTTCTAAAAGATGGTTAATGTGGAACAACACCCAGGGAGCATAAAAACTGCTAGACGAGCTAGCTCGCTTAGTAGTCAGGGTATACACATGAACAGCATTTCTAAAAATCTCATGGCATGGAGAGCCACCCTATAATCACTGGTGCATAGGGCAGGCCACAAGCCAGATGGTGTGGTGAACATGAGCAATGTGAGAAGCAAAATGATGCTGTGTCCAGGGCTGAGCATCCATCCTCCCATCCTCCCATCCATCCATCCATCCATCCATCCATCCATCCATCCATCC
>JANHMN010000016.1:57227684-57258084 GCA_030674055.1 Rhabdomys pumilio | reverse complement strand
CATCCATCCTCCCATCCATCCATCCTCCCATCCATCCATTGATCCATCCTCCCATCCATCCATCACAGACTTCCCAGAACCTCTTAGTTTGTGCCAAATAGCAGCAAAGCTCACAAGGCAGGACTTTTAAGGATCATGTTTGTAACAGCACTAAACCTTCTTTCTGTCCCTGCGACACAATGTTCTTCATCTACTCCCCAGCAGGTCAGGAAGGTTAGGGGGAGGATTGGGGTATGAATGTTTGGGGCTCAAAGCAAAAATGGGCCGTAATTTTACCTTTGGTGATGGTGTTGCCTGTAAAATCATTTGGAAAGAAGGAAAGGCAGCTCAGAGAAAAAGAGGAAGAGCAACAGCAAACGCATGTAGGAGAGGGCTTAGGAGTGGAGAGGGCAGGAGAATCTGGAGATGAAGGTTGCTGATGCTGGACTGCGATGGTAGCTAGACCTTACCTCTTATGCCATGTGTAACACACGCATGGTCCTATGTGGAAAGATTAACTGGTATTTGTTTCTAAAAGTGGTGAATCCTAGTGACGTTGATGTTGGCAAACTCTGCTGCTGGAAGTAGAAGATCCTAGAGGACTCACCAGCTTCTCCTGTGGAAAACCATTTTATACATCAGGGGACCCTCATGATTAATGTGGCCTGGGGAGGGACCGAGCTCCTGTTCCATACTGTAAGCAGGCTTCAGATGTGGAGTGTGTGGCAGCACATGTGTCCACCTAGTGTTTGTGTTGCATGTATCCATAACAGTGTACATGTGTATATAGTGTGAATGAAATATGTATTCACCATAGATGTATGATGTTTGTATGTTAACAGTGCATGTGCACATATAGTGTGTATACAGCATATATTTGCCATGGTGTGTGGTGTGCATGCGTATATCAGAGGATGTATGTGTTGTGTGTAGCAGTATGTGCATCTGTATGTGTGTAGTACATGTGTGATGTGTGCATAGAGCAGTTCATTGGTGGGGGTGTGAGGTGTAAGTACATGGAATAGTTGGTTTGCAGTGTATGTGAGGTACTTGTATAGTGTGTACGTAGAGAGTACATATGGAGTGAGTTTAAGTATGTGAATTAGTGCCTTACAGTGAGTGTGTTCAGTGCATATGTATGTCATGTGTCTGTGAAGGGTGTGTGTAGTGTGTGTGTGTGTGTGTGTGTGTGTGTGTTTGTGTGTGTGTGTGTGGAAGAGGGAGACAGACAGACAGACAGACAGACAGACAGACAGACAGAGACAGAGAGAGAGAAAGACAAAGAAAGACAGACAGGGAGAGACAAACACATTGAAATAGTGCAATTTGCAAGATTTTGAGTGTCATGTGGTTTGTGTGTGTTCCCATGTACATGCATGCATTAGGTATGCCTTGCCTTTACTGGGGCTTCTATCATGTATTTGAGCAGTGTCTTAAGCCTGATGCCTAGGGTAGGTTCTGGTCCAACCCACATGCTTCTACCATCTACTCTGTTTCTTGCCCTCTCCTTCCTGGCTCTGTTACACATTGGTTTCAAGACAACAGAAGAGGTCAAGTTTACAGTGATCCATAATTACGGAGAACCTTGGCTTTCATGTCAAGATTAATACCTTTTTGACAGAATTTAATAATATGGTTTTATAATACTTAATTTTGTTCAGAAAATAACTCTCAGTAGGAAGTCGTTTTTTCCCTTTAGTAACCTAAATATGATTGCTTTAAAATAATTTACTTCACATTGCCTGACACAAAGGGCCTATTATGTGGACTTGTGCTCTGGCTCTAGCAGGCCTTTGCGGGGAGGTGGATTAACTTCAAGTTAATGTGAACATTCAACTAATTCTGACAAGCAGAGCTGTCTGCCTACTGCGCATAGGGACAGTCAGCTCTGCTATATCTTAATTTAAGGCTAAGCAACAGAGAAACACTTCATTTTAGTTCAGAAAACAAGCAACCATGCCACTCTGCTCCTTCGTGCCCAGGCAGACAGTTTGCCTGCCTAGTCACCCTCAGTGCATGCTGCAGCTTATTTACGAAATGACCTAATTACTCCTGTGGCACTCTAAAGAGCTGCCAGCATCCACTAGAAAATTCCTAGCGGCCTTCTTGCTAATATCCTGGTGGCAAAACTGATGGAAGTGAATTGGTCTATAGAATCTGCCCTGAAGAGGCCCAAGATAACTTCGTATCTAGGGGATGGGGAAGGGACTCAGCTTCCACCAAAGGGCAAAGTTGGCAGTGCAGATGGACCTCCATAGGTAGACAAGTAAAATGGTTTGGGGGTTATGGAATTGTGTAGATAGCATGTTCCCATCAGGGAAATAGACTTTCTAGACTCCAACTGGCCAGGAGGCCTTGTCCCCTTACCACTGATTGCAATGGCTGCTGTTTGGTTCCCCAGGGTCTCATAGGAACTAGACACTGGTACCTGATCATGAGGGTCTGCTCCAGAGGTGGGCACAGGGGCATTGAGTAGTACCCTCCAAGCTCGGACTCTGTTTGCTCCTGTGCTGGTGCAGCACTCAGTCCTTGGACAGACTCAGACCCTGCCATTTCAGAGGGGAAGCTTTTGTGGCAAACTCAGAGCTGGAAGAGCAAGGCCAACAGGATTTCTAGAAGAGCAGCCTCCAGGGTATAGCTGCACTTTTCATTTTGAGTGCTGAGAACATAACACATGGCCTTGGGCACATGTGGCAAGTGCTGTGTCATGACCCATGCCTATACCTTTGAGGAAGGCACAGGACGGTGTGGTGACCAGGAGCATCACTAATGTTCAGAAGAGGAGTGTCCACTAAAGTGCTGCTGCTAGGGTCCAGGCACTGTGAAAGGGTTTGGTGTTTGTGGTCTCAGTTGTTTGAATTATATTGAGTTTACCAGGAGGGGTACTTAGAACAGATCACTTACCTCCTGATGAGACTGAATTTTAACTGAGGCAACTCCATTTTAAGAAGAATAAACTAGTTAGGGCAATGAGTACATCTAGCCATCTCTGTACTTCAACACCAGCCTCCCAGGAGGGTGCAGAGACATGGCAGAGTGGATGGTAAGCTGTTCGCCTAGATTCTTTCAATCTCCAGCAAGAAGCCACTCATTCTCCAGCCTGTAGAAACACTGGGCCCCAAGAGCTTCCTGCTTCCAGATTCATTCCAGCAGAAAGAGCTGCTTGCCGGAGGTAGAGATCTCTCCCGCGGGTTCTGTTGGGAGAAGGGTGCACAAGTCAGACCTCGCCTTGATGCCTGCAGCCTGTAACTAGTACAGAACAGAAGCCTCCATTTCAAATGCACACTCTTTCTTTAACACCTCCTACTTTGGCTCAATGTCATTTCTTTCACTGCAATTGGGGTCCCTGCACTAAGTGCTAACCATATTGCCAAGAGCAACAGCAGCTCCAGTGCTGTACAGTAAGTGGAGAGCAGCGAGTGCTAAACACCAGAGGCAAAGTAGACAGTTACACAGACAGTTTAAAGGATAGGGCAGCAGCCATGGTAAGCCAGCCCCAGAGCTCTCTGGACATGTCTGATGCAGCGCAGTGCTTCCAGGACAAGGTAAATGGACAGCTGCCAAAGGCATCACTTAACTCCAATAAAAAGTCACTCTCTGCTCACAACCACTAACCCTATAGGGCTACAAGATAAAGGTCTGGATGGCATCATCATGTCTCCAGTGTGAGACCTATATCCATTTACATAGACCACTGTGTATCTGGGCGAGGGACCCAGATGTTGGAGGGCTATTTCAATAGTGACACCCACTATTGGACAGCCATTACCAGGGCACTGTGTTAGAGCCCCCACACACACACCATATACTACAACATGTCAAGGAAGATGCCTGGGGACCACTAAGGTAGTGTATTACCCACCTTGGTGGGTATTTCGCTTATCCTCAAGTTTATAGTGTAAGGACAGTTGATAGTTGTTAGAATCCACACACTAGTCTCCTGATTGATGGGAGTAAAACAATTTTAGTAAGGAGAGCCACTGGGTGGGGGAAGGCTCAAAGTGTCCCAACCCCTCCAGGGAAGAGCGTAACTAAAAGCAGCCTTGCTTCCTAGTGGGGAGAGGAATTAACACTACCCTGGAGCATCTGAACTCGGGACCCAGTGCAGTTCTTTTCAGTTCACCAGCCTGGCTGCTGTGACAGCTTAAAGGATCTTTACAAGTGACAACTGATGAATAAAAGCCAGTCTCATGGCAGCTACACATGGTATCTCCGCAGCAGCAAGTGGATTTAAACCCAGTCACACCAGCGAGCAAGCAGGTGTGCTCCACCCTTAGGGAGATGAGGATTCAGAAGTAAGGGTCTTTTCTCTTCCTTCCCTCATGATGGAGGCCTGAGATATGTGGCAGTGTATCCAGACATCAAATCCCACTGTATCAAAATCCCAGTTTGGGCTATGGAGATGGTTCAGTGGGTAAAGGTCTTGCCTCACAAGTATGAGGATCTGAGTTCTCAGTTTCCCAGAACCCACACTAAACTGGGCATTGTATCTTCTGTGGGTGATTTCACTGTTCTTATGGTGTGATCGGAGGTATATATAGGAGAATCCCAGAATCCTCAGAAGCTCTTGGGTTAGCTTAGCCAGGCATACAGAGGTGAACAAGAGAGACCCAGTCTCAAACAAAGTGGATGGTGAGGACTGACACCAGACATTGTTCTCTGACCTCCACAAGAGTACTGCAGTGCCTACACACCCATACACACTCACACACACACACACATGGATGCGCGCACACACACATATGCACACCTACATATATTCATCACACATACATACACTACCACCTCACTGTGTGAGCAGATATGTGGTGCAGCTGAAGCTGTGGAGAGAGGAATACTCACAACCTCCAATGTTAGAGAACGAGGAAGGTCCAAACCATTGCTTTAAGGAGACAAGCATAAAGAATTCAAACACACACACACACACACACACACACACACACACACACACACCCCAAAATGGAATGAATCACAAAGCATAAATTTATAAAGCAGAAGTTGAACAGTAGAGATATTCAATAATGTAACGTACTAGTCGGTCTTTTTTAAAGGAGTAAGCATTTTAGTAAGTCCCCAGCTAAACTGGGAAGTGGCTTAGTGGGTAAGAACACTCACTGTACAAGCGTGAAAACTTGAAGCCCTGATACCAATGTAAAAGTCTGGGTATAGCTACATATGTGTCTGTAACCCCAGTTGCTTTCGACTGGGGAGGCTGAGACAGGAGGATTGTTGGGGCTTGCTGGCTTCCAAACCAGTTGTAGGTTCAGGGAGAAATTCTGTCTCAAAGGAATAAAACAAAATAGCAAGGTAGTACACCTGCTGTCTTCCCCTGGCCTCTGCACCCCCATACACATACACACACACACACACACACACACACACACACACACACACACACACAAGGGTTGCTGAGAGCAGTTACTCCAAACATGCATAATCATGTCATGTCCCTCCTGTCCCTGGACCTGAGTTAGTTCCAGACCTGCAGCCTCCTGTGGAGAAGGCACCCGGCTGATGAGCTAGGCATGATGCCCCGACATAAAGGGTTCTACTGCTACTTATGTGAAAGCACAGCAAAGAACCAGGATGACAACGCAGACTGGAGAGACATGCACCCAGGGTGCTCAGGGACTCCTGGCATCACACAGTCCAGGCAGCTTGGGCATCAGGAGATAGAAGAAAGACCTAGACAAGGAAAAAAAGTGACGTCTAAGGACAAGCAAGCCTTGGGTAGAGCCCACGGGGGAGCGAGCACAAAGTACACATGTCCTGAAAGAGGTTTCACACTGATGGAGTGCTACATTCTTCTTGGAAAGTGGTGGCACAGTCGAAAGCAGACCTGTAACTTTGAAGAACCACATCAGCAAAGAGCCAGAACCCAGCAGCAGTCTGTGTAGCAGTCACCACAGTGTTGACCCAATGGAACATAACAACAGCAGTTGAGGCGGCCAGGCAGAAATCCATGTGTTCCAGGCATGGGTCCTCCTTCTCAGGGCTGGTCTGGTGCCTAGTGTTGGCATCACAGAAGCTGGTGCTGTGTTCTACCAGGGCTGTCTCTTGAGAATGCTAACCAGCCACTTGTTGGCCGTCTGGTTATGCTGTCTACTATGCAGGGGAGAACAGTGCTCCATCTGGACTGGAAGGGGCACGTATCTCAGTTGGATTATCACCCGTGCTGCAGCTCCCAAAGGATTTGACTCACTGGAAACACAGCACAAATCTCAAATCTTCTTGACTGAAAGACCCAAAGAAGGTCAGCAGTGAGCAAAAGGCTATGGCAGGCTCTGTCCTTCCCCAAAACTGTGAACCTAATCCACGGTGATGGGCACGCAGTACTGTGACCCTGATCCACAGTGTGACGGCATGCAGTACTGTGACCCTGATCCACAGTGTGACGGCATGGAGTACTCTGAGCCTGATCCACAGTGTGACGGCATGCAGTACTGTGATCCTGATCCACAGTGTGAACCTGATCCACGGTGTGACGGCATGCAGTACTGTGAGCCTGATCCACAGTGTGACGGCATGCAGTACTGTGACCCTGATCCACGGTGTGACGGCATGCAGTACTTCCCTGGAGCACCTTTGAACATTCTGCAAGGCTCTGATGATGAAAGATGGGTGCATCAGTTGTCACAGGAAATGGATAATCACCTGGGCCAGTGACGTAGAGCTGGGTGGAGGAGAATACGTATCTGAAGCAGCTCAGCTCTTGCTAGTGAACTTGTGTCCTTTCTCCTGATCTGAACCTTTGAAAAGCTGGGACCATCCCTCCTGGAGTTGCAGGGTTTCTCTTCTCGTGTTTTTCGTGATGGGCAGTTTTACAGGTCTACCTGACACTATCTGATACTCAGGCAAATTAGCCTGAGCAGAGAAACCCTGGGCCTGCTGCTGTTTGGGGAAACACTCATCTTGTCTGGGATGTTGCTGGACATGTTAGCATTTATACACTATGTATTATTGTTACCAGTTAAGACAGGTGATAATTATACTCACTCATGACCCAGGGGACACACTTTCTATCTCTATATAGAGTATCCCCTCCTCCCTCAGGGCACAGAACAGCACTGCTCTTTCCCATGACCGTGCCTTGACTGTTCACACAGGCAACACTATGCTGCTGAAAGCATGATTTTGCCTCTAACTGTGGTCCTATGGAGCAGCCCTGCCGATACTAACACACCACCACCCACGGACAGTGCAGAAGACCTATGGTAAATGACATTTTATAGTTAACGAACAACTTTAAATAATCCCCTGTATAGTTTTTTAAATGCACCCAAAAGTCCTTGACATTTTTTAGAACAGCCTTGGAATTGGGGGAATTGAAGGGTTCCAGGGCATAATCCAAAAACTCCCACTGCTTCCTCACCGTGGCCACTCCATAGTCTCTTCCTTTATGTGAAGATTCTTAAATTCCTCTGGAACACAGACTTCCTGGTTTTGTAGACTCTAGAAGACTTCCTGGTTCTTCTAGAAGAGGAACTTTCTGGTTGCCCTGGAGTACAGATCCCCTAGTCATGCTACCCTCAAAATCTTTCTGTAGGCTGAGAATGAGCCTCCCATGAGGACTGGGGATTGAGGCAGGAGGACACCAAGAATTTTGTTGTCATTGTTGTTGATGTTGTTGTTATTGTTGATGCTGTTCTTTGGTCTTCTGATCCCAGGCAACTTCCCAACGCTGTCTTTATGTGGCTTTTCTCTGAGATAAGACAGCGGCCTTTCAACACCCTGATGGTGTCACTATGTCATTAGTCACTAGGTGTCACAAGGCTTGGTCTCTGCATCCTCAGTGCTGTTCAGGTAACTGAAGCAGGAGACAGGGTCAGTGGGACTCTCATGCATGTTTAGCTGTCACATACTATCTGGTTGCTCAGATCAAACTTTTTACTTTTGGTTTAAAAAAAAAAAACAAAGACCATATTCGAAGTTGCACATGGTTTCTCTCATCTGTGGATCCTAGATTTTAATTAGATGCATAAACTACGTGATATGAAAATGAAAGGAGAAGGAATGAGCCAAGAGGCTGGAGGAGAGACAGAGAAGACACGGGGTATGAGTATTGTCAAAGTGCTTGATAATGATACACCTGCAAGACACACTTATTACCTACAATAAATTAGTTGTGCCAATAAAAGTAATGCTAATTTTAAAGACAAGAAGACCACACACACTTAAAGTAATTTCATAACCAGAAAGCATTTACCAGAGACTATGAATCAGTAGCGGCAATGGTTGTAGTAACACCGACAGCCCACTCTTGTTGGTAGGCAACTCGGGTAACAGTCCCAGCTCACTGTTCATTCAGTGTTTATGGTGTTCTCACCGCTGAGTAGTAGTGACCTCATAGAATCTTATGATCATTCCGAGAGAAACATTATTGATGGCTCAGCTTTGTAGGTGAGAAACTGAGGCAGGAAGGCCAAGTCATCTTTCCAAAGCAGCAAGGACCTGGGACTATGGGACTCTGGTCCAGGCAATGACTGTACTCTGGATAACTGCAATGCCTACACAGTGGTGTAAGTGCCCAGTTGATCCATTGGTTTCTATTTGAAGATCAATGCATTCTGACACAAAGAATGAGAATGGTAGAACCCTGGCTTGCCTAGCAGGGCATTCTAGTCTCATTTTGATTGCAGTGATAAACATCAGGACCCAAGGCAAGTTGGAGAGGAACATGCTTATTTGGTTTATCTTCCGGGCCACTTCCAGTCCATCACTGATGGAAGTCATGGCAGGAACTCAGTGTAGGAACCTGAAATGGAGGAATGCTACTCGCTGGCTTGCTGTCTAACTTGCTTAGCTAGCTTTCTTGTATCACCAAGGCCTATCCATCTAGGACTAGTGCTGCTCACAGTGTGCTGGACCCACCCACACCAGTCATCACTTCATTTATCACAAACATGGCCACAGGCCAACCTGATGGAGACAACTCTGCAATGGAGTTTCTCTCTTTCCAAGTGAGTCTACACTGTGTCACGTTGACAGTAAAACTAACCAAGATACAGAAGATCTTAATTAAAGAAGAACAGGGAGTAGCTCCAGCAGCAGAACTCAGAGCCTTGCATACTGGGCAGGTCCACATTACAGCTTGGGCTTTACCCCAGTCATTGGTTTTGAGATAGGGTTTCAATTAGAGCTCGGGCTGGTTTTGAATTAGCTGTGTGGTTGGCCTTGCATTTGTGATCTTTCTTTCTCCTCCCTGAGTACAGAGACTATAAATATGCACTATCACAACCAGCAAGAATGGTGTGTGTTGCTGTGTGTGACTATGTGTGTGTATGCATTGTGTATAAGAGTGTATTTGTATGTGGGTATATGTGATTATGTGTATGTGTTTATATGTATGATTTTATGTATGTATATGTGAATATATGTACAAACACAATTGATAAATATGTGTGCATGTATATGTATATATGTACATATATATGGATACATGAGTGATTGTATGTATGTGTTATGTGAATGAGTGTATTTATGTATGTCTGTATGTGTATGAGTGTACATGTGTGGCTGTGTGTATAAGTGTGTGTTTGTATGTATGCAAGTGTTCTGCCCATGCAAGCATGTGTGGAGACCAGAGATCAACACAGGGTACCCTTCTCCATCACTTCTCTTTCTTGTGTTTTGAAACAGGGTCTCATTGAGCCTAGAACTTGCTGTTTCATCTAAACTGGATGGTCAGCAAGCACCTTGGATCCGCCTGTTTCTGTCCCCTAAGGGCTGGAGTTACTGAGGCTCACCTCTGTGTCCAGCTTTTACACAGGCGCTGGGGATCCAAAATTAAGTCTTAATGGTTACACAGTAGGCGCTTTCCCCATCTGCTATCTCCCCAAGCCCAATAAGAATGCAGGTATTTCATGTTGGTTGTGTCAAATCTTCAGAGTCCAGCATGAGGATGGGGACTGAAGTGCAGCTGAGAACGCATCCCAGTGCACAGAGAACTAGAGGCAAGCACATGGAAGGGCAGCCTGGCAGTCCAGGACAGAGCATGGCAGCTTGGCAGAAATGTGCAGAAATGTGACTAACAGGCCTACTGGAGCTGTTACAATGGTGACTCACAGTGCAAGGTGCAGGCACGCCTGTCTTCCCCAGGTGATGTTGACACATTTGAAGGAATCTCTATTTGTTTGGGATGCTGGGGTTGAGGCTATGCTGTTAACCGACACCTGGAGCCCAGCCCCAGATGGCAGCGGCTGTGCATGCCGGGGTTGTTCGGCTTCTATCCACAAACTCCGTGTGCATTTTGACATCTGCTATGTGCTATCTCCTCCTAATTGACATACTTTCTCCTGGAGGGAAGGAAAAGAGGACTCACAGGGTCCTCTTAAAGGTTACATGAGCAATAAATGCTAGGAAAAGACTCTTTGGTGGAGCTGTGCAGAGAACTGCAGAGATGTCATATTTAACAACTGTCACCCAGGCTAGGGTAGATTTAGGAGGATGCAGACACCTTTGAGTCACATTTGAGTAGTAAACCTTTTCTAGTCCTGTAAGAATCCCCATAGTCACACTCTTCTGTGTAACCCCAATAGATTCATTAGATCCCCAAGCTAGACTTGGATGCCATTTTTTCTTTGGTCTGTTGTCAAGCAACCTGCCTGGAGTGAATAGGCATTTTCTCAAATCTCCCAGAATAAAGCCATGCAATAGCATCTGGCTGCTAGTCTTCATGTCTCCTCCTCTAGGCTGTAGGCCCCTGTCTGCTTTGAGAGCACAGAGAAGATTCCATCTGTGAACAAGGAGGCAGCCCAGACCTGTCACCAACCTGCCTTGATTCTACTTGGTATCTTCTAGAGTTGTAAAGGAGGGAGGGAGGAAGAGGAAGAGGGAGGGAAGAGAGAGGAGGGAAGAGAGGGGGAGGAAAGAAGAGAGACAGAGGAGGAAGGAAGGAGGAGGGGAAGAGGAGGAGAAAGGGAGAGGGAAGAGGAAAGAGGGAGGAGAAAGGGGGAGAAAGGAGGGAAGAAGAGGGAAAGAAGGGGAAGGGAGGAGGAAGGAGGGAAAAGGAGGAGGAAGGGGAGAGAAGAGGGAGGAGGGAGGATGGGAAGAGGGAGGAAGGGGCATGAAGGAGGAGGTTTCTGAAGCTCTGGCTCTAACTGCTGGGTGGAGAGCAGTGCCATTTAAGAGATGATAAGAACCTTGACAAGGCCATGTATTCCAGTTCTGACAGGTTATCTTGAATTGATGCTAGGTGACATGCGTGCGCATGTGGAATTCACCCTGGTTTTTTGGCAATGTTTAGGTTGTATTTATGACGAAGTGTGTTTACACACATGTGCACACTGTGCTACTTTTGATATGAAGATGTGACTGCTTTCTCTGCCCATGTGTGTATGTGTCTGTGTCTCTGTATGCGTGTGTCTGTGTGCGCATGTCTGTCTATATACGTGATGTGTAGTCAATAGAGTTTCATTCAGCCTTTAAGAAAAACAAAATTATTTCGTTTGAAGATAATGAACAGAACCACATATTAGCATATTAAGTAAATTTAGTATTTTAACATCTGCTGTTGATTTTATTAAATACTCCATTTGGGAGTAGTGCTGGAGAACGAATTCAGAGTTTTGTGCACAGCAGGTAAATGCTCTATTACTGAGCTACATTCACAGCCATAAAAGATCTGTCTCTATATTTTTCTCCTGTCTATTTTGCATGTAGCTTTCATTAGAAATTACTGCTACAGTTCCACACGAGTGCCTAGTGGTGCTCTTGACTTGTGGAGGCAATGGATGACGTCTACATTTCTTTATACTGTGCTGTTCTGCTTGGACAATTGCCTCTTATGTCCTCAGTGTCATGATAATATTTTATTTGTAATTTTGGCAATTTTCTTTTAAAAGTGAGAGTAGTCTATGATTTTTATATTGTCTTTTATTGAGTGTCCTATTAGTAGTCATGTTCCTTCATAAAATCGGTTTTTCATTAACCTGAAATAGTTTCATACGGTAAGACCACACGTGTCAAATCTCTGTTCATGTTCTGTAGAGAACTGTTGTACTGTTGTTGTTTCTTACTTTTGTAATCAAAGTATGGCTTGATGTTCTATTTTAAGATGAATTTGTAATGATATGGCTCAGAGAAGACAAGAAAGTAAGCATGCTCTTAGGGAACACCTACCTCTGCAGTGGGATTACAGTCCATGATAGAGATTGCTCCTCAGTGTTCTGTGTTTGGTCGCTGGCCTCTGGAGAACAGGCACAGTCTTGTTTGGGAGACCAATCTTAGTGCTGACCTCACCCACCCTAGGTGGCCTCTTCTCTTCATTTTCATATCCACCAAAGGGGCTAAAATACCATCTTACTGCCATGTTAGAGCAAGGAAGAGAACATGAAGTGACCCCAAGCTGTCCTCTAGTCCCGGCATGAATGGCTGACCAGTACAGTGTGTGGACCTTCCATTAGAACCACATGCTTCCTCAGGAGCAGATCTGTTGGCCTGTTTGTGGATGATGAAATGGAGAGAAGGAGACGGCCACACTGTATCTTCCCTTTATAGCCAATATCTAATTTAAAGGTGGTTTTGAGCTTGAAGGTCAGCTCCACAGAGACAGCTTTCATGTAATGTTCTGTGGTAGGAAAATGCTTTAATTATGACCATTGCTGCGTGACCCTTCTGTGAGGCATAGTTCCTTGAGTATCACCTACATCTAAGCCTCTGAAGGCCAGAATGACAGACCTGAAGCAAAGCCTCTCATTCAGTGGCTCTAGCCCCCACCATCCCTGCTAATGGCACATTTCCACGCCATTCATCCCATTCCCCAGTGTAGCCTTGAGTAGTCAAGGCTAGCCTCAGAAAATGGCTCAATTAAGAAGACTTTCAAGTGCTTCTATTAGATAGATGGCCTTGTAAGACAGGATTGAGGATCTGTTCTCTACCTTGAGATGGGTCACATGTCATAAGTGGCAAGTGATTTTCTCTTGAAATTAGACACGTGGAGAGAGCCTAATACACAAGGCTTCCAACAGTGACCAGACATGGATGAGCAGGGTGGAAGGGAGGCCTGCCCTCTGGAAACTAGAGACCAGAAGCCAAAAAATCATAAGAGACAAGGTATTGTGTCTCTTTCACGTGCTCCATTCATTCAAACCAGGGTTCTTGGTGCTTACAATGTCTTTCTTCTTCCTCTGGCTCTGAAGTGTAAATGTCAGCAGCAGAGGACCACTCCCTCTGCCATTTGCCACCACACACCCCTGGCTATTCGGACTACAGCAGTGGTGGATATGAGCCAAGCTCTCCCTGTGAATGACTGATTAAATGGGTTTGTGGACACCTTGAGAACTGACAGTCTTTAAGATCTAAAACCCCTAGGTACATTTCATCTGTGCCACTGAGGGTATGTGTGTACACAGAGAATGAGCCAGTTTGCTCTTGGAAAGCCTGTCTTCTCAGCACCAAAGCTACCCTGAGGAACATGATAGGTCTGTAAATTTGGCAAATGCACTATGGATGGAATTTTAATCTACAGAAATGAAGAGGGAAAGCCAGACAGTGGTGGCGCACACCTTTAATCCCAGCACTTGGGAGGCAGAGGCAGGTGGATTTCTGAGTTCGAGGCCAGCCTGGTCTACAGAGTGAGTTCCAGGACAGCCAGAGCTACACAGAGAAACCCTGCCTTGAAAAACCAAAAACAAAAACAAAAACAAAAACAAATAAACAAACAAACAAAAAAAAAGAAATGCAGAGGGAACCATGTGAATGTGTTTCTGACTTACAGAGTGGTTTGATCATGGAGGGACTATG
The DNA here is from genome assembly GCA_030674055.1 of Rhabdomys pumilio. Classification (NCBI taxonomy): domain Eukaryota; kingdom Metazoa; phylum Chordata; class Mammalia; order Rodentia; family Muridae; genus Rhabdomys; species Rhabdomys pumilio. The sequence goes on along the minus strand of JANHMN010000016.1, from coordinate 57,244,362 downwards.
TTCTGGAGTGCACCTCCTCCTTAGAATATCTTACAAAATTCCAGGGACAGAATTAGTGTTGTCAGCAACTGTGTCGCCCAGTACAGGGAGCCAGCAGCTGAGCCAAGATCATCAGGTACTATAAACATCAGAGACTATGGAATTGCAACATGAGTCTCATGCTCCCATAACTTCTACCTTAGCTTCACCCAATTACCTCATCAACTTGGCCTTTCAGGGCTGGGTCCTCTGGCTTCTACTAAGGCTTACCCTCACTCCTTGTTCACCTTAAGACTATGTCTGCATTGCTACCTCAGGTTTGATAGGAAACAAGTGATACATAGTCTTAGACTTGCTGAAAGCACTTCAACACCCATGCCTTTGCTCAAGGCAAGTCTACTACTAGCAGGCAATCAAAATATGGATGGACTGCCTAAGATGGCACAGTAGACAAAAGGACTTCAGTCCTACCCCCATGCCTACCACTTGGAGAGATGGACCCATTCCTCATCACATTGTCAGACCCTTGACATACATGACAGTTGCCGTATGGGGGCCAAGCACCTCCTCTCCAATGGTGGAGTCTTGCCACAGGTGAGCAACTCCTTATGCCTGCATGCGCCAGTTCAGCCTCCTCATTGTTTTAATCCCTCTGTTGGAAGCAAAGTAGAACTAAAGAGACGCACTCTACATTGTTATGTCCCTCAGCTGTTCACATGTTTGATACAAGAGCAAAGGGGCTGGGCTGGGGCTGAAGCAGGCTCCCAGTCCAGCCTGGGCGTAGCGTGGAGGAGGTAAGTCCTTCTCTCCATCCATCTGACTTGACTCAGGACTCTCAGAATCTAAGAATTCTGTGTGTAGAGCACCTGAGTTTGGGTGCTAACTGAAGGCAGGAACTATCTAGAGATTCTTGAGACCTTGGGAAAATACTTCATCTCGTTTTGAATGAAAACCTGATTCTTCTATGTAGAAACAGACACAGACAGTCTCAAGCAGCAAGTTCTTCAGTCAGGGCAGCTAAGAAGGAAGGTTTTTTTTTGTTTGGTTTGGTTTGGTTGGTTTTTTTTAATTTTTAAATTTTTTTTTATTTCTTTTTATTTCTTTATGATTGGCAGCCTAAGACAGGCTCAGACCCAGGCCCAGCTCTTTGAGCAAAGGATTTGGTGTTATCCATGTCAAGGGGTGATCACAGCCATCAGGTCTCTGGCATGTGATCCTGAGAGCCCTTCTGCATGTCAATCTCTCGATTGTGTGATCTGCTTCAGATCCTGCCTCTTCTGAGTTGTGAAATTAGCTTCCCACCAGCGCTTTCTCTGGCTGTATACACAACAGGTTATTAGCCCTGAACATACATGTACTGCTGGCAAGGGAAATATAACACCATCAGTATATGAAAAGACAGTCGGAACCACTATTTCTAAAGGTTAAAACGGCATACATAAAGGAAGAGGGCGTGTGTAGGAGTGAGGAGAACTATAGAGCTGCAGAACAATTAGCCTCATTCTCCCACCCTCCTCCTGATCAGGTGCCAGCTCACCCTCTTCCAGAAGATTCCTTCATAAGTAGCCCTGAGAAGCAGCTGCTGTGACCCCACCTCTGCTCTGTCTTCTTCCTGGGGATGCTTTGATCTTCTGGGCATCAGCTGGGCTCTCTTGCCTCCCCCTTGGGATCCTCTTCAGGATTCCTCCTGGTAACCTCAACTCTTGTGAGTTTCAGCTCCTGCTTACCTTACATGTGTGTGAGCATAGGCACATGCCACAGGGATAGAAAGGAGACATAAGTGGGAAAGGCAGGGTCGAGGAGGGGGCAGGACACCAGGATATATGTGACATGAGAGTAGAAAGGAGATTCTGGGGATGAAAGGGTGCAAGGGGAGGGAACGGGAAAGAGAGGGAATAAGAAGAGTCAATGAACACAGATTCTGTTTGAAAACGCCATAAGAAAATGTAACACTTTGCAGACTAATTGTAAAATGAATTCATTGCGGTGGCACAGAAGGTTCACTAAACAAAGTATTTGTTGCAGGAGTGTAAGAATTGGAGTTCAGATCCTTATAAAATCTGGGCAGGCATGGAAGCTCACCTGTAATTCCTGAGCTCAGAAGGCACACACAGGGACTGCTATGGGGCCAGCTGGTTGGCTAGACTTGCTGGATTGGTGATTTCTGGGCTCAGTAAGAGACCTTGCCTCAGTAAATAAGGTGAAAGGAACCAAAGAAAACATCTGACTCAGCCTCTGGCCTCCACATACTTGTGCACATACATGCTTGTACACCTACACATGAAGACACTCAAACACATGCACACCTCACATACATACAAAATAAATAATTTTTAAAGATTATTTTTTCAAAAGACAACTGCTGTGAATTTTGCTATGAACTGAACTAGTGTCTAGGTGTGTGGGTTAAATATGACCACAGCCGTGTCTCTGGTAACGATGCAAGCCACTGTTATGGACATCTCTACCATGAAGCATGCTGTTGGGCATGCCAAGGTACTGTATGTTTTAAACGTCTGTGTTTGGTATTAGCATTAGGTTTACCTGTCAGCTGCCTTTGGCCAAGTTTCACTATCTCTATAGAAAAGGTGACCAGGCCCTGCAAGTTCTGGGGATTTTATGCAGGAGCTAGGAAGCCACCATCCATCTTCCAGTTTAGCAGAAAGGAGAGAGTGACTCAGTCATATCTCCAGCCAGTCCATCCTATCTCTGTCCCCTTAGTCTAGGTCTGCTCTTCCAATCCCTGCATGGTGACAATGTTTTGTCCCTGTGAGTGAGATTGACTGGTTGTTAGTACAAGGTGCTCTGACAGCATAGCTGCTCATATGACATCAAAAGGTATCAAAGGCATCACATAGCTAGTCCTTGCCTTCTGCACTTTGGTGTAACAGTCAGATGCTGGTACCACTCTGCAGCTCTGGACAATGTTGTGGGACCTCTGCCCTCTGCCCTCTGGTCTCTGTGTAGCTCCAGTGGATACACAAGTGGGGAATTGGACACTGTGATGGTTTGTGTATGCTTGGCCTAGGGATTGGTCACTTTTAGAAGGTGTGGCCTTGTTGGAGTAGATGTGGCCCTGTTGAAGTAGGTGTGGCCTTGTTGGAGTAGGTGTGTTACTGTGGGTGTGGGCTTTAAGACCCTGATCCTAGCTGTCTGGAAGTCAGCATTCTGCTAGCAGCCTACAGATGAAGATGTAGAACTCTCAGCTCCTCCTGCACCATGCCTGCCTGGATGCCACCATGTTCCCACCTTGATAATAATGGACTGAACCTTGAAACCTGTAAGCCAGCCCCAATTAAGAGTTGCCTTGGTCATGGTGTCTGGTTATAGCAGTAAAACCCTAACTAAGACAGAGTGAGAGGATAGGGAATGCTCTCCCTCCTCTGGCTCCCGATGACTCCTCAGTGGTTTTCCATCCTCCCTTATGATCCTCATACTGAGCTCTAAGGATGCTGAGCAGACCTGGGCCTGCTTCTTTTGTTTCAAGTAGCGACCCAACATCCCACTCAGAAAGGCTTTTGAATACCTGTAACCAATAAGGGGACTATGCTCTATGTGTAAAGCACAGAAGAGGAACCCCCTAAAGGCGCTACTACAATGAACACGAAGAGCTCGCTGGCTGTCTCCCGTCCACAGGCTTGCAGCTTGAGTTTCAGTAGGTAGAGAAGGCAGGAGCCACACTGTTACCCTTTTATTTTTGATCACAATATTTCCCCTCCTCCAACACCTTCCAGATTCTCTCCACCTCCATACCCACCCAACTTTGTTTCTCTCCTCCCTGCCACCCACTCAAAAGGATCTATAAAAATTGATTTTTTTAAAGTACACACAAAAAAACGTGGAATCCATTTTGTGTTGACTAACTACTCCTAGGCTTACCATTCTAGTGACGCTCCATTGGGAAAAACTATTTCTCTTTCCCAGCAGGTATCAGTTAGAAATGGCTTCTTGATGAGGGCAGGGCTGTGTGTCCACTTCCTGGGACTTCGGTCCTGGGATATTGTCTGGTTTGAACTTGTGCAGGCCTTGTATGTGCTGCCACAGTCTGAATCCATGCAAACACCAGCCCTGTTGGGTCTGGAAGGTACTATTTCCGTGCAGGTAGTGGATGACTCTGGAATTTATTTTTATTTATTTATTTATTTATTTATTTATTTATTTATTTATTTATTTATTTATTTGAGAATTCAAAGTCTGAGCCCATCACTTTGCTTATTATCCAGTTTCTATTTCTTTCTATAGACCAGACTAGTTGCTTAGGAGATGCAATGAGCATTGTAGAGGAAGGGCAACACACAGATACACAGATACACACACACACACACACACACACACACACATGCAGACACACTGACATACACACACACATAGAGGTACACAGAAACACACAGAGAGATACAGACACATAAACACACACACAGACACACAAACATAGAGAGACACAACAGACACATATACACAAACATAGAGACACACACAGACAAAAACAGACACACACACACACACACACACACACACACACACACACACACACACACACACTACTGCCCCCCAGACATTGTGAGCTCCTCACACCGCAGTGCTCTGGCCACCTCATGGGCAGACAGAGTAGCACGCACCTTCCTGAGTGTCTTGGGGAAGACTTGTCCCTTTGTCTCTTCAAAGATGTCATTTGTCTTGCTGTCTCCAGTATGCCCAAGCAGGGCAGAACTGTCTTTTTCTTCTCTAGCTCTCCTCTTGTCTCCTTTCCACTCCCTTCTTTCTTGCCTGTCTTCAGCATTTTAAATCAAAACCAAACAGCCGCAGTAGAAAATAAGATTGCTGCCATCCCTCCAGGAGGATGGGGACATGGGCATGTCTGAAATTCCCTTCTGCCAACAAAAGGAAAGGTGGCCAGAAAGCCCCCTCTCTTCAGGAAACCTGGCTTAGCCATCACCATCCTGTCTTGGGACTAGAGATCACAGACATGGCAAACAAAAACAGCGAATCCAGTGCCATCCAGGAAATGCACACAGCCTAATTGCCAACGTTTCCCTTTTGAAAACTAAAAAGGCTGCACACGTTAAATAAAAGGAGAATTAATTTCTAGTTTAAATACAGCTGCTGTGATTCTTGCACACAGCACAGCTGTCCCGAGGCTGGCACAGGGCCATGCCGTGGAGGCTCCGTCCCGTCTGTCCTATTGTCTTTCTGACTCGCAGGCACGGACCATCTCCCAGTGTTTGGGAAATATTTGTATTCATTTTCAGATCTTTGACGTATCACTGAGGGATGGACCTCAGCAGTACCACGCCTCCAGCTCTCTGCACCTGTCAAACCGTTTTCTAGCTCCCCTTCCTGAGATGGTTTTTCTGAGAGTAAAAATTATTTGTTTCACATTGTTTGTTTGTTTTTATTTTTCCCAATTTTGGGCCAGGCAGAGCCAATAGAATGAAATATTTCCAAGACTTCATCCCAAAATATGTGTGCGTGCTCGCGTGTGGTGTGCGGTGTGCAGGGTGTGTGTGTGTTTAAAAAAGATAGATCACATGTTTTTATTTTGAAAACCACGAGTAAAATTTGAGGTTGTCGTCAATCTGGGTCTACCCTGCAGACGGCAGGAGAAGAAACCTCATTGCCAACTGCTGTGTCACGCCCTATTCTCTTCAGAAAGGAGATAATCTTGGGAGATACAGCAGAAAATGAGAAAGACTCAGTCTTCAAGGACATCCTGACCACAGCCTATTCTTTTAAGCCTGTCCCCCAGGAGGCCCAAATCCTTTCTGATCCTATTCAGTAAGGAATTCTATCCACTGTACCATCAGGAACCTGTTTTCTGGAGCCTGGGCCCTGACACACAGGAACTCTCTCACCCTGTGAGGATTTACCTGAGGAGACTCCACAGCCTGAGCTGTTAAACTGTCCCACTCAGGAGACCTGCCTGGGTTCCTGCTTCTGGCTACACTCCTAGCACATTCAACACAGCCCTAGGTCTTTGGCCTGTCTCTAGTCTGCCCCTATAGCCAACATCTTTACAGTATTGTCCAGCCCTAAGTCTTTGGCCTGTCTCTAGTGCCCTTCCCTGTTTGTCACCAGCATCCCCAGAGCACATGCAGATGACTTTGTGGAGACTGTGTTCTCTTGGGAGGAGCCAAGGTACTGTCCCTTTGGAGGTGATATGACAGCTTCCTCTTTGCAACATATCCAATCAAAACAACTCACCAGAGCAGGGCATTGGAGACATGGACTCAATTGCAAGGATGGAGAGACCCTGCATTCTAGAAGATAAAGTCCCAAGATCAGGTTCTTAGGTTGGTTCCTCCTGAGTCTCACACCATCTTATCTTACAAATGGTTTCTTCTCCCTGTGATCTCACATGGTCACCCCTCTTCCTATAAGGACACCTGCCAGACACCAGAAGGGACTGGCATATATATAAGACTTAATTTAATAATAATTACTTCCTAAAGGCCCTGTCTCTAATCCCAGTCACATTTTGAGGTTTTGCTGTGAGTATGGAGAGACAAGAACCCCTGACACAACCACATCTGCCATAGCTGAGGGAAAGGGTGAGCTTGCACCAGAGCTCAGTTCCCTGAAGATGATGGAGGCAACCTTGGTCCAGTCAGTGGGATGCAACTACCAGTGCAGTGAATGTGATTTGCTGACCCAATGGGCAGACTCAAGTACAAAGAGGACTGAGGGTCAAATGGCTTACCAGACCCTGGATGGGGACTGAGACCTGATTCAGATGTTCTCAAACTCACGTGATGCTTGTGATGAACTGGCTTCATTGGGCTGTAAAGTGGGGTTGACTAAATGGCCTCAGGGATCCCGCAGACACCTCACAGTGACCAGAGGGATGAACACCGGGGTTTGGCATACTGCAGTCTGTGGACCACATCTGGCTCCTGTTCATGTCTGGAAGTAAACATCTCAGAACTCAGCTACTTGCCTCCTTCCCCCGCCCCCCACCATGCTATGACCTCTGCAGAACTAGGCATCCCTGGTGTATCCTAAAGGCTCTCAGAACATAAAGTATTCACGATTTGACCCATCACAGGTATTACAGGCAGCCATGGGGGCCAGAGTAGCAACATCTGCCAATCATTGTGTTTGTTGGGAAGATGCCTGTGATGATTTGAGTGAGAGAGGTACCATCTAGGCTCACATACTTGAACACATAGTCCCCAGTTAATGGCACAGTTTAGGGAGGAGCAGGCGTGCTATAGGAAGTATACTAGTCGGGGAGGGGAGGCTCTGAGAATTTATAGCATTCCTCTACTTTCAGTTTGGTCTCTGATGGTTTTTGAGGTTGAAGATGTGATCTCTCAGCTTCCTGCTACAGGTGCCTCCATGCCTGCATCCCTGTTGTGATGGATTCTAACCCTGAGGGCCATAAACCACAACTCTTTCTTTCATTAAGATCCCTGGGTCATGGTGCTTTCTCACAGCCACAGAAAAGTAACTAATGCTGTGCCATCAAGCAAAGCTACCTTTCTTAGCTTCTGTGCAATGCCTCTTCGCTTTCTACCATCTCTGATATTGGTTTCCAGTCTTTGCAGGTAAAATTGAACTTCAAGGGAGACCAGGGCCATATGTCATGTTTACCCACAGTGATGAGCAGTCTCTACTCCCCATCCACCTGAAGGCACAAGAAGGGCAGCATGTATCCAGCTATGCCTGATATTGGCAGGACACAGCTGGGAACACAGAACTAATGATTCACTACCTCTTTTTTGGTCTTATTGTGTCTTTCCACAAACCAAGATTAGGAAGCAAGATGGATTCCAGACACCATGCCATAGGCAAGCTCTTTGTCTTTGCCAAACATTGCCTTGCCTTACTTCCTGGCTCATGAAAAAAAATGAAGCTTTAAGGACAGGAATAAAACAATCCTTCTGTGCTTCTCTGTTACAGGATAAGAAAATTCAGAAGGAATTGCTGAATTGAGTTGGCATTCTACTTTGGTTATAGCTATATCCTGGGGGAAGAAAATCCAAAGGAGAGGAAAGACTGGGATGGGAATTAGAAGCCCTTCTGGCACCTGTAAGAGTTAGACATGACCTGTCTTGATGTCACCAAATTAGGGATGTGGACAGGAGCCTGGCTGATGTTCTGAGGAGCCACACAGGGTTGGGATTGACTGACCTGTGCTTAGTGGCTTCTTCCTTGTGATCACCAGATGGACCTCAAGCATGCTTAGTTGGCTACATGATTTGCATCTATGAAGCCCCTCTCTTGACACTCTGCTCATCTCATTGCTCACTTGACCCTGTGTCCCCTCTCCTTGGTCAGGTTGTACCCCCAAAACCACAGGTGTGTTTTCTGACCATCAGCCTCTGTGAGTTCTGCCACCCCTAAAGCTTCCCTCTTCTCTATCTGCTATGTCAATGTGCCCACCTTTCTTGAAAGTTTTGAGTGGCCTGGAATGCATAGCCGGGACGTTCCCCCCTCCCCCCCCACCAAAATAGAAGCTGGTGTTATTAGTTAGTGTACTTAATGGAAGAAACTGACATGTGCCCCTGCATGCCCAGCATGATGGCCTGATTCTCATTCCATTGTCTGCTAAATCTTTATGTGCTCTCTTAAATGCCATCTTGATAGGTGCCTGTCCTCACACATGCCATGCCCAGCCTGGGCATTCCTCTTGTGTACGTGAGTGACAGAAGAGCAACAGCCATCTTCAACAGCAGTGACTCCAGGGAGCTAGGAATCCTGTGGTAGCGTGTCCTGTATTTCCTGGAGAGGGAGCCCCCATGTGAGGGATTGACCAGGAATTGGACTGAGTGATGCTTCTGCAAGCTGAGGGCAGAGGTGGCTACTCATTCTCAGAAGGTTGAGAAGCACACTGAGTCAGGAGGCTTCACCGTCTTCTGGCTGGGCACAGTTGCACTCTGACTCCCAAGCCTTATTCTCTGTCTTTAGTCACTCCACCCTATTGCTGTGGGTCTCTGTTTTTGTAACTACACAGGAGATGTCTCCAGTGTGGCAGCCCACCAATTCTGCCCTGTGGGTTAGCTAAGGGCCTCTTGTCCTGGCCTGCTTCACTTAGGAGACTACCATCTCCAGAGAGAGAGTATATAAGACATGTGTTTGTGACATGAAGACAAGCCATAGACAAGGGCCAACAGGATCACACTATATAAGATGTAAGACTGAGATGGTCATAGCATTACATACATCCCCCCCACCTGTTGCAGCCCCCCCAGGCACAAGCCACCTGGGGAGCAACTTGAGGCCAGCTTCATTATAGAGATGACACCATCTTGCTCACTTTCAAAGCTCTGGAGATCTACTCTCCTCCATGAAATCCAGTTCTGGTAGAGAGAGTTCTGATACTGCCTTAGCTGTCCCAGGTTGAACGGACATCCTGGGTTTCTTCTACCTGAGACAAGGCTGCAACCAGGTCAGGTATGTATCCTTATAGTCCAGTCTTCTGAGGTTTTCATGAATTTTTGCTCGTGACTCCACCCACACCTCCATGATCAAGTTGTAGTTAAGAGTTCATATCTAACCCTCAGCTTCTCTTTCCTAATCCCCACTTGTACAAGGGAAGCTCGGCTGCCCTCCCGTATCCCCTCAGTGTCCCCTTTCCTTAAGTTTTCTGGCCTACACATTGCTCCCTGGTTACACCTCCTCAATGTGACATTCCTCTGAACACACTTTTTCTGGGGCTGGCAGGAGGGACCCTTCATGAGAACTCCCAGAAGACAGAAGGAAGTCTTGGTCGAGGACCCTCTGGACATGGCTTTCTGGGAATCCCAAGCTAACAGTACTAAATGCTGAGTCCCAAAGGGACAAGAATGGATGGCCACAGGGGCCAGCTGGGAAGGTAACAATGAGATCAGATGAGCTAATCAAGGCTCAGGCCTCCTTTGAGAAAACAGGGCAATTGAGAGGTCGTGGCAATTGAGTAGTTAGAATGAAAAGAAATGAGACACAATTTGGCAGGTCCAGGACAACCTTGATGGCTTTTAGTCAGTCACTTTAAATAATTTCTTTCTGTTTCTCCTGAACCTTGACAAAGAAAATCTATTCTAGTGCTGAAGACCTAGGCAATCACACCTGGAACTATCAGGAGTCTGTGATTGGATCCAGCCATCAGGCAGGTGAGGTCTGAATTAATCTGGCAGTGTTCAGACTGCCTGCTGTGCTGTTGAAGACAGTGCTTGCTGTACTTTCTGCACTTAGGGGCAGCAGGAGTTGTCTCTCATGGAATAGGATCTCTGATGGCTGCCTGATCTTCCCAGACCCATCCTGTGACAAGAACTTGGGTAATAATGATGTCATGCTGTTTATCTCCACGAGAACGATTGCAAACGTAACTGGCTAGAATGAATGGACTGAAGACCATTCTGATAGATCCTTCCTGCCACTACTTTCTCCAGTGTTCTTCTGAAATAACTTGGCCCTTACTCTTTCTGCTCTTCAGAAAGGTCTTCCACAGCCTATGCCACAGTTGATGATGACACAGGGTAAGGTGCTTCTAAGGACCAGCAGTGTGCCCCAGAACACACTCCTCAGAGCTCATGCCTTTTACACACAAGAGAGATCAAAGCTGATACACTGCCTCTTTGTTTCCTGGGCCAATGGGTCCTCCACGCCCTCTGCAACATGTTCTTTGTGGCTCAGAGCTGTCTGAGATGGTGCCCACTGCCTGATAGTGGAGAGAAAGTCAGGAGTCATCATAACTTATGGTGACACTTCCCTCCACGGTGGGCATAGCCTGAATATCCACAAATGTCCCAGCTGGATAGGAACATACTGCCCAATGACCCCAAAGTAGTTCTGCCTTCTCCAAACAAATGCCAGCCTGCTAGTTTTCTAGCAACTCTATCTAACTAAAGTATCTTTATTGTATGTTTGTAATAAGGTATAGATAATGATGTTTTGATGTGTGTATGTGTGTGTGTGTGTGTGTGTGTCTGTGTGTCTGTGCATGATGATGTATATATTGTATATGATGTGTATATGGGATGTAGTGACACTACAGCACGGTCTCACCTTCTAAGTCACCCTGTTCTGGTAGGAGGAGCCCCAAAGTTCTGCTGTGTTTGCAACTTCTTGAAAACAGTACAAGTCACTGACTTAAGCATATCATCGATTTGGGTCTTGAGTGGGTGGTGAATCACTTTCTCTTCCCCTGAGAGACCTCCATATGATCCTTGGGACACGATGTGGCAAAACTAGGCTGTGGAGACAGCACTTACTCACAGGTGTCTGCAGACAGTCCAAGCAGGACTCTCCGAAGCCAGCAGAGTGTCTCAACTCTTGGCCATTTTACTAGATCTCTCAGAGGACCCAGGTGTCTGCAAGGTTCTGTTTCACATCTGATGCGTTCCACCAACGTGACTGCTCGGCTTTGTGTTGGATAGGAAGTGCTCATTCTCTGTGGGCCAGTGTCACCTCATGGCTAGCATTCTTCTTAGGTCATTTAGATAAGACTCGCAATACCCTCTTGTCTACTGAAGCCAGTGAAGCCCAGGCCTTCCACACACTACTCCCTACTCATTCGTGGTCAGCTGACAGGCTGTCACTTGGACCAGTGTGTACAGCACACTTGTTTAGTTCCTTGCCCTTCCTGGGCTCTATGCTTCCTGAGTACAGGTGGCCTCAGGTTCAAACTTCCCTGGTCACTGTCCCACCCTGCCTCTACATCTCACTCCATACCGTGGAGTCCTCCAGCCTCATTCCCTGCTCACTACAGATAGACAGAACATCTCCGAAGCCGTGGGACCTGCTCACAGACCTTAGAGTTTATGTTGCCCAGGAAACTATTCCTTGTGTCTTCTGTAGAATCCTTTCACACAGGCCTCTTCCCTATGGTGAATCTTCTTTCAGTAGATAGTGGGAGAAAAGGGACAAGGCCACCTCTCTAGTATCTGTCTCTGCTCCAGAGCAGGACTCTATTCAAGCCAGGGGCCACACGATGTGAATTCTGGGGTTGGAGAACCCAAGAACTTTTTCGAGTCTCACTCAGTTGCATTTGAGTGCTGGAAAATTCCCAGATTCATACGAGGGACCACTGGGGCATGGTTAGGAGGCATGTCCTTTTCTGTAGCCCAGTTAATCTCCTGGGCTTATCAGATGTTACTGACTCGGACTGTGGCCATGGGGAAGTGGAGGCAGAGAGCCATTTATAAGGAGCATGTCTGTGAGGCCTGCAGAATCCCCTCTCTCTGTGGCAGATCATACTAGTCCTATCACAGATTTTCTTTCTCCAGGCTAAGTTTTCACTCCTCAGCTCTTGAAGTACGCAGTCTCCCTCCACAGTCTTGCACTGCAAGGTACAGACCTGAGGGCCTGATGTGTCCCCTTGGAGGCTCAGGTGGAGGGTGGATACTCCATTCACAACTAGGGGAATTTTTGAAATCTTAACTCTCTCATTAGGAAATGCCGCAAGCCTCAGACAGCAATCAAACATCATAGTTGCCAGCGGCAGGGCAGGAGGATCGGTGTAGTTTTAAAAATATTATCAAAGAGCTTAAGTCAGAACAACGTTTGCTGGAGGAACACCCTGACAATATTTATGAGTCAGAGCTGCAAGTTTTCTTGAGAAGAGGCAAGTACCAGGTCTTCCAGAAGCACAGCTCAGGTGTGAAGCCACTTGCCTTATGGAAGTTCAAGGGTGTGCTCTGTGTAACCACAATTTACAAGTCAAGCAGACATCTCTGTGGGGGCAACTTGGGTTTTCTGCCTTTGAAATTCTCTCAGTAGACCTGAAAATCCAGTTTGTTGTGTCTTTCCTTAAGTCTTAAAATAAGCCAGTGTGGAACGGAAATGCGCAGGGGATGATGGCACACAGCCTGCCTCTTTGCAACAGGCTTTGTTTTTATGGTATTTTTGTTTTTGCGCATGGGAGGAGAAATGGGATTGAGATAGGGGCTCACCACTAGCTGGCCTGGAACTCACCATGTATCTAGTCTTGAACTCGTCGTGATCCTTCAGTTCACCTGCCTGAGTGTTAGGATTATGAACACACACCAGCACATTTGACTACTCCCCATTGGCGGCTCTGTTTCCCATCCTGATGACTGAGAAACACCTTGAGCTTTTAAGCCAGAATCTTTGCTTCCCAGAGGACTCACACTGGTGAGGTCCACGGCATCCAGGTTATACATTCGGGTCTCTGGGGAGAACAGGTGTCAGGAGTCCCCATTGACTTGTGTCAGTCACTCTTTGTCCCAGGTTTCTGCCCTGTGCCTGGTCATATGCTTGTGACACCTGACACATAGCAAAGGAAAGGTAAATGGAATGTCACAGACTAGATGGAACATAGGTGAAGTGAGGGTAGGCTGAGGGAGACGCTCAGTCAGGCCGAGCCTGGCAGGACCTGGGCAACCAGTGCTACACTGAAGACCAAGACAGACATGGAAAGGCAAGAAGAAAGGACAGGACCAGTGTTCATTCTGGGAGAGACTATGTTTATCATTTTGGAAGAAGCCATCAGCAATTGATTCCCAAGAGGTTTTTTGCCTGACACTTGTGTCAGGCGATATCTGGTTGTCAGCTCTGTCTCATCCAAAGGACAAACAGAATTCGAGACAATCCTCTCACTTCTCTCCTGGGGAGAAGGGAAAGACAGTCTCAGGTATCCATCATATCCACTCAGGAGACTGTGTCCGGACATACACTGTGCCTACAGTGTGCCCTATCCACCCCTCCAATGGTCTACACCTGCACTGAGTCCACATCTATACCAGACTCACACTGCCTTCCTCAGTCCTAGCTTCATGCTCCCAGCTCAGTAATGCCTCAGGGACAGAAGACTTACTGAGCAGTTGCTGAGACAGCCCTCAGCAAACACACACACACATACACAGACACACACACACACACCTGAACAAACAAACAAAACAATCAAGTGGATGGGTGAACACACAAAAGGGCAGAGGCTCCTACCACTCCTGGTCCATCCTGGAGCCAGTGCCTACACTCTGAAGCCACATACATGTAGCAGATGAAGAATCAGGCATTGGACCAGTTATACTGTCCTCTGACACTTCTCCCCACACTCCTCAGTTCCCTCATCCCCATGGCCTGAGACAGTTGTGGGAAGTGAATGACTTAGAATTGGGTGCCTCAGTACCTCTGTGATCTATGGTAAGAAGATGGCAATCAGGGCGAGCACTGAAGGGGTGCACCTATGTCACCAGGGAATGCATCTGGGACTCTCTGCAAGTCCTGGCAATGCCAAAGTCACATCTTGTTCTTGTGCCAAATGCACACCCATACAGTAGCAGTGTGACAATGACAACTTTAAGAGCTGCAGGTGGTCTCTGGAAGGCACAGAATGAGTGATGCTGGCTTCATCCAAGCCCTCTCGATACACTGACCGACTGGAAGCGCAGTAGACTTGCCTAAGACCCATGCTTGATTAGTGAATGGGTCTGGAGCTGGTTTCCTGCCTTACTCGGTAGACAGGACACTAGAGCCAGGACAGATTCCTCCCCACTGATGGCCATGCCCCCAACACCTTCCCCTTTAGCCCATCCTGGCCAAGCACTTCACAAAAGCTGGATACCTATGTCTTCCCTCATCCACACTTATGAGTCTGTGTTATCACCCACTGCCCACTTTCCAGCAAACTCCATGAACATCTGCCTGATGGCCTCCTAGCTCCTGCGAGATTCTGTGGAGAACAATGAGCTACATTTGACATTTGGTCTAAGCAGGCTGTCCAGAGGCCAACTTTCCCTGAACTAAGGGCTGCTTACCTGCCTGAGCTCCTCACTTTTAGTTTCCCAATAATCTTGTCCCAACTCCCACCCCCAGCTGCTTTGTAGCAGTGGCCAAGTGCTCAGTAAAAGCCTTTTCATGTTCTTTCCCCACCCCCATGAAACTTCCTGGCTCTCAGCAGGTACTTCTCTGTCGCTTTCAGGCCCCAGCTGACATCCAGATGTGCTCCAGGGGAAGGGGGCCAGTGCTGACCACATGTCCTTCTCTCCCACCTAAGGCATGGAATGTCCCTGTCTTAGTTGAGTTTTTTGCTTGTTTGTTTTTATTACTGTTATAAGACGTCTTAACCCAAAGTACCTTGGGGAGGAAAGGGTTTATTTCCGCTTAGGCTTCCACATTAGTACATCAATGAGAGATGTCAGACCAGGCATGCAATGCAGGAACCTGGAGGCAGGAACTGAAGCAGAGGTCGTGAAGGAGTGCTGCTTACTGGCTTGTTCCCCAGGGCTTACTCAGCCTGCTTTCTTGTACTACTCAGGGGTGGAAGTGACCACAGTGGGCCAAGGCCTCCCACATTGATCATTAATAAAGAAAATGACCGCAGATGTGCCTGTAGGCCAATCTTCCCGAGGTATTTTCTCAACTGAGATCCCATCTTCTCAGATATGTCTAGGTTTGTTTCACACTGACAAAGAGCAACCAGCAAGTCCCCACTGTCTCTCTTCACCTCCTGTATTTTCCTCTGTTACAGACCTCTGTGATTTTGAAGTATCTAGTGAACAAGACATAGTAGGACTAATTCTGGAGTTGGTGGTGAGTGTGGGCTGAACCTCATGCTTCCTTGGTCTTTGGGTGGATCCTTTAACGAAAATGAAAGTGTTCTGGATTACAGCCTTAGGCCACTATGAGCCAATAAGTAACCAAGAGGCATTCATCCCACCTCCCTAGTAGAAATGCACCCTGAGGCAAAGGCAAGCAAGGTAAGAAAATCATAGAGCCAGGTGCCCAGGTGCTGGGGGGTGCGTGGGGGGTAGAGGAGTAGGAGGGTGGCGGTGGTGGTGTTGCCGGAGATACTGCCAGGAAAGGAGCTGAGACTGCAGAAGGTGGAGTAGCAGAGCCTAGTGAAAAGGCCTGGGGTCCAGGTGACAGGTTCCCACACCAGGACGGACATCTCTAACCCCAGAGTTGGCCAGGACATCCAGGAGCTTCAGCGCAATGACTTCACAATGAAAGACCAAATTAAGTATTTAAGTTTTCTGCTCCAAAGCAATCAATTTCACCCTAGTTAAGTCAATCAGAGCTGCAAATGGCAGACTACCAGCTCTCTCTGCAAGTGTCCTGCCTGCCTTCTTGTCTGCATCAGCCATCTGCATCCTACCCCAGGCAATGCTCAGTGGGACTCAAGAAACTCAGACCAGGGACAGTGTTCATATTCCAAGCATGGGGAGAAACAGCACTAGGCAAGGCTGGAGGGCAAACTCCAGTGCGCCCCCCCCCCCCCCGACTCAGCCAGCTGCACAGTGTCAGTCTGCGAGCTAAGGCACTGTGAAGGAAGAGTGGGCTGGGAGGGCGGGGAGGCGTGAGCTCAGTCTGTGCTGCATGAGAGTGTCCCAGCCACTAGGAGAACGATCTGCTTGGAGCAAATGTCAGCAGACCTGATACCCCACAATCCAATTGAGATCTGTGCCCAGATATTCACTGGGTTCACACCCACACTGTACCTGCTCCAGCACTGTATGCATACCTGCTCCTCCGTGACTTCATCCACATGGCCTCTATCCACGTGCTGAGTTCACGCCAACACTGGGTTTCCCTCTTGACTAGATGCATACCTGCCCTGGGACAACAACTGAACTTGGTCTACACCAGAGCTGGCTCACTCCTGAAGTGGGTCCCTAGCTACACTAGGCCATCACCTATACAGGGTTCATCTGTACCACGTTCTTATCTGCATGGGATCCTTTCCTTAACTGTATAAACACCTGTACTGTATACACATCTGCACCGCATACACATCTGCACTGTATAAACATCTGCC
>JANHMN010000016.1:57205796-57227674 GCA_030674055.1 Rhabdomys pumilio | reverse complement strand
TACACATCTGCACCACATACACATCTGCACTGTATAAACATCTGCACCGCATACACATCTGCACCGCATACACATCTGCACTGTAAAAACATCTGCCCTGTATACACACCTGCACTACATACACATCTGCATTATATAAACATCTGCACCTTATACACACCTGTACTGCATACACATCTGCACTATATAAACATCTGTCTTGTATACACACCTGCACTGCATACATACCTGTACTGCTTACGTAGCTGTACAATGCCCACACTGGCATTGTGTACACATCTAAACAATGCCCACACTGTACTGTATAAATACCTGTACTGTGTCCACTGTATACATACTTGCATGCTATACACGTCTGCACTGTGTCTATAGTTACACTGTATATATACACGTGCATTGTGTTCATATCTGGCCTCTATCCACACATGCCT
Source organism: Rhabdomys pumilio (assembly GCA_030674055.1). NCBI lineage: Eukaryota > Metazoa > Chordata > Mammalia > Rodentia > Muridae > Rhabdomys > Rhabdomys pumilio. The sequence goes on along the minus strand of JANHMN010000016.1, from coordinate 57,227,243 downwards.
GGTGCTCCTACCTGCCCCATTCTTGGTCTTCCATCATTCCTGACATTACCCAAAATGCAAAAGGTCACAGCCAACCCCACCTTAGAGCTGTTCCTAGTTTTCTGATGGTGATAAAAATGCAAATCACTTCTGCTGTTTTGACTTTTTATGTTGTATGTACTAAATATAATTTTATGGCTTAAAATGGCTGGGAAAATCAAGAGATGATAATGTTTTCCAACATGAAAACTACATGAACTTCGCATTTCACAGCCGTAAATGCAGTTTTCTTGGCCCACAGCTGTGTGTTTGCCCAGGAAGGAGCCCCAGCTGTTGGCATTGCCATGGTGCTGCTGAATGTTTATATGAAGGCTGTGCATCTCTTCTCAGAGAGTGCTCACGCAGCCTCATCTGGACGCTTGAATTCTTGAGAACAGGACTGCAGCTAGATCCTGCCATCTGTCTTCCTGAGCTTCTCTGGGACCGGGCACCTGGGGCTACTTTCAGCCAGCCTGCCAAGTGGGTGCAGGCTGGTAGGGTGGAAAGTATATGTCTGAGTGATTAGCTGAAGAGGCCTCCAGCTGCTGTGGACACCTTACTCTAGAAAAGTGGGTATATGCCTGTACTCTAGGAAAGTGGATAGTGTGTGTGTGCATGCATGTGAGTATGTGTGTGTGTGTGCATGTGTGTGTGTGTGTAGTCTAGAAAAGTGATTATATTACTACAGTCTAGGAAAGTGGGAATATTCCTGTAGTCCTAGAACAATGAATACATGCCTATTGTAGTGGGAATTTGGTTTCTTTGAAAAACACAGAAATATTATGGGAATATGTTTTTATTTTAATCTCAGGTGTGGGATCTAGGGATGCTTCAGATTGTCCACAGCAGCTGACTGTGATTTGCCTCGTGCTCTGCAGGACTGTGATTTTGTGAGCTGCAGATAATTTCTGAAATTGTGTGACACTTGGAATTCTGGGGACTCTTCCGAGATTATATAAATGCTAGGGCCCTGAAAAACAGTGTTGGTGGTAGTGGGTTCTTGGTTACTGTTTGGTTGCTGTTGGTCAAGGTTTGTTAAGTAATCACGTACAAAGAACAAACAACAAGAAGAAATTAGATATCCTGATAATGAAGTTCAAACTTGCCCCAAGGAACTCAGCACCCCTAATCAGCAGGAAGTAGTTTAATTATAACGCCACCCCTTTCCTTTCTATCCTCATTTTCTCTCCTATCTAGAGTTAGGGGTGGAGAAAGGTGGAAGAAAGAAAGTAATCACAAAGTAGCCAAAGTCCAGCTATAGCCTATGGTCTAGGAAAGTGGATTTATGCCTCAACCCCAAAGGTGGGTATATCCCTGTGTGCCATTTGCAGATTATATTTACCCATGTGTTTTACAAATATTTTCCTTTGAAGGTGTTGCCATGTAAGCCTTGGGACTTTGCCTCCACCTCCAGAAAGCCGGCTGTGACTCTGTCTTTCTCTCTCCTGCCATCTATGCCTTCAGCTGCACTTTCCCACCTAGCTCTGGACTGTTTAATTTCCCCATGGAGGCTGATTGTGACAGAGAGAGCCCCAGTGGGTCCTCAGCTAAGCTGCTTTTCTGTGACACCCTGAGCATGGTTCTTCTGACACTCCTAGATAACTGTGATGCTCTCTCTCTCTCTCTCTCTCTCTCTCTCTCTCTCTCTCTCTCACACACACAGAGAGAGAGAGAGAGAGAGAGACAGAGAGAGACAGAGAGAGACAGAGAGAGAGACAGAGAGACAGAGGCAGAGACACAGAGAGACAGATACACAGACAGAAACACAGACAGAACCACACACACATACACAGAGTCAAACAGAACACACACACACAGATAAATAGAGAGAGAGAGAGAGAGAGAGAGCAGACAGACAGACAGAACTACACACACTTACACAGAGACAAACAGAACAAACACGCACACACACATGCACACACATACCACAAATACACAAAAAGACAGAGAGAGCATCTCTTTTTCCCCTGAGGGGCAGCACAATGTGACAAGACCCACAAGGAACATTCTGGAAATTCCTACTCCCTCTGGACCTCTGTCTCAGGAATCTCTGTGACTCCTTAGCTCCTATGTCTTATTGGGTTGTTTTGACCAGCACTTTTTTCAGCTTTTCTGTCTGTCTAGAGAAGTCTGCCTATCTAGATGTGAAAGATGATGGGTAAGCAATCTCCCAGCTTGCACTGCAATCATATGAGCACACAGCTCTGCCCTATCACACAGCCTCAGACTCTTGTTTACAGAATCTTTCAACTGCTCTTCGCTCACCTCTTTCTGTGGTGGGCTTCTGCAGGACAGAGAGAGGACAAAGTACAGGCTCACTAAAAAGGACTCAGAGGTCAACCTGTCACCCTTTTCCTGTGGGTTTCACTTCCCCAAGGCAGAGAAAGAATTTGGTGATGGTAAGTCTGCGAATGTAGACCAGTGATTTAACTGAGTGAGTCCATAGACACCGTTTCCAGGAGCATCAAGAACGGGCCAGTAGCATCCCCACCACAAAAAGTGGCCTCTTCTTTTGTGGTTTGACCTTCGTGGTTGCTAGCAGAAAGCTGTGTGACTTCATTGCTGTCTGCAGTGCTCAGAGACACATTACCAGGAATTGACTGGAAATGTACTAAATTTTACAAATAAAAGTTAAGCATGCTTAGGTAAACTTGAAATTCAGGTCAACAGGAATCACCTTTATAATCTATGTGTCATTTTACCCAAATTTCAATTGCAGCTGTTTATCTGGTGACTGTTAGCAGGAATGGCTATGGAAGGGTCTGAGAAAGTGCCTACAGTCTGTGTCCTTCTGTCTCACATCACAGAAGTGTGCCTCATTATTCTGCACAGATGTTTGCCTCCACCTTAAGAAGACATGGGAACTGTGAAGGCTGGATGCCCCAGTGTGGGAGAATTTGAGGGTGGGGAAGTGGGAGTGGGTGGGTGGTGGGGGCACATCCTCATAGAAACAGGAGGAAAGGTGATGGGATAGGGGGGTTCCTGGGTGGGTGGGAAATGGGGAAAAGGGATAACATCTGAAATGTAAATAAAATATCCAAATAAAAAAAACAAGAAGGAAGAGGAGGAGGAGAAAAAGGAGGAGGAGGAGAAAAAGGAGGAGGAGGAGGAAGATGAGGAAGAGGAGGAGGAAGATGAGGAGGAAGGGGAGGGGAAGGGGAAGGGGAAGGGGAAGGGGAAGGGGAAGGGGAAGGGGAAGAGGAAGAGGAAGAGGAAGAGGAAGAGGAGGAGGAAGAAGAAGAAGAAGAAGAAGAAGAAGAAGAAGAAGAAGAAGAAGACCACATGGGAACACACCAGAGACACTTTCTAAGCTCTGTGGAGACCATCTTCAGCCTGCATCCCCTGAGGTTTGCTCAGCTGAACTGTCCTCATTCCCAGGCTGGTTCTTAAAACCTTTATGATCAACTGGAAAAATGCATGTTATTATTCTCTCTCCATCCCTTGTCTCTCACACTGCCTTGCATGCAGTAAAATGCTCAAAAATGGCACCATGGATTAAAAATCCAGGCAGCCCTAGAGAATTCCTGCAGAGTAATAAGTGACCCATTAAACAGCCCTGAAAGTGTTTTCACTGTAAAATGTCTGTTAACATCATCTCAAATATTTTTTATAAAGTACTAGTAGTAAGACATTAAAAATGACAAAAATGTCTTTAATCTATTTTTAAAAATGTAATCATCTGAGATATTATTCACCTCAAACAGCGATTGCCCAGGCCAGTCTGTCCAGCTGCAGGCTACCCTACTGAAGCAGGAAAATATTTGCTTTCCTAAAGATCCTCAATTGTCTTGACTCCACTTCTCTATGTCATGGCAGTGACTGAACTTCTTAGGACTTGGAATAAGGACAGTTCTGACAGCATAGCTCCTTCTTTTGATCAAAGCAAACAATTATATCATGTCCAATATCAGCTATCACCATAAAAGCCAGACAGACAGACAAAGGGACAGACAGATAGAGTGGAAGGTATGACATCCTAGCCTTACTCTGTGCATCTAAAATCTAAGCTAGCCACACCATAGCACACTTCTGTGATCAATACCCCCATGTTCTTCGTGTGTGCTCTGGCTGGGAGTGTTGTGAGGGGCACTGTTCAGGCAGGAGCCTTGTCCTTCTGAGAACTCAAGGTCACATGTGTCCACAGAAGACAGAGGCAGAAGGCTGCACATGCAGAGCCCAGGAAACTGTGGGAGCCAGTGAGGACAGCCAGGACAGAGGCAAAGGATGACACTTTCCCTTGATTCCCGGGCGTGCCTGGCATCTGCAGTCAACACCAGGGCTTCTCTAAGTTTATTTAAATGGTGATGCAAAAGATCAGACATCAGGATTTTACTGAGCACAGACTGAAGGGCAGAGTGTATCTCAATTCTGTACTCAGCATTCTTTAGAAAATATGAGTTTGAGTCTTCATCTGCTACAGCCTCAAAACCACAGTGGCTCACAAAATTTAAAACAAAAACAAAAAACAAAACAAAAAAACCGCTTTATTTATTCTTTGAAATTTTCATACAGTAAATTTGGAGTATCTTATTCCCTTCTCCCAGCTCCCTAAATGCCCAACTTCATGCTCTTGATCTCTCTTTTATAAAACAAACAAACAAATAAAAATCATAGAGACCAAATTTGTGTTGACTAACTCCTGGGCTCAGGGCCTGTTCTGGAATTTGGTTAATATACCAGGTGTCACTTCGTTTGAAGAAAACTGACGCCCTCATCCAGCAGCAATCAGACAGCTAGAACTTCTTGGCTTGGGTGAGAATCCGTGTCCACCTCTCTCCCCCATGCTCGAATCTTTGCCTAGGTTGAGCTTATGAAAGTCTTATGGTTTAAAAACATACACGATTGAGATCACCATGGAGTGCCTAGCTCAACAGAGAGTGGTGTTATTTTTTCATATACTATCCACCTTTTATTTTTGAGATGAGATCTTGGCTGTTCTGGAGGTCACCAACTATGGAGGTCAGGCTCCGATAGTTTGAATGAGAAAGGTTTCTCCATAATCTTGGGCATTTGAATACTTGGTACCCAGTTGATGATACTGTTTGGGAGGTTTAGAAGGAAAGGCCTTGATGGAGGAAGTATGCCGCCAGAAATCTGTTTTGAGAGTTTAAAGACTTACCATAGTGAATTAGTTCTCCCTGTTTTGTGCTGATGGTTCAAGATGTAAGCCCTTGGCTTTCTGCTCCTGCCTCTCTGTCTTGGCTCCCCATCATGGACTCCACTTCTCTGGAACACCAAGCTGAAATAAATTCTGTCTTCTATAAGTTACCTTGGTCATGGTGTTTTATTCCAGCAACAGAAAAGTAACTGATATGGGCCCACTGGTCAGTGAGCTCCAGGGGTCTATCTGCCTCCAACCTCTCCATGCTGCCTCCAACCTCTCCATACTGGGATTACAAAATGTGTAGCTCCACACCTGGTTTATTGTGTATTCTTTACAAGAATCCAGGATTGCTATTCACAGACTTAACTGACAGGCTGGGATGGCTACTTTCCTGCCATACAACTTGACAACAAAGGATACATGTGAGGTCTATCCATTGTAAAACCGACATGAAGTATAATTCTATATAAACCTATGGTATCTAATTCTGAGGCTGACTGCTGGCCAGGCGTCCTCCACTCCAGAATGCTACATACACAGGAGTGCTTGTGAAGGCTGCCGCAGCCGTGTGTCCCCAGAGTGTCCCCTGCAGCTTCAGCACCAGCACATCATTTCAATGCCAAATGAGCCTAGTAGGAGCTCTGAGTGGTCACACTCGATTGACCACTCTGGGCTGAGTTTTACTGATGGAAGCCACAGGAATAGCTAGCTAAGGTTAGAGTGCCTTAAGTCTGGTAAAGGATCATGGTCAGAGGATGTCATCCTCAGTCCAGTAAAACTATTTCCAGTCTCCCAAGCAAAATGTGAATCAACCAAAAGTCCATGCCATGTGCTGATAAAGTCCCTGGAGCTCTTTTCTTCGGCATCTCCATCTCCACGGTCTTTTCTCTCAGTGGGTATTGGATTCTAATCTTCCCATAGTAAGTGCGATAGTATTCTCACCTTCCCGGGGATTCATATTTTAACCAGAGAGTTTTGTGATAATAGAATACAGAGTTTCAAGTACAAGTTCAGGCAGTGAGTGTAGGAATGGCTCCAGATGCATGCACATTACCCATATGCAGTACACAACGGCAGGACTGTTGACCCTGAGAGCAGCCACGAACTGTTGCCACAAGATGGGTACAACTGTTAGCAGCACCCATGGCTAGGGTCGGGGCCGCTGAGATAAACCTATGTGAGGAGGGCCTTTGGTCTAATGATCTGGGGGACATTTGGACCTGCGAGGACAGCTGAGACAGATTCTGTTAGCAGAGCCCATGACCCAGAGCTCCTGTTTGAGAACATATGTCCAAGAGCCCTGTGATCTGAACCCACAACTCAGTATTTCAGGTTGAAGACATCTAGGGCAGGTCCTTGTCAGTTCAATCCGGAGTTGTTGCTCCAAGGTGTGTGTAGCTGAGGCAGGCCCCGTGGGAGGAACCCATGTTCCAGGGTTCTGTGGTGTGGACATCTGAAGCAGATCTCTCTCTGTCAGATGAACCCAAAGCCCATTACTCCAGGTCAAGGGTATCTGAAGCAGACTTTTGGAAGTAGGACCTGTTCTCCATTGTTCCCTTTGGGAAAAGCTACTTTAGGACTCTGTTTAGTATTTGAACTAGACTCACAGGAAGAGGTGGATAGCCAAGGACCTTCCCTGGCTTTGCATACATGTCTGCCTGTTGCCCAATCAAGGCATGATGGTCATAGATTGACTCTCTGAAACTATAAACCCCCAATAAATGCTTTTTACTATCAATTGCTTTGCTATGGTATTTTATCCCAGCAATAGAACAGCAACTAAGGCAGGCTTGGGGCTAAGGGGAATGCGGTGACACTAGGATTTTCGTTTGGAATTCTCCTTATCAGGTCCGTTCCTTGAACTTGAAGTGTGTTCTTTGGCAGGACCCCTTGAGCCACCTGAATGGGTCCATTGCTGACTGCATTTTGAAGAACACCCCTGGATTCCCTTTTGTTATTTTTCCTGATCCTCTGCAAATGCCTCAGACTGAGAGTTTTGGGATCCTTTACACCTAAGAGTCTTTGTCCACAAATATGATCATTTCAGGTTCCACTTGGTTTCTGAAAAAAAAAAAAAAATTCCACCCCGTCCAGTAAGAGTTTACATTATGAAAACAGCAAATGGTTTTATGTGAGGGCCTGAGATTTGTGACTTACTTGTGAACCAGAGGGCCACACTGAGCTGGGCAACAACTATCCTTCAGAAGTAGAGAAGGGAGGAGCAGGGCCCAGAACAAGGGTTGGTGACATTTTCTTATGATGAATGTGGTGCTTCAGCAGCATCACCATTATTTCAACACTGGGAAAACTCCCGACAGCCAAGCTGCCAATCACCAATGTGGCAACTGCTTCTCTGTGTTCCTAGGAAAATAACTGTGCATTATGGGATCTGCACTGTTACCCAGAATCCCCAGCTCATGATCCTAAGGATTTATAAGAGCCTTGGTCTTCACAGAGAAATCCTGTGAGATAGAAATAGCTTCTCTTGCCCCCATTCTTGTGTTTAATGTCCAGTTACGTGTAATCTTCTGTGCCATTGAAATTTAAAGCCCACTTAACCCTCTGCCTAATCTTCTAACTACATCCACACAGTGAACAGTGCTTGTGTGCTTTCCTGCGACTGGGACAAACTGCCCCTAGTGTTTGCCAAGTGACATGTTTTGGAAGTGACTTCAAATGGTTTCTTCTTTCTATGGCTTGAACTTCAGTAGGAAAGACAATAGGCTGAAGTCCAGATACTGAAGGTGATGAAGAGCTATTCCGTTGGTGTTTGGTGGCACTTGCTCTTTGGTATATAAAAAGGTCCACATCCCTGAACACCTATAAATTAAGGCAAGGCCTATGTCGATGAGGACAAGTCACTCTGCAACCTGTGCAAAGGCCTGACTCCAACTGGCCTGCAGCCCTGGAAATTCTTAGTGGTAAGACTGATGCTGCAAACTGATTTCCTTATTTTGATTTGAGTGCTACTCTGTTCCTAAGATCTTCCCTGTGCCCTGTGCAGAGGACAGGAAGTCAAGAGCAGACAGCCCAGACGATGGAGTGAGAGCTGGGAAGTAGTATCGGGAACCATATTCCTGAATCTACAGCTCAGACGTGGGCCTCCAGCAGAGCCATGCGAGTGACTTCTTGGACCCCCGTGTGCACTGCCTGCCACCATCTGCCTGTTTAGAGCTCTGCTTCTCAGTGGTTTCCAGAAAAATAACTGGATCTATTGGAGCTGGACTGATGCTGACCTGGGCTTAAAACACATGAACATTCCTCAGTGTCCATCCTCAAAGAGTCATCCCCTAGGTTTGGAGAGGTCTTAGGAGTATAAAGGAACTACCCACTCATGAAATTAAATAGACATTGAGAAAACCAAAACATGGAGACATACCTGTCGATGCTGACTGAGAAGACATCACAATCTTGCCTCGCCTTTCACTGGCCCAACGACATCTAGGTTGACCTTGGTGGGAAGTGTCACCATTCCATATCCAAAAGCAAAGTAGGTAACTGCATCGGGACTTTGTGGAGAAGACATTCCCAGCCTTACAGCTGGAGCATCTGTATGGCTTGGAATTCCTGGAAGAAAGTCGTCAAACATAGGAGAAGAGCACTTCAAAGCTATTGGTAAAGATTTCCCAGAAGAGAAGGTCACAAAGGAGACAGGGAGATTGGGACTACAGAACCAGGACATGGTAGAGGACTTGAGCTTGGCTGACACTCACAATTCTTTCAATGCCAAAAACCCAGAAATAGAGGATGAGGAGGGTGAGCACATCACTGTGGGGGCGTGATGAATGACACTACCACTTTTCTCTCTGTCTTTGTCCTGGGTGCTCATCCTCACGGGACCAGCATCTGGGCTGAGTGGTCTTGCTGAAGCAGGGCTTTCTCATTTGCTACAGGCTTGTCCTGCTGCTCTCCTTTGTCCCAGAATCGGTTTCTTCCTGCAACGACCCTATAGATCCCATGGGCCCTGTTCTCACTGGGATCCGCTTCCACAAGGATTTGTAATGAATGTGAGCTGAGGAACCCTCAAACATGGATTGGCAAGGAGACACATGCTTCTGCCTGTCCGATGTTCTCCCCCATCCTAAAGTGAAATCCACCATCATGATCCTGAAAAACAGGGCCTTTCCCATTCTCCAAGCCTTGCATGACTTCAGCAGACTAAGCACCTCCAATTAAACTTGCTATGTCACCATTAGCTCAGTCCTCCAAGTGTCAGGAAGACCTGAGGTGACAAGGTGAAGGTTATAATAGTACAACTTTATGCTGGACTTGTGAGTCATCTCTGAGCTGATAAGGCTGAGCATGGACCAGGAACCTTTGAGCAGTCTGGGAAGCTGACCAGGAAGTACAAAGGAAGACAGGGCAGACAAGATGGAAAGAAAAATGGGTCGGGAGGTCCTGCGACAGAGACACCGGATGTATCCATTGGCTAGACCAAGATCATGAGTGCGTCCATCCTCAGAACCACAAAATGTGGCTGCATTTGCTCTGGAGCCAAGAGGTCACATACATGGCTACATTTTCCCCGGTAGAAAATGTGGGTCTCTTACTTACACTGAAGGAGTTGAGTGCCAGCACTGACCAGAGAAGCTCATCGGTGTCTTCCTCTAGCATGGCTCACCACTTTATCCCCTCTCTGAACTTGGAGATCACTATTTGGGTGGTATTTTTTATCCTAGTGGCCAGTAACCTTCTTACCAGTGCTGAAATAGATTACAAGTCTGCCTTGGCAACACCCAACTTTTTTCTGTTGCCAGGATCCAGATTCGGGTCTTGGTGTTTTTGCAGGAAGCCTCTTACCTAATGAGCCATCAACCTCAAACAATTTCTGTTTAATAAGTTTATTGTCAGGTTGGATAGCATAACATACATGTGCATGACAACAGATGAATATATAAAGAAAATGCACTAAACAAATGTCATAAAATATTAGTCGGCCATTAGAAAAACAAAATCCTGTCTTTTGCAGAAAAAAAATGGCAGAATTGGAGATTATTAAGTTAGAATATAAGCCAAAGTCACAAATATGGCATGGTTTCTCTCACCTGCGGAATGCACCTTCTGAAAGCTTGGACCTGATGATAGAAGGGACACTGGAAAGAACACCAGGAGAGAAAGCGATGGGGAAGATGCATAGTTACATGCCTGAAGAAAGTGTCACCAGGAAGCCTGTCATTTTGTACAACTGATACACAGTCACTGCTTTTACATCAGATCGAATAATAATAAAAAGTTAAAAGACTTAAAAAACAATAACGTAGAGAGTGGTCATGAAGAAGGACCCCCCCCCACACACACACCCTCAAGAACTTACATCCTATCAGCAGCCCTAAATTCTGAAATCTTGGGCTTTTAATAGGCTTCGAACTAAGAATTAACCATCGCCCTCTGTGGCATTTATTCCCACTTTCTCCCACTGTGGCAGTCATTAAGTCTCAGGCCTGCACTGAGGACACAGAAACCCCAGTGTGAGTGGGCATTGCTGAGTGACTGGTGCCTGTTCCAGAGCACGGCTTTGCTTTTAATAGGACTTTTGTTTTAGTTGCGTTTCTTAAGCTGATTAGTAAGGATGGGATTTTAATTGGAGTCCCATTTTCTTTGGGTCTTTGGAAGACATCAGGATTTTTTTTCCAACACGTAATTAATCAGGGAGGAAAATCTTCCCAGGAATCGTTTTGTTCTTCCTCCTTCTGTAGAGAATTATCCGTCTTGGTCAAAGCAGGTTAGACCGCCATACAAAAGACATCTTAATGATGTCAAAACGAAGCCCACATTTCTCACCTTTGGACCAAAGAGACTGGAAGAGTATCTTTTTCTTTTTTTTTTTAAAGTAGCCAGTCTGTCCAAAGCCTCAGACCCTCACTTCATTATGGCTGGACTCATACAAATCCGCACAAGCGTGAGAGCTTCCTGTCTGGGCCCCACAGCAGCAGTGGGAATGGCCCTCCATCACTGCAGGAATGCATTTATGATCATGCGATGCTTAAGTCTGTTTTTATTTCTCATTTTATGGAAAATGCAGCCATAATCCCTTCAGAATTCCCCTCCGCTTAAATCTTAGAGAGCGTTCTTGGCCGCCTCTTAACGTCTCAAGGGTCCTTCAAGTTGCATAAGCCCATATTCAACAGGTAAAGCCCACTTTGTTCTGTGGAGATGGATGGAAATAATGCAAAATTAAAGATTTAATCTTCTGTGGGTGACACAGCCTTTCCTGGTTTGTCACAAAGAAACTGAAAGTCTAGCTAGCACCTCCTCAAAATGTAGCCTTTGATTGGCAGGGCATTGATTCCCCAAAACTATGTTGCTAGAAATTTTATTAATACAATTAAGCAAAGAAGCCAGGGCAGCCTTTAAGATTGTGGGAGAGCTGCTTTCTGGTGATGCTTGCTTTCACTAGCAACCCAACTCACAGCTTTTATGTGTAGGGGGAAAAAAGGAGCCAAGCTTTGAGGACAAATTAAGTATTTTTTCCTACTGACAGGAAACCCCTGGCCCTAACAACATAGCTCAGAAATGTCAGTCAAACACTGATATGAGAAGCTGGAGATGAGCAGAGCCCCAGGGACTGAATGCATTCTTTGTTACCTGTTACTAGGCATTCCAGGAGACTTTTCAGTGGAATAGTTTGTAATTTGAATTAAATTCCCAAGTTCAGTGTATTTTTGAAACATGATAGGAGATTTTTGTGTCTGTTACCTCGCTGCTGAGACTCGGCCCACAAACAGATAATTTGGTATTTATGCTTTCTGCTCTGTCTCAGGACATGGAAGACACCTGTTGCATTAACTTTTCCTAAGAGACATGAACCCCAGATATGGCACGAACAAGAATAAAGATTCCACCAAACTTCACCTTGGTGAAGCACTAGAATTATTGGGTTTCCTTACAGAGCATGGCTGAGGGGCTCATGCTCACAGGAGTGTGGCTGACCCCAGGGCAGCTGCATCACCACAAAGGCATCATGCATGGGAGCTGCATAATGGACTCTCAGTTTTGGTGAACCTTCCACCCCTATACAGTCTAGCAACTCCCAAGACCCCTTGCAGCTGGAGTAGGAAGTAGGGGAAGTCACAGCAGGGAATGCAAGATGAGGGTCCTTTAACTCTCATCCTCTATGGACCGCTAACAGCTCCATTACCACTCCAGAAGTCCTAGCCGTCACTCTATCCTATATCTGGCTGTTCATTTAGTTGCCATGACTACCAGGCCCTAGTTATCTCTATTCAAAGATGGCTAGGATGGTCGTGGTGTGTCTAGAGGAAAATGCCACATTTCTACTCAGCATTCCGCTACTGTCCTTTTGAGATACCCAAGAGGAAATTTTACTATCTTTGGAAAAAAGATTCGGATTGGGATGAGAGACCCAGGTGATGGATCTCTCAAAAAAATATTTTTATTTATATCCACAATGGCATAGGAGCAGGCAGCAAGTGTGCCCAAGAACACTGTCGGGGTTGATATGGGCTACATCAAAGGCTCCATCTCCTGATTCAGCCTCTGAGGGTTGATACATCTCAGAACACAACTGTTCAAATTGTTAGCATTTAGGTTCTCCTCTGAATGCTAAGCCAAATACAGGATTAACATGGTTATAGGCAGGTTATAGAGAGATTTCAGGCTGGGGCCACCCCTAGCAATGATCTTCTGATAAACAGAGAGTCATCCAATGCAGTATAGAGGTCTTGACTGCTTTGCCAATTCTCAATTGCTATGTCATTAACTACATGCAAGACCTGCAGCACTAGACAGCATTTCACACTCACTCCTGTATAGTGGATTCAGCTAGGACTGCAAACCACAGATGCTTCTTCCTCTCTATCCATCACCTTACTGGGCCCCCTCCTTCCCATAAAGCCTGGTGTGGACATTCTAACCTGTACTGACAATGACAAAATAAGAAGCCTGTAGACAGATAGGGAAGCTGGGGCACTTCGCCCAATAGGTCTGAGTGAGCAGAGACAGCTAGAACCTGGGTTTCTGTCTACACAGCAGTAGCAAAGGCTGACCTATATAACCCATGATATATGTCCTATCTCTCACATCCTTCAGTCCTCTACCCTGGAGTAGCACTGTACTGAAATGGTGACTTGGGACATGCAGATGGGACACCAGCAAAAGGAGCTAAATGCACATTCTCCCATTGCCAATTTCTAACTAGATTTGACTTCTATCAAAGTATTCCATGTCCATAGTTCTTAGACATCAAATTTCATAGCCCTCAGTCTGGCTGGCGTCATGAGCTGAACTCAGATAGTATATGTAAAAGCACAAAGAAAATGCTTGAAAAGAGGAATATTCAGGAATGGAGAACTACAGTTAATATTATATTCAGAACTAAAAGACTGAATGCTTCCCTTAGAATAGGAGAAGGTAGATGTATTCAATATTCTTGTTATTCACTACAATGCTGCATGCTGGCCACTTTGAGAAGACAAAAGATGGTAGCAAAGGGCACTCAACTAGAAAGAATAAAACATGGCAATATTCATGTACTGATGTCATCTTATCTGTGGGACAAAATGTAACAAATATACAAAATCACATAGAGTTAAATGTAGCAAGTTTGTATGAATTAACTTGAATGTTTAAAATCAGTTATAACCCTAAATAATAGCAATGAGCAAATATATATATATATATATATATATATCCTCCAGCTGGAAGTTAGGCCTGGCTGTTCATTAACTAAAAGCCTCTCCACAGTTCCTCATTGTTCCTCATGGCGCGGCCCCAACACATGTGGAAGTCCTTGGGTTTCCAAAACCGGTTTATTGGCATGGCGGATGGTGGATGGATCTAGATTCATAACCCACAAAAACCCAGGCCATGCCTGAGTGAAAAGGGGGAGAGGGAAAAAAGGGGGAGGGGCTGGGGAGGAATGTTTAGTTGGCTCCACTCTCTGGTCTTCAGGTACCTCATTAGTATGTAAATCTCTCAAGGGCCTGGGGTCTGTTTATCACGCCCACCTGCCCACCTGTATACTGTGACTGAATGGTAAAAGTGGAACCCGGAGATTAGGCCTCATGTCAGGAGCCTGGGTTCTGGGGACATGGCTGAACCCACAGCCCAAGAACCAGGATACCCTTCCATGGCCCAACAGTGTGGAGAGGTGGGACCTTCACTAGGTGATAATGCACTCTGCTTTCCTCTGTGGACTGATATAATTCTTGTGATATATTTATTTCCAACAAAATACACACAAGAGGAGGAAACATTCTGGCGCAGGTAATTTTGGAATGATTTTTAGAGCTCAGTCCATTTCTGAATGCTCTCCTGGCTTTGGGGCCTGTGGTAAAGCAGTAGATTGTGGTAGAAACTCATGGTAGGAAGAAAAAAAATAAGACATATTCACTTTGAATCTGCCAGAAACCAAAAGGGAAGAGAGTAACGGCTGGGACCCAACACCAACTTCAAGGGAATACCTAAGTAAACTTCCTCCTTCTACTAGGCCTTGCCTCCAACAGGTTCTACTCTGTCTTAATACCACAGGGTGATGACTGAGCCTTTGGGAGACGCTGAATAAACAAGCCACGGCAGTGGGTCTATAACAAAATCAGGTCAGGGTCACATGCTTTCCCGCCCTTCTGCCTTCCACAGTGGGCTGACACAGCTGGAAGAACATAGCCAAACTCAAGTCCCCTGAGCTTACATATCCAGTCTTCAGAAACTTCTGTTCTTTCAAATCACAAGGTCTCAGACAGTTGTTTAAAACCCAGCAAAACGGACCGTCTTAATGTTATATTCCTGGGAAGAGACACCATGACCGAGGCAGTGCTTATAAAGGAAAACATTTATTTGGGACTGGATTACAGTTCAGAGGTTTAGTCCATTATCATCATGGCATGGAGCATGGTGGCATGCAGGCAGACATGGCCCTGGAGAGGGAGCTGAGAGTTCTGCATCCAGATTCTCAGGCAGCAGGAAGAGAGAGTGACACTGGGCCTGGCTTGAGCATCTGAATTCCCTTAGCCCACCTCTAGTGACACACTTCCTCCAACAAGGTCGCATCTACTCCAACAGGATTTAGAATCACCTAGGAGACACACTTCTGTATGTATTCTTGAGGATATTTCCAGAGATGTTTAACTGAGGAGGAAAAGCTCATCCTCAAAGTAGGCGGTACCTTCTGACAGGCAGCCTGGTATGTCTGAGAAGAGCTATATCACCTGCTTCTCCCTCATTGCTTTTCCTGAGCAAGAGTGTCGGTCATCACCATCAAATGGACTTTCCAGCATAGACTCAGCACCAGTGTCCCTCTAGAAAGCATCTGGTTTTGACCTCTAAGCCGAGACAGTTTTGTGGTCTGGGCACTTGTTGGGTTCTCTTCAGCATGCAGATGGCTACTGTTGAACCAATCCAATCCAATAAACCAATAAACCACCATTTACTCTGTGTGTGTCACACACACACACACACACACACACACACACACACTCCTGGTCCTGTTTCTCTAGAGAACTTGGACTGACTCAGCAGGTGGGTTCACCTTTGTTGATTAATAAAACTTGCACTTGAGCACAGAACCAGTGCAGACTCAGGGGAACATTCCTGATTAGGAATTCAGAGAAAGATGCTGATGTGGGGACCATAACTGCTGGTGATTAACATTCAATCTTGTCTGCTAATTTATGAAAACACAGAAAACCTCTAATTTTATTTCAGAAGACTGGTGTGAAATTCAACTTGATGTGAGGTCCATCAGCTCCTTCATTCTGATGTCGATTTATATACCTGACTGCAGAAAAGAAAAGGACAGACTTCTAGGGGTTGGTAGAAGCCATGACTCTCTCACCATCCACCTAGGTGATACTCGCACACGAAGAAATGAGGCTGGGGTTCTAGATTTTAATTTTATACCATCAAATTAACCATTGCTACTCAAAATATTCAGTCAGACTTAGAATTAGTTTCCTCACGAAAAAGAACATGTACTATGTGTGTTACCACAGAAACCATATAGATAAACAAGCTATGGCAGTGCTTATAATGGATGGGGTGGGGACCGAGGGACCCAGCCTCCCTTCAGTGGCAGCACAGAGACAAAGCTCTCATCCAGTCTTCAAATTATGTCTAAAAAGGAGTTAGCTATCCAGGCTAGCTGCAGAAGCCTGAGTGCACCACAAGCAGGCTGGCCTTCTTTGCTCCTCTGTGACCATGTGAAGTTATTTCTCCTTTAAAGTTTCTGCAGAGGTTCATTACAAACAAAACTCCCTGTGTTTACAATACTCACCTCAGTGTGACAGTCTGAGAATATAGCTCTGCAGGATAGCATGCTCCCTCAACTGCCTGCCTTTGCCATGCAAACAAACAGAGCCTGGAGAGTTTTTCATTTGGAGATTGGTGAGATAATTTCACTTACAACACTGTGAGCAGTTGCAAAGAACAGAAACCACTCACTTTCCTGAGAAAGAACAGAAGAACCCAACCATTAATTATCACAAATAATTGCTACTGCTTAAAAGTAAACACGTTTCACTTGGAAGACAGTGTTGGTGGTGTAGTGATGTTAGAATTAGTGTGAGGGGTGTGGGGTGGAGGTGCCAGGCACCTCTCTCCAGACCTGAGTGTACCTACTCACCCCAAAAAGGAAACAAAAGACCAAATTATGGCTATGACCAAAATCCAACTTGGTGAACCAATGAGTTTATTGGCCTTAGGGTGAGGGGTTACTTGCAGGAGTATGGATGACTCAGATCTAGATACATCACCAAAGCCAACCCCAGCATGTGCAAAAAGTTATGAAAGATAGAACTCTAAATCTTGCATGACTAGAAAGCCTGTTCTGTGCAGTTCTTCTGTCCTGAGTCTCCATACAACTTATATAAGCTTAGGGAAGGAGTTGCCTGGTACATCTGGTCAGTTTCGGGGACTTCCTGAAATTCATGAGTTTATGTCCCAGTCTTAAAGAACTTCATTTTAGACCTCCTTGCATCTTAGCAAGTCTAGAAGGAAGTTGCTACACAGCAATATTTATGGAGACCTGTTCTGACCCTAGAGAAAAATATAAGGTTGTTGGAAGGTCACCTGGGTCTTCTAGGTAATGAGTCATTTAACAAATGGGCAAAGATTTCTATCATTTAGTGCCAACTACCTCCCCACAGTCCAACTATCTCTCTTTCAAGGGTCCATGTAGCCAGAAGGAAGGTGTTCCATTTTGAACTCATACCCATGCCCAGGATTAAGTCTTCCACCACAGAGCCCACTGTCCTCCTGTGTACATCTTCCATTCTGTGTTTGTTCTGTTGGCGCTTTTAGAGATTGCTCAGGATATACTGATTGTCACCTTAAAGATCAGACCAGAGCATAAAAGTACTGACTGTTCCCAAAGACAGAAGTTTAGAATTAGCCTCCAAATCCACCCCACTTGAGGAAATAATTCCCGTGGGAGATGCTTTAAAGTGGAAGTAAAACCTAACAAGAATTAAAGGAGAAGACAACTGGACAAATCAAGCTGGTATGTGATGTGAACAGAGATCCAGAGATAGGCTTGTTGTTCCCCAAAACATTTGTAAATCTTGTCCTAGTTAGCTTTTAACTGTCAACTTGATATAACCTATGGTTAACAAAGAAGAGAATCTCCATTGAGGGATTTCCAAGATCAGATTGGGTTATTGCATATCTGTGAGGGATAGTCTTGACTGTCAGTTGAGGAAGGTGCCAGTGTGGGCAGCAGTATTCCATAGATACGTGCTTCTGGGCTGTGGTAAAAAGCAGGCTAAGCATATGCCTATGGGTGAGCCAGCAAGCAGCACCCATTCATGGTTTCTGCTGAACTTCCTCGGCTGTGAGGCAGCTCTTGCTTGGCTTCCCTTCTTGCATTTTCTCTCAGTGATAGACTGAGCTGGAAATACAAGCCAAATAGAACCTTGCCTCCTGTAAGTCGCTTCTGGTCTGATTGTTATATCATAAAAGCAGAAAGCAAACTGGACCACATAGACGTGTTTTTACCTCTCCTGTTCCCTGCAGTGTCCTGAGCATACGTGGACCCTCCCTTCCCCATTTCCATTTTCCTTTGTCTTCTCCCCATCTGGCCTGCTCCTCTCTCCCATAATGGCTTTCCGGATTCTCTACTGTTTCTAGGATCAACCTGAAATGACAAAAAAAAAAAAAAAAAAAAAAAAAAAAAAGCTTTTTTTTTCTTTCTTCATCTGTACCAAGGTTCACCAAATTACTATGCCCAAGAACATCGTCTTCCGTTTGAAAAAGAACAGAACAAAAGCAAGCAAAGTCACAGGGCTCTAGAGTGTGGCCAGTGAATGTTCTCACATCCTAGACCTCTGAGCAGAATCCCCGCAGAGATGGTCCTCGCAGCATTGTGAACCAGTTCCCGTGGGCTAAGTTGACACATAAAATATCCCTTGTCTCCAAAGCACAGTGAGTCAAGAGCACCCGTCCCGTGGCTCTGTTACCCGAGAACTGCTCATGAGAAGACGTGCTCTATTCCCAAGCAGTGTGGCAGGTTCCTCTTTTCCTAATGTTGTGCCTGACCTCTGCCAGCCATGGCAGCAGCATGTACAGAGTACCCTGGCTTTCTACCCTTCTGTCTAGGTGACTAGGGTCTGATGGCCAGCATGTATAGACCCAATGCTGCCCTGAAAATCCAGACCCCTGCTTGACCTGGCAGTGACTGTGATTACAATATCCATTACAATGTATAATGAGAATCTTTCCTACCATCCTCACACTCTAATCCTGGTGGTTAGAGGTAAATGGGGAATCCATTTTCTTCCTCACTTCACCGAAGACAAAGATAGCACACATAAGTGACCACCTTGGGTAACACAACTCAGTGACATCTGTCACTGTCCAGCCTAGCCACAAGACCTAAATCTCCCAGAGTGGAGACAGTTTGACTGGTATTGTTTTGCCTGGCACAATTTGGATAGTTCAAAATGGATTCTGGGTCATTCTGGGTCAGGGGAAGCCTCTGACAACCCATGTTTGTCTGAGATGTGTAGTGTGACAAAATATTGGTGGTGTACCCACCAAATAAAGGAACAACAGCAGCACCCCAGCTCTTTCTGAGAATTCGCTCACATTTGTAGATGTTGGGTGAGGGTTGCCAAGGGTGAGTGAGTGCTCTATCCACTTAGAAATCAAATGGTCTCTAGGCATCTGATGTTCCAAATCTGTTCTCCAAATAACCTTGACTCTGCATGGGGTGAGGATGCTAACACACAGAGGGAAATGTCACACTGCAGCCCTCAAACAAGTACAACATCCTGTGTCTGTCAAAAATAAAAGGCAACTTTAAAGGGCCAGGCTCCCATTTTACAGGTGCTGCTATTGTAGAGTGGGGTACTGGCTCATTTCTTAGCTGAATTCACACAGACATTAATGATTCTTGACCATGCATTAGAATCAGAGGATGCTGTAAAAAGGTGTCCATCACACAATGTGCCTGGGAGTGTCAGCACAGTGTGGATGAGCTCTCCAGTCATTCTGTTGACCCCACACTGACTATCCAGGAAGGGAAGTCAGAGCCTGGATGGAAAGTCTACATCTTCTTATCCTCAGTATACCATTGGAAAACTATTCCCTGCCCAGCCTTGTGTGCTATTATAAGGGCCTATCCACAAGTGCCCCCTATGCCAGGGCAATAGCTGGGGTTTGTTCTATAGCGAATTCAGGATGGCTATGGTCTAGTCCTGAGGCTGCTTCAGTTCAGACTCTTCAGAGCCAGGTTGTGTGTTTTCCACAGTGCACAGTCAACATACAGAGAAATTATTAGATGTCGTGGTTCCTGCATCATGCTGTTCCCTAGAGACCGAGACCACATCAGGAAAGGAAAGAACAAAACCCTCTTCAACCCACCTATCTGGCCTGTGAGAGCATAGTATCCACCAGGATAGTAAGCATCCTCAGACTGTGGGAAGTTAAGCCTGTAGGACAGGAGTTCCAGTGTTCATCTTTTCAGGAAGCTACTGGCTTGACCTGCAGTTCTGTTGCCATGGTATCTGAGGCCCTTGGTTTCCATGGCACCAGTCCTGGAAGGTAGGCAGAAGATGACTGGCCTCAAGTGCATGGTTTTTCCCCATTTCTCACATAAAAGATGTATATGCTACAAGAGCTATGGAGGGCTTACAGACATGTGTGCCAATGACAGCTGGTCCACCAGATACTGAGCTCCTATGACCACTGTCCTCCTCTCTCAGGGCTAGCCTTACCTTGATGTCTGAGGATGAGCCACTGGTGAGACCAAACAGATTAACTTCAGGTCAGAAATAGATTTCCTTCCCCAAAAGCCCACACAGAAATCAGTCTCTCTGATGTCTGCACCTCCCAAGACAACAAGTGAGGCCATTGAGGTATGTGGAGGTGCATGAACAGGGGTTTGAAAGACAAGCCTCAATGTCGAGAAAAAGGGAGTCTGGTGGTGACTTGGCAGATTGCCAGCCTCGTATACACCTACCAAGCCCATCTAAATGATGGCACCAGGTGCCACTGGAGTCAGGGAGGCTGATGTCAACCTCTGGGGCTCACAAAATGCCTGTGGTGCTTTGTCTAAGGTCCCAGAGGTGTGTGAATGGCTCCCGCACAGCCTGGGAATCTAGTCGTTACTACTATTGGGAACAGCTCCTGTATGGCATCATCCTTAGCTAGCCTCTTATTAGATGGTATCTAATTATTAGATACTTATTATATATTATTAGATGACCAGCCTCACTCACCTGGAGCATCTGGGCATCAGAACAGGGCTTTTTCACTCTTCATCACTTTAGCCTTGATATCTGGGCATCTACTGAGCAGATGGCACTATCCCACTGCAGGGTCAGTCCTCTCCAGAGAGTATGTCCTGCTTCCACAGGACACCACAGATGAGCCATTTGAAAA
Source organism: Rhabdomys pumilio (assembly GCA_030674055.1). Classification (NCBI taxonomy): domain Eukaryota; kingdom Metazoa; phylum Chordata; class Mammalia; order Rodentia; family Muridae; genus Rhabdomys; species Rhabdomys pumilio. The sequence continues at coordinate 57,206,287 of JANHMN010000016.1, read as the reverse complement.
GACTAATTTTTCCTCTTTGGATACCAGAAAGTTCAAGGGACAGATACCTGCATCTGATGGGTGCTGGCTTTGTTACAAGATGGCATGGTGGAGACCAACTCATGGTGGCAAAGGCAGTGTAGGGATAGAGTAGGATCTGCAAACTCACCCTCACCACAGCCCAAGTAGGACTGATCAACATCGTCCCTGAGAACTGTGTCCTCAGAATGTCATCTCCTCTCCAATCACCCCCTTTAGAACAAAGCTTTCTTCTAAGATGGAAGGTTTTATCTCAGAGGAGATTGTTACAGTGGTGGTTTGAATGAGACTAGATCTTGTAGACCCATTGTTTAAGTGATTTGTCCTCAGTTGGTAGAAGTATTTGCCAAGGATTAGAACTTGTTGCATGATCTGTCATTGCAGGTGGGTTTTGAAGTTTCAAAAACCCATGCCATTTCTAGTTAGCTCTCTCTCTCTCTCTCTCTCTCTCTCTCTCTCTCTCTCTCTCTCTC
>JANHMN010000016.1:57148470-57205786 GCA_030674055.1 Rhabdomys pumilio | reverse complement strand
CTCTCTCTCTCTCTCTCTCTCTCTCTCTCTCTCTCTCTCTCTCTCTCCATGCTCCCCCCTGCATCCTACCTTCCCTTTGGGGTAAGGATATAAGCTCTCAATTACTGGTCCAACACCATGCCTGCCTATTGCCATGTTCCTTCTATGATGGTCATGGCCTCACCCTCTGCAACTGTAAGACCTCAATAAACTCTTCCTTCTGTAAGTTGCCTTGGTCATGATGTCTTCACATTAATAGAAAAGCAGTCAAGATATCTATACAACACCTACATGCATAACCAACACTATCCATTGATGCAAGCATACTCGTCATCTCTGGGCAGCTTCAGAGCAGGGATGCAGGGTTGTTGATGAGCAGAACCTGTCTCTTTGAGCTCAGGTCATATAAACAGGGACCTTTGAAGGGAGATGGGGGCTCTGGAGAACAACATCTTGACTCTTTAATACAGAATCACAGTCTACAACAAGACCTCCTACTTAATGACTTGAGCCTGATACTATCACAAGGGATGAGAGCCCTCTGTGAGTTTCTAGCCTTTTCTCAGAGATGTCCCAGAAGAGGAAGATAGGTAAGGGCAGCATGAATGGGCACAAAAATGGCACTGACAGTCCTTTCCTCAGAGTTTGAAAGATATGTCATCTGCAATGAATTTCAATCCGAGGAAGCATCCCTACCTAGCAAGTGTCCATAGGCACCATGACTGTACCTGTGCCAACTATGTCAAGGGCCAAGAAACAAGTAAAGGAGAAAAGATGGTTTAAGTGGAAAGAAGCTATAACAAAAAGACAGAGAAGGCCCTGTTCAAAAAGCAGGAGAAGGGAGAGAAATAGAAAGGAGAGGGAGAGGGAGAGGGAGGGGGAGGGGGAGGGAGAGGGGAAAGGGAGGGGGAGGGGTAAGAGGAGGGGGAGGGATAAGAGGAGGAGGAGGGGGAAGGGGAAAAGGAGGGAGAGGGAGAGGGAGAGGGAAAAGGAGAAGGGAAGTGGGAGGGGAAAGGAGAGGAAGAGGGGAGGGGGAGGGGAGAGGGGGAGGGGGAGGAGAGAAGGGAAAGGGGAGGGGGGAGGGGGGGGGGGAGGGGGGGGGAGAGGGAGGGGGGGGAGAGGGAGAGGGAGGAGAGGGAGAGGGAGAGGGAGAGAGAACATAGTCGGAAGCAACAGCAGCAGCCAAGGGAAGGCAGGTTCCAGCTCAGCAGAGGTATTTTCCAACAGCTCAAGCTGCCTTGAAATTCAACTCTCAGATGCCAAGTAATGTCCCTTTCTGGAATGGCCTCTGGCTCCCTCAGGCTATACTCCTCATGACACAGTTGGATGCTGCCTGTCTCTACAGGGAGATCCTGGGCTGCTGGCACATCTCAGTGCACGTGTCCTTGGTGCCTGTCACAATGCCTCACTCCACATCCAGGGCTTGGAAATGACTGTGGTCTTTAAAAATAATACCTCAGCTCCAGAGTGATTTTCAGAAGCTCCACATTACAGGATTGCTTTCCTGCTGAAATTTTTAAATAGTAACACCAGTTTCCTGCTGATTCTCAATGTCACATTCAAATCCCCTTGAAAAATCTCAAAATAAGCATCAGGTCTGGTGGTTCTCTAAGGTTTAGGGTTTCTTGTTTTATGTTTTTCTAGTGTTACTATGGTGGGGCCACATGTAAAGCAGAAAAGTGCTCATTCTCTTTGAAATTTAAAACATTTGAAACTGGTGAGCAGGACTGTGGCCACAGGGGTTTGGAGAAAGGAGGTTGGGTTGTGGAGGCCGGTTGGTTGACAGAAGGGAGGAGGAACTTGAGCACATAAAGAACAGCACTGTATCCCAAGATTCACCCCACAACCAGGAAGACCAAGGCCCCAGGACTAGACACCTGCGACATAGGGCTGGGGTCAGGCGGGGCTGGGTTGTCTTTGTTTTTCAGTGCTTGCTATTTGTCTGGTTTTACCTTTGTTTTTGTTTTTGAGATGGAGTGTTGATACGTAGCAAAGATGATTTTAAACTTGTGATCCTCCTGCCTCTACCTCTGTACAGCTGGGATGATAGGCAGTGACATCACATCTAGTTATGTGTGGTGCTGGTGAATGAACCCAGGAGTGCAAGCTAGGCAGCTTCCAGCTGAGCCACATCTCAGCCCTGACATCTGCATTGTAGATAAGTAGAGCTCAAGAAAAGTCCCGTACAACTGGGCTGTCAGTTGTTCATTTGCTGGTTTCTTATTAATGGAACATGTGCCTGACACCTAAGTCTCCATTTTTAGACTGCTGTCATCACCTGAGAGCTGGGGCATAAACGGATAATGGTAGCCATCCTGCTTTGCTCGGTGTTGTGCATGGCTTTGTCAGTCAGCCAAGTGACTAGAACAAACTGAGGTTAGCCGGTCTCTTCTGATAAAGTAATGACCTTCAGACAACTCAAGCCCTTCAGTTTTGCAGAGGTCCAGACCTGGGCCATTCGTACCCATTCTGAGCATAACTGCCTGTGTTCCCTGCTTTGAGACATCCATATATTAACGTCAGTGAGAAAGGCTCTTCTAGACAAATGCAGGCATCAGATTTGGAAAGGACAGTCATTCCTTTGAGAGTATCGGGAGGAACACGGGCGACCCTGAAACCACGAAAGCAAGCTTTGTTTTCTCAAATCTTGGCATTGTCTCAGGGACTCCCTGCAAGGCCTCCTCAGCTTTCAGGCAATACCCTCTACTTCCTGATGACTGAGACGCCAACTCCCAACTACAAGGTCACTTTTTGAAGTTGAGTTCCATCTCTGCTTTGATGAATGGATATATCTGAATGAGCAGAACACTGTGTCCCCACTGAAGATAAAGTATCTAGATAGCAGCTCAATGGCTGGAGACCAGGGACCCTACTGACTAAGATGCTGCTTCCTCTAATTATGGCTATTTTAATGCAGATCGGGGATCCAAATCTATAACAGCTCCATGAGATAATGCAATTGTGCTTTAAAAAAAAATCTTTCCAGCTTTATAAATTGGAGAAATTAATCAAGTTAAAATAGTCTTAAAGTTCTCAGTGGGATTCTATCCAAGTGTAGACAAGATGTTGGCCTTTCATTTGGCAGAGAGACCAAGCCTTCTCCTTGTTGGACACTTCAGTTGTCAAATACTGCTTACTCAGGTGACTCTCCCAGCTGAATCACCTTGGTGGCTGTGACCTAAGCAAGCAAAGCAACCAGCAACCTCTTCACCATTCATACGTGAAGCAAGATGGAAGGGCAGCTGTGTAGACATTTAGGCATCTCTAGATAATACACTTGACTTTTAAAGACAGCAGATATAATCCAGTGAAGGAATTTTCCCTCAGCAGCACAGCGGAGGAAAGGAAAATGCATTCTAGCTATATACTGCTCATGAGATTTGGGATTGTTATCAAGCCTCTGCCGACACAGGCATTTTATGTGTGTGCATGTGTGGATGTATGTGAGTGTATGTGTGAATGATTGTGCATGCCCGCACAAGTGCAGGACCACGTGTTACTTTTTAAAAACACCTTTTGCTTCTTCCTAATAACTTGGTGTCTTTTATCTTTAAAGTGATTAATCTGTTCATTGCATATTCCATCACGTAACTAATTTTGATTTTTGTGCTTTTTGCCAAAATGACTATGTCTTTCTCATCTCTATGAACCATGAATATTGTCCATATTGGTTGCAAAGAAAGGAATCAGCCACACACAAAAACTGAAGGCAGAAATCACCCTTGAATTATGACCTAACAGGAAAAAGAATATTAGCACATGTGTGAATATTTTTCAGACTTTTTCAAGTATATATATATATGTGTACTCACACACACACACACACACACACACACACACACACACACACACATATACACACACAGCCACAGCACATCAAGACACTGAAACATCATTATAATGTGTGAAAACTCAACTTAAAAGTAGTGAGATCCCCTAGATGTGGGTCCAGACTCCATAAAAAAGGGAGAAAGTAAGCTGGGGACAAGCTTACGATATTTTCTCTCTCCTCCTGACTGTGGCTGTGACTAGATGGTTCGCATGCCTGCTGCTTTGACTTCCCTGCACTCACAGACTGGAACCTGGGATTGTGAAACAAATAAACCCCTTCCACCTAAGTTGCTTTTGTCAGGACATTTTATCACAGCAACAGAAACTACGACAGGTACCTAGGTTCTTGAGGGGCCATCATGGCTGAATGCTTAGAGGGGATGAGCTAACTGCTAATAACTGGTGTCCAGCCTCATCCAATAGGTCTGCTGTACCTAGTTTCCATTTCTCTGGCCCTTAGGTATGTAATTGTAACAGACAAACCTGTGAGCTAGAAGATACCACAGGATGGTTGCTTGATCCATCTAATAAAGAAAGGCACAAATGTCGATGAAATTGCCCTTTCTCTTGCTAGTTGATGAAGTGAAGACAGCAGTGCTTGGCAGGCTAGGTAGAGCTTACCCACATGCTTTGAGACTTAGGAATTCAGGGAAAAGGCTGCCATCGTTGTTATACTGAATGAGTTTGGTCCCCACAGAATCCAGGCGAAACTTGTCAGCATGAAACGAGTAAGAGACTACAGAATGAGCAGCCCTAATTGATGACATGGTAGGTGCACATATGAGCTCGCAGAAACTGTGACGAAACACACAAGACCTGGTGGAACTCAACCTAGACAAAGTCCCAACAGGGACCAAAGTGGCCCCAAGGCTCCACCTCTAGCTGAGGGGCCATTGGCAATTGGTGATAACTGGGGGCGGTGGGGGGGGGGTGGTCACACAGTTTTCCTTCAAGAATGGTAGCTGTGAAAGGTGACCTGTGCCTCAGTAGATTGCCCTAAGTGCTCTCTCTCTCTTTCTCTCTCTCTCTCTCTCTCTCTCTCTCTGTGTGTCTCTACACACACACACACACACACACACACACACACACACACGTGCGTGGGTGCACATACACACACATGCGCATGTACATATACATGCACACATGCTGACAGCATCAAATGGACTCAGTCAGTTTTTAAAAAATGAGGACATGAAGTTAGAAGAGGAAAGTGGGCAGGAGGATAAGGGAGGAAAATAGGGATAACATTTTATCAAAACACATTATATTCACACATGAGATTCTCAAACAAAGGAGAAAAAAGCCAAATGAAAACTCAAGCAACTAATCATTCCAACCGGGTCTCTGCATAGGGTCTTTGCTAGGGTCTCTCATTCACCTTTGGTGCCAGGCTTGCAGAAAAGCTGCATTTTAAGCTGTTGTCTCTGTGAAGAAAGGGAAAACACAGCCTGCAGAAGCACTCTAAGGGGTGACAGAATACAGTCATAGTCATAGTCGTCATAGTTGGGAATTCGGGCAGTGCTCAGCTCGTAGCCCTTCTGTCCTAGTGATAGCTTAGGCCTCTGGTGATACTGAAGCTACCCATAGCTCCTCTGTGGGCAGTGCTTTGTGAGTCTGACTGTCTGTGTGGCAGCCTCAAGCATCTTCTCCCAACATATGGATCAGAGAACATGAGTTCTGGAAAGAAAGACAGAAGTTGTAGATCTCTGAGGTTCAGCCTCAGAGGTCATACAGTATCATTTCCGTGTGTCGTGTTGGTCAGCGCAGGCTTCAGTGCCACCCTAAGCTCAAGGGGAAGGAGGAGGGCATTATGCCTGTTCATTAAATGTTCGTTGATTCTTCCTAGGGAGACATGAATGAACATCTGCTCACTACAGATGATAGGGCATCAACAACAGACTAAAGAACTTACTGTACCTAGCTGGCTTGCTGGATCAGTGATCCACTGTGGTAAGAGGAGAAAGGCTAAAAGAACACTTGCAAGAACATGGGTGGCTCAAGAGCAGCACATGACCCAAAACGCCACCAGCATGGGAGGTGACTCACAAAACCAGCCTTCCTGGGTCTCCCTGCACTGTTTGCAGGCAGCTGGCCCAATCTCCAACAAAGTCTTCCCCTAGCAATGGCTACTGTTTGTTTAACCTTGGCAAGGGGCTTTGTGAACACTGTTTTAGGAATTTCCTGAGACCTGTGAGTTATGTCTACTTCCTGGATCTCCTTTCAGGGTGGAAAGTTCCAATTTTAAGGAAAGGCTACCGCAAGAGCGCAAGTAGGTCACAGAGAACAGAGAAGGCATGGAAGAGGTGAGAACAGCCAGTCTGCCACCACAGTATTGGTAACATCCAATGTCACGGTGGCTCAGGGGTCTGAGGTTCAATTCTGCCTTATTTTAAATTTCAGAATTACAAGAAAATCTCTTTGTGTCTCTCTGTCTCTGTCTGTCTCTGTCTGTTTCTCTCTCTCTCTCTCTCTCTCTCTCTGTGAGTGTGTGTGTGTGTCTGTCTCTGTTTCTCTCTCTCTCTCTCTCTCTCTCTTTGTGTGTGTGTGTGTGTGTGTGTGTGTGTGTGTGTGTGTGTGTTTGCAAGTCACGGTATGTAAGAAGACAAGAGGACAGCACTAGGTACAGGTCTTCATCTTCCGCCTTGTTTGAGACAGGGTTTCTTGTTTGTCACTGATCTCAGCAGGCTAGCCGGCTCACAGGCTCCCCCACCCAGACCTCCTATGTTGCAATTGAACAGTGTGGCTGTGATGCAAACCGCTGTCTCCAGCGTTACGTGGGCACTTAGGTCTGGAACTCTGGCTGCCCTTTCCCCACTAAGCATCTCAGCTTATTTGATTTCCTACTCTTCCTCGCTCCCGCATGCCTTTCCCTTCTCTCTGTGGCTGGAGGCTGGACTCTTAGAATCCAGGCTGCTTTTCCCAACTTGAGATTTTTATTTACAGCATAGAACTCGCTGCATATCTATCCTCCCCCTGGATATCAAGGGCAAGTTACACTTTCCCAAGGATACCTGCTTCTGTATGAAATCATTTCTGATTCCTTTGTTCCTTCCCTCTGTAGCTTTGTTTACAGTAGGCTTGAATGACCTGTCAGAAACAGGCAGACATCAAGTCTCCCTCTTCATTTTGTTTCTGTCCATCTCTTTGAAATTGCTGACATTAATTTAGCTATTTAAAGACAGTATAATTCAGTGTGTAAAAGGTGATAGCAATTATATATCTTTGTTATGAATGGAACCCTTTACAATATAAAATCGCTGTCTTTGTTCAGTCAGTGCTCTGCTTTGATGTCTACTGGGTATGACATGAACTCTGTGGTCCCTCCTGCATACGTGCACACAATTCTGCTTTTGAGTTCTCCTCCATCTTTCATTTTATCACTTTATAAGCAACATACCTTGAGTTTGAGTTTAAATGCCAATCAAGGAACTTTGACAGGTAACAATTCACCCAGGCTGTCCTGATACCTTTATAATCTTCTGGATCCTGCCTGCTGCAGAACCCAGAGCTGAGTTATAAGCAAGAAAGAGTCAAAGCCATGCCTACCTCCAGGATATGGGTTTCTTGCCCATGATAACATAAGAGTGGAGCCAAAAGGCCCCATTTTTTTTCTTTATCTGCTGTAGACACTTCAGATGAGGTCTTTCCTGAAGCTGCCTGTCTTAGTCTGCCTGGAAGAGACAGGTGTGAAGGGATTTCACAACAGCTACAACTCTAGTCACATGGTTTTGCAAAGATGTGGCCCCCACAGAGCCAGTGAGGAGCTGGTGGGTACTAGACTTGCCTGTCTTGTTTCTTACGATCTTTCCCACACCTGCTGTCAGATGAGGCATCCTGTCATTGACCACTTTGCTTTAGTTGACATTCTCATCTATCCAGAATACGATGGCAGGTCAGGAACATATCAGAGAAAGCCACAATTATATAGGCATTCCTCGGATGGGCAGCACTTGTGTGATGTTTTGGGGCACACATCACAGACTAAAAGCCAAATCCTCAGGCTGTTTCCAAGAACTATTCCTCTTGTCTCCCTGCTGGTCAGTGACATTCTGCCCATTGGCTGCTGCTCACTCTTCCCTCTTTGTCCAGTCCCCACTGAGAAAGACTCCCAAGACCACCATGAGAGGAGGGAGGAGAGAATGAGAACAGCTGTTAGGTGTGAAGACTATCTCTCCAGCCCCATCCTCACCCTGCTGTTTCACGAGCCAGTAGTACCCTGGTCCTGTGATTAGAAGCAGATGAACACCAGTGAGCCTCACAGCCCTGCTCACCTCTCCGTGGTCAGTCAGAATGACGATGGTGAAAAAGATGATGATGGAGTCCGAGAAACTAAGACCTGGGCCCTCCCTACCTTCAGAATGTCTACTGCTTGTGGATGAGTGACAGGTATCCTGAGAGTGATGTACAAATACAAGCTGTCTAGGGTATCTGAAGAATGTAGACTGGAGGAGGGGACAGGAGAAAGACTTACGTCTCCAGTCCATTCCACCACCTCACAACTGAGGTACAAGCCTGCATCACACTCAGCTGGCAAAGCCACTCAGTGGTTCTCATCTCTAGTAAGGGCTAACACTCAGCAGTACCAACAGCCCAATACTGACTTCTCATCTGCACTTACAGCCTCTAAGTTCAAAACACACCTCACTCCTGGGTCATGTGAGAATACATCTAGAATTCTCTCTCTTCATCCTGAAACTTAGAGCCAATGCTGCTTGACACACTCAGGGCACCTAACCACCACTTGCTGATTTAAAGCTGTCTCTGGTCTTTGGGGTTGTGTAGTTTGACCTGGTTGCTTTTGTTTGGGTCTATGGTGCTGGCAGTGAAACCAACTGCTTCCTGACTGCCTCACTGATAATCTTAGCTTTAGCTAATTTTCCTGGGTCCCACTGTAGTACTGCATTGTGCTATAAGTCCTGGAGGCTCTAAGGAGGTTTAGACCCAATCCATGATGCCAGCTAAAACAACAATGGAGAAAAGTGAGTGCAGAGCCCTTTCACCTCCACTGTCAGACATGACACCTGCAGTCAGTATTGATCTTGGAGACTGGGAAATATAGCTTTTTTGGTAGAGCTGGGCCTAGCATACTTTGACATCCAGAATCATAAATACTGGCCATGGTAAGCCCAGCACTCAGGAGGCACAGACAGGAGGAACAGAGGTTCAAAGCCTGTGTGGGCTATATTCCCAGCTACATGAAACCCTGTCTCAAAGGGAGAAAAGATAGACACATAGGAAGCTAGAACAGAGCACAGAAAGAGACTATGTAGGAAAGGAGAGGTCAGATGAGCCCCACAGAGAGGCTATGGGGACCGGTAGATGTGCTGTATAATCAGGCACTTCACATCTTTCTACTTTGTAAAGATGGGCATCTATGCTCCTCAGAGAAATTTGAGGACCTCTATGAGCTGATGTGATCCAATCTGGATACAGTGGTTTGGCCATCAGGTTCATTGCCAAGCATTATTTTAGTGCTGCGAGCAACTGGTCCATCATCCCCACACAGGTAGCACTTTGCTCTGATGATTCAGCACTTTGAGAAGTCTGAAGATTGAAGGTTACAGGAGCAGAGGTGGGACAGTTCAGAGCTTCCTGTCTGTGAGAGAGGAGGAGACTGGATGCTCTGAGTTCCACGGGAAATATGTCTAGTGACCTATCTATGGACATCACTGTCTGCCCACACAGCTATGTATTTCTCATACATCAATAATCATCTGTTACCCGTTAATGTCCTAGTCTGTGTGTCTGTGTTTCTATCTATCTAGTCAATCTGTAAATCAAGTCTTTCCACTGTCTACAGCAATCGTGCGTTGGGATACATTATTTCATATTTTGATATCTCTGAAATCAGAAACTGCTTCACAGATAAAGACAGCAAATAGTTTGACAGGGTGTCTTCTTTCTTAGTATCACATAAAAAGTAGAGCATCTCATGATTCATGCTTCTCCAGACTCAATGGGGAGTGTTAGAATAACCTTTATCTGGAACAACCCTTTAATTGAAAGACCCAAACTGACTTTCTTAAAACGAAAGCTCTGGGGAAAGGGGGAGGCTGGGTAAAGGCAGGTTGTTCTTCCTTACATCGCACTCCTGTACTCTCCATTTCCCTCACACACAGACACACACATGCACAAGTGCACACACTGGGCCACGTCCTGCATGTTTGTCCCATAATCTGTCATGCAACATTGTTATGAAATACAAGATTTCTTTAGTGTTAGGAGCATCTTTGCCCAGCACTGGAGTCTGCAGACCCAGCCAGGGGAATGCTTAGCCCAAGCCTAAATAAGCTGTGCAGAATCAGAGGCGAGGTGACACTGAGCCTTCTCAGTCCCAGCCTAGCCAGGGGCACACATAGTGCCCTGAGAGCAGCATGAGGCTTCTCAAAGCTCTCACTCAAACCCCAGCATCACTGGAGTAAGTGGTGGCTGCCAGCAATGGGTCAGTACCCAGAACATGGATGGACTCGTCACCACACTGGGTATTTCTTGTTTGTCTGGAACTATTCTACATCTTCTCCAGGTAATGCTATGTGGAATCATTTTGTGAATGAAATTAGCTGGTACCATAGCAGCTATTGTGACTTAAAATCATTAACTGTATCACCTTCCTTGTCAAAAACATCATTTCTGCTCATCACAGCACCTTTGCATTGTACTCAGTGCCCAGCAGGTGCGGGTACTCAATAGGAACACACCTATATCTCCCACCCTAGACCTAGAAACCTTGAAGTACTCAGTTCTATTCTTATATTGTGTGAGTTATCAATAGTGGATAAATGAGGAATATGGAAAGCATGGAGAGATGGAGTAATGCCACAACCATCTTAGTGGCATCTATACAGCAGGGCCAAGGAAAATCCAAGTTTATAAGTAAATCCTCTCTCTCTCTCTCTCTCTCTCTCTCTCTCTCTCTCTCTCTCTCCCTCTCTCTCTGTATTTATATATGTATATATATATGTATATGTATATGTATATGTATATGTATATGTATATGTATATGTATATGTATATGTATATGTATATGTATATATGTATATGTGTGTGTGTATACAAATATATGTACATGTGATGAGACAAGAAAACCACAGGGTATGCCAGTTAGGCTGAGGCAGGTACATTTGGTCCTGGTTTGAGCCTACTCTGCGGTTTCCATCATCTACTGAAGGCAGCAGGTACCTATGTTCAAAGCAGGGCAACGTAATAAAAAGAGCTTTAACCTACTCTGCCCTCCAGGTTGTAAGATTGCATCCTCAGGATTGAGTCATGCTATGTAAAATAAAGAGTATTATATCTATTTTCTCAGTCATACCTATGGCCTCTTGGGGCCACCCTGGCCTCAGAATTATCTTTAAGCAGACACTATATGAGTGCCTAACAAAGGAATTCTGATCCAAACCACTCACTCACTCCAAGGACTATTTACTTGCAGAGAAGGGACTAGCTTCCAGGCCTCAGCCCTCCTTCTTCCCTCTCGGGACTGTTTCTACTTCTCTCTGTCTCTCAGGAAGATCGGCTGTGGCTGTGTTTTTATATTGACACAATATTCAGGTTTTTGAAATACAGATGGCTGTCTAACGTTACCCTGGATTTTCTGTCTCATGGATAGGAAATCATGAAGCTATCCATCTCAGTCATATACAACTGCTTTCTTTCTTATCCAGCTTGCTGTCATGGCTCATTCAGAGACAGAGTCTCGCAGGCACCTGGGTAACTATGGCTTTAACTCTATGTGAAAAATGGATCAAAATGTATAACCAAAATAAGTTTTTCACCGTTCTTCTTTTCACTTGTTGCCTCCAGGAAGAAATTAGAAATTGTATTTTCTAGCTGTAATTATATATATTATACATTTCTATTATACTATATGTTATATTATAATTGTGTGTATATGTATGTGTATGTGTATATGTATGTTATACATTTTGGTCCAGAATGAAGCATACTGCATGCTTGTGCACCTCTCCGCAGCAGAGCCACAGCTTTGAGTCCAGGAGAGTAGCTATCAATCATTTACCATCTACTGTCTGAAAGCTTCAGAAACTTCTCCTTCATTCAGCTAGCTGTCAGCGTATGAGTTCATGTGGGAAAGATAAATGGGCCACGAAACTCATACCTGAGTCATGCAGAGCCCTCTGACCAACCATGAGATACTAAATCAGCTACATGCTAAAGGTATGTAAAGCTGTCTGGACCACAGACATCACTGCTGCAAGGGTGCTTGCTTTCAAACTCAGCTTTTCGATACCCCTTCATGTCAACATCCATAAAGGATTGCTGCAGGTTAAAATGATGGCGGTGGTCATGGTGGCAGTGGAGACGATGAAGTGATGATGGCGTTCATAGCACCAGTGATTATGCTGTTGATAATGACAGTCGTGATTGTAATGGTGATAATGGTGTTAATGGCAGTGATTGTGATGGTGGTGGTGATATGGTAAAAGCAGTGGTGACACGGAACACGCGGTGGTGATAATAACACAACAGTGGCAATGGCAGTAAGTATTACAGTGATGAAGGTGGCGGTGATGACAAAGTGGTGGTAATTAATTAACACGGTGGAGATGACAAGAAGTGGTGATTATGGGAGGATGCTGATGCTGATGCTGATGAGAACCAATGATGTCAGCCAGTAGGAGATGCTTGAGCCATTAGACAATAGTTTAACACCTGAATCTGGGAAATACTTCCTGGAAGAGTTAACATCAATGATGCAGAGCTCTTATTAATCACAGCCGAGTTTTCAGGCCTAGCTAACTGGCATCATTGCACCAATAATGCAAAGGTTGAATGCTTCTTTCTGAGATATTTTTCTCACCTAATCCTGAACCCTAACCCTGAACCCTAACCCTAACTCTAAATCCTAATCCCATGCCCTAACAATAACACAAACCTAACCCTAACCCTCACCTACCCTTAACCCTAACCCAACACTAACGCTAATCATAATAATGTAACACTCTAACCCTAACCCATACATGTATGTATTTCACACAGATGTGCACATAATATGAATAATATGCTGTTTTTAAAATTCTTCTTTCATAACATACATTCTGAACACAGTTTCCCCTTCCTCCACTCCTCTCAGTTATCTGTCATGCCTACCCTTTCCCATATTCATTGCTCTATTTCCTTTCAGAAAAGAGCAGGCGTCTCAGGGATAGTAACAAAACATGGCTTAACAAGATGCAATTAGACCAGACATGAACCCTCATATCAAGGCTGCAGAGGCAACCCAGTAGAAGGAAAGGGGTCACATGACTTGGCAAAAGAATCAGAGACACCTCCAACTTCCACTGTTAGGAGTCTACAAGGACACCAACCTACACACTCACAACATAAATGCAGAGGACCTAGCACAGACCCATGCAGGCACCATGATTGTAGCTTCAGTCTCCATGTTAGTTTTACACTAAGTCTTTGAACTGCAGAGTGTATTTTATTTGTTGTGCATGTTTATATATGTATGTGCATAGTCATGCAGAAGCCAGAGGTTAACGCTGACTGAGTGCCTTTCTCAATTGCTCTCCGTTTTATTTTTGAGACAAGAGCTCTCTCACTGAACCTGGAGCTCACCAACATGATTAGACTAGCTGACCAGTCCTGTGACCCTCCTGTCTACCCCACAGCTCCTGGATTATAGATATGAGTCACCACTCCCAGCCTTTTGCGTGAGTGTTGGAGATTCAAACTCAGCTTCTCATGATTGCGTAACAAGCACTTTTCCCACTGAGCCATCTCCTCTGCTCCTGTGCTTGTACCTAAAGTACATCTCCGTTCAGATGGGATATGCTCCAAGAGTTCAGTGGCCACCTATGCTCAATGGTACCATACTGGACAGCTCTGCTCTGGAGCATCTCCTCAAAGAATAGACATGGTTTGTCCTACATCTGAGTTTTGTCTGCAACCTTAGGATGAAAATCTACATGGGAACAGCCTCATTCATCTTGTAACTAGAGAGGCCCCTGTGTGATCACTGGCAGCTTTGCATCCTGGACTTCAGTCCTAGGAGCTAAATGGGTAAGCACTCTCACGTGTTCTCATTCGTACTCTAGAATTATAGTGACTAATTAAAAAAAAAATAAAGCCTGCCATTTCTAACTCATCTGTACAATGTAAAAATAGAAGGTGGTCAGTCTTGAACACTTGTGAACCTTGCAAGCTGCAGTGTTTAACCATGTTCCATGATTGCCTTCACTCCAGATTTGAACGATGTTTACAGGCTAGAAATCCCTTCAGTTCTGTAGCTGTGAGAACCACAGGCAGGTTGAAGGCTGATTTATCTTATAATTACGTTTGAGAAACTTCTTTGGATTTGAGTAAGGTGAACCACACTCATCCATAGATCTTAACATAGAGGTTCTAGATATTATAATTAATTTCATTTTGGCTGCCACATTTTCACCTGTAAGCACCATGACACCTTCAAATGCCCTATCCTCTTTACTCTGTTGGGAAACCAGAGAGTATCCATTCTACTTTAGCCACTGTGCAGCGCTGTGGTGTGCACTTCCTTTGGAATCCACTGCTGACCTCACTTCCCCTTGTTCTGCATTCACCTCCATCTCTTCCCATTTTATAGGATATGAATTTCATCTGCTTCAAGTCCTTTCTCAAATGAGTCATATTTTAATTCATTAATTGATTCCATTTTAGTAACGGCCAAAAAACTGACATTGCAAATATCAATTAAGCATGCTGAACTATATAATGTCATTCACAAATTTCATTTATGAGAAGTGGCTAAGTGACCATTAGTCATGATGATTAGAACAATAGGTTAAGACAACTCACAAAATGAGGGAAGTGTTTGCAAATCCAATACCAATGAAGAACTAATATAAAAACTATGTAGCAAATTCAACCTGATAACAAAACCCCACAAATAACCAATTACAAAAAGAAGGGGCCTGAAAGGACATATTTCTAAAGAAGACATACAAATAGCCAATGAGTATTTGAAATGGCATCAACAATTATCCCAGAAATGCAAGACCAAAAACCACACTAAGATTATATTCCCACCTAGTAGGATAGTGACTGTCGAAAGATAAAGATTGACTACCAGCAAAGAAACCTTGCAGGGCAGTGATTCTCAGTTTGTGCATCGAGACCCCGTTAGGGGTTGCATATCAGATATTTTTATATTGTGATCCATAACAACAGCAAAGCTACAGTTATGAAGTAGCAATGAGGTAATTTTATGGTTGGGGGTCAGCACAACATGAAGAAATGTATTAAAGGATCACAGCATTAGGAAAATTGAGAGCCACCGCTGCAGGATTTTAGTGTCAGTGTGAGTTGGTATAGTTATCACAGAAGACAGTGTGAAGCTCCTCCCGACTATCCCTCCAGTTCTGTAACTGTGAGAACCACATGCAGGTCTGTAGCTGTGAGACCACACACAGGTTGAAAGTTGAGTATATGCACAGAGTTACCATAAGATATGAGATAATGGGATACAGCAATCCCACTGCTGAACATATACCCAAAGAGAATTAAATTATGATATTAGAAAGATACTTACATCCCCAGATTCATGGCAAAAGTATTCACAGTAACAAGATTCAGAGACAGTCTGTGTTCACCAGTCAAAGAATGGATTTTAAAATATGGCATATAAACATAATGGTGCAGCATTTAGCCTTAGAGAAGAAAGGAAAGTCTGCATTTGCTGCAGGTGAGCATGGAGAAAATAAGGGAAATACTGCCAAGCAAGAGGGAAGAAAAGAGTCTCTCCTCACCCTCACTTGTCAATGGAAGCTAAGTGGAGAGAGTGGCAAGGCCCTGCATCTTTACTTTTTTCAAAACTTTCACTTAATGGTGGTTCTTAATTGCTTTAACCTCCCTTGTAGCCCACCACCCACAAGAGGTAGCAGAAAAGAAATGATATGATGAAAGTGGACCTGTTCAGAAATTTTTTTTGAATGCCTATCTAAATCCTCTGGTATATTCAACACACTAGTAATATTTTTTGCTAAATGATTAACAAAAGTAGCTGTCTTAACTTCTTGTGTTACAGCAATTGCAGAAGCAGTGGTGCTAGCAATTAATGTAATTAAAGCTGTTATACCAGCAATAATCAAGTCTACTACCCTCTTGTGTCTGCTTAAAGCCTGACTCATTTCTTCCAGTACTTGCAAGCTATTTTTAGGATACCAAGGTTGTTCCTCAACCTAGAACTGACCTTAATACTTGCATGTAATTAAAATGGTATAAAAGCAAAAAGGAAGAAGGGGATGGTATAGGGATGTTCTAGGGAAGGGAACTGGGAGAAGGGATAACATCTGAAATGTAAATAAATAAAATATCCAATAAAAAAATAACAATGATGATGATGATGATAATGATGATGATGATGAAGATACCTTTAATGTCCTTCCATGAACCTGCTGCATTGCTAGGTACAAAACTTTTAAATTCATATGAGCTGCTAATTTTACTCTTATGGATGGTCTCTATCACTTCCTGCTAACTTGGATTTTTGCCTTAAGTGGTAAATCACATGAAGGTTGAAGTTTTGAGTTGTCTTTTACATACAGCCTGTAAAATTGTAAAAGTCTAAGAGTTACTGTCATTACAAATATTAATATTTGCATCCCTTTGCTCAATTGCTTAAGAGAAAGGTCAGTTTTGAAAGCTAAATAACCAATACAATGTAATTTTTTAGTGAAAAGAATAAAATATTTGTTTTATTTAAAAAAAAAAATTTTGGAGCAAATCCCATATGCGTTGTCAGGAAATCAGCAGTTCAGTTCACAGGTTAGCAGTGGCAGCTCAATTCACTTGAAAATTTTTTACAAATATACCAGCAGTCCAGTTCAGTTGTGTCGGGATAGCAACAGCAGTGGCATGACCTAGCAGGAACAGCCAGGCTTCAGGCTAATCAGCACAAGTCAGCATGAGGGACCAGGACTAACTTCCAGGAAAATTTCTCAGCTGTGTCTCTCTTAGCAAAGTAAAGATCAGCAAAGACATGAGACTAACAAGCATTGTACAGCTAGCTCTATCAGCAAGCCTAGCTCAGCTCCCATCACTGTCCATAGAGTCCTATTTATATACTCCAAACATCATGTGCAGTCCACAGGTCTTACCTCAGCATATGTATCTGTCTTAGGTGACATCACTCTGCCAATCAGCCTGAGTCCATGGAAGTGGCAAGAAGCAGCAGCATACCACCAGAAGCTTTTTGGTGCGATTCACTCTATGGAGTCCTGACAAATGCAGCTCAACTACACAATGTAAGGTGAAGCAAAACATGTGTGCCTTTATCGGAGAATCCTTCATCACACCATGTCCTTGCACATGCTTGCTTTAGCAGCACATCACCTCTGTCTGCTTCACCGAAATGTTCCTTTATATAACTGCTCCAACTAAACACCACTGGACACAACCGACTTTCCAAAGAACTCTTAAGTTTCCACTTCAAGACACAGTGGTTGCCAGAGACAGGAGGTGAGAAACAGAGAGGTAGATGCTGGTTAAAGGTGAAATGACAAGAATCAGTTCCAGAACCCTGCTGTGCCATGTGGTGACTGTTGTGTCAACAGAATACCATACTGTCTTCTACTAGTTTCTTTTCAGTAATGAGTCATCTCACCCTCCAGGGGATGAGTGGATAAGGTAATAGATGTGGTTACATTTCACAGTGCATGTATGTTACAATATGATTTAAAAATTAGATACTACACTAAAAATTCTAAACATAAGATTGTGTTAAAATCCTTCACATGATTTAGTGGGCTGAAGGGGGACAGTTGAAGGACCACACACAGCAAGCATTTTCTGGGAGGGTCTCTCAATTCTTGTCTTCCTGCAGCTGACAGTTCACTATAGTTTCTATGTCATTATCTGCCTGGCTAGTTAACAAAGAACCTGTTAATTTGCTCATACCAGTTCTTGGGCATGCTCATCTCAGTGTCTGTTCTCAGAGCCCAATTTTACAAATAGACTTCCTTGGTGTAGGTTTTAACATATTTTTTTTCATTAACTCCACTCACTTTGGACAAACAGTAAAAGTCTGGAATTTTGTAGTAAGGGCTTCTGCCACTTCCAAGTGATTTCTAATTATGGCTATTTAATCACCTGACAAGCAATGTGTGTTTGGTCTGGTGACTGGATACAGTTCTACTAATACATTCAAGAAAAACACTATTGTATTGCATACAGTAATGCATTTTTATCTCCGGTCACGAGATACAACGGGGTAAGGTCATCTCTTCTTCTGCTGTGCTCAGCTTACATTTAGAACACAATCCTTGATATAGAGCTCTTATAGTGTGGAGGAGAGAGAGAGAGAGAGAGAGATATGTTTCCATAGTGACATGCAAATACTGTGAGGTTTCAAACAGGTGGACTAATTTCTTTGATGAAAGATGTCATGAATCTTGCTATCTCTATTACTCTATTTTTTCAGTAATATCCAGCCAACATTACTGAGCGCTTGTAACTACATGCTTATAATAAGTATCAGGGGAGAGCAAAGCAGGGTTTCTGTTTAGAGAAATTGGACTGTCTCAGTCTTAGCCAGATGGCATTTTGCAGTGAGTAATTATTTGCTGTGGGACCATCCTATATATTGCATATTATTGAGTGACATCTCTGTCTTCCCATTAGATATCAGGAGTTCTCTCAGACAAGACTACAGAAAATGTCACCAGGCAGTCCAAGTCCCCCTTGCATGGTAAAATCATACTCAGTGGGAATCAAGGGTCAAGTGCAGGACAAAGCCAAGACCCTGTACTGGCACCAGTATTGGATGGCAGTCACTGCCAAGGAGAATCAGGAGAGACCACTGAGGCCATGGAATAATCAGGTGAGGGAGAGAAGGCTTCCTGGATGATGACACCCTAGAAACTGGGAGCAATGAGGTATGCCAGGTCAGAACAAAGGGCAGGCATGTGGTGGCAGGCTAGATCTGAGGTGGGGAAGACAGAGGATAGAAAGAAGCTCTGTGATGTTCATGGAGATGGGGACTAAATGTCAGAAACAGGCATGATGAAGAAGGAGAAATCCAGAGTCTTTCTGTTCACTAAGTGTCCATCAAGTTCACAGCAGACACAAATGTACATCATGTGAAAGGCCTCCAGGCAGACTGATAGACGTAACAAACTGTGTGGAACTTTTCTTTCTATATTCTCTCTCTCTTTCTCTTTCTCTCTCTCTCCCTCTCTCTCTTTCTCTCTCTCTCTTTGTGTGTGTGTGTGTGTGTGTGTGTGTGTGTGTGTGTATGTGTGTGTACTGTGTTTTGTGGGGGGATGTACCAACTGTGTGGGCACATGTAGAGACCAGATATTGACACAGGGTGCCTTCGTTAATTACTTCTCAAGCTTATGTTTTGATACAGGGTCTCCCTCCTGTCTACTGACCCAGAGCTGGGGTTACAGGTATGTGGCACTACACCCAGATTTTACATGAGTACTTGGGATCCAAACTCAGGGTTTTCATGTTTGCATAGCGAACACTTCATCTCCTGAGTCATTTCCCCAACCCTTGTCTCTCCATTTCTAAAGGTATTATTACAACCCCAGCTTCCTGGGTTCATCCTGGGAAGAAATGAGATGCTAATGCCCACGGCATAACACCATGCATGTGAGTCACTCCAACCTCAACCTCCTGTTGCTTCCCTGCAATGAGCTCATTCCAGCTCTAATGTCCCTTAGTACTTTCACTTTCTTCTGTGCCACCTCCTGAAAAGTAAACAAATGAGGTATCAGAGTCTTGGTAAATGAGAGCTAGAGAAAACTCAGGTGACAACTGGGCTGTTCACCTGTCACTGAAGACGTTGGTCCTCCCAAGCACCATACCCTACAAGATAGCAGGAAGCTCTGAAAACAACCATTGCTAGTATCTGCCCCCTGCATGAATAGAGGCTGTCCTATTTACTAATGCTTTGCAGTCTGGTAGGGCAGCAGGAGGAGAGGAGTGACAAAGGTGGATATTTATGTAGGTGCCATTCCTCTAATCATTCCTTAGAAGAATGGGCACTGCTCCCAGGCTCTCTCTGCCTTTGTAGCCTCCCACTAGGCACTTGTATAGAGATCCCACCATCTGAAAAACCACTGAGGAAGCAGAGTGCTGTGGGCACGCAGCCATCATCAGAGCTTGCACTACCCTCACCAGTCGCTCCTGGCACTCGATTCTTCCTGTGACAACATTTCTAATCCTTTCCAAACATTATTCATCTTCAACATCTGTCTCAGAAAGACAGGAACATCTCTAGCATTGCACAAGCTTGCAATACTTCCAAGAGAGAGAGGATGTGGTGCAATGTCAGACGATGCTGACAGCATCCACACGCTGCCTTTGCTTGGGGTGAAATAGATCCTGATGTCAGTCACAGATAATAATAGTCTAAATGCCATGTAAAAATCAAAATGGGCAAAGTGACTGTCTCGTTTCAGACAGATGTCAGGCACCGCTGGTGCATTTGGATGACCAGACTTTGGGTTCACGCCAAAGCCAAGGGCCAGTGACCTTTTCATGCCTCATGACATTTGGCTGAACACTGGGAAAGAAGAGGACAAGGTACAGAAAGCCCAGTTGCTACCTGGCAGACTCCACATTGGGCACATCAAAATCAAACAGTTCAGTTCTGGACACAAACTGTCAAGGGCTTTGACATGAACTGTTACTCCACGGACTAGAAACAATTACTTTCTCAGTCTGTTTCAGGGGATCAATACAGTCAGCTGCAAGACTGGAAAATTATACTTCAACCAACTCTTGATGTGTACCCAGTTGAAACTGGCTTGGCACGGTTTGATCCCTATGAAATGAGAATGGTCTTCACGCTGTGGGTGCTTGAGCCTTGGGTCTACATCAGGCAGAGTCTCTTTCACTGAAATCCTGAGATCCTTCTGAAGCTCTCCCCTCTTCTAGAGCACACAAATTAAAGTGAATGTTTCTCTGGAGGTGAAGGCAGACTCATGGAAAAGGCAGAGACTGAATCTGGCGTTGAAGGACTGCCAGGACATCACTGTGACTCAGGTGAACGACAGCATCCCCACCTAAGCAAAGGGTTAGATCCAATAGTCTCCAAGCTTTGCTGGGCCATGATTTTCAAGGAAACTGGGAAAATAAACGTCTTGGAGAAGTCATAAGAGATTTGAAGATGGTTGTACCAGCAGCATCGTCTATTCACACAACAGCTGCTTCACAGCAGGTGAGGCTTCAGCCTGTCTGGACTCAGAGGAAGTTCATAACAAACCTTACAAAGCCCATGTGAGGCCAAGTTCTAGTTCTGATGACATAACTGCTTCTGGGTCAGACCAGGTCTTCATCACTACTCATGTTCTCACATCCTGCAGAGCCTACACAGCTATAGGAACAAACCTGTGTTCAGGCCAATGAGACAAAAAGCAGTGACCAAAGGAAGAGAAGTAAATGGCCACAAAGATAGACTGCATGGCAATTGTTCTTGTCAAAACCACATCTTTCCCAGGTGGTACCATTTCACAGCTCTTCTCCCTGTCTTCTGGCTCTTGCATTTCTTCTTTGCTCTCTTCTCAAATGTCCTGAGTCTTAGAAGCAGTGGTGTAAATGTCTTATTTAAGGCTGAACACTCAACAATCTCTTACTCTTAGCACCTTGTGAAGTCATGAGTCTCTGTAGTCACTTCTCATTGCAAAGGAGTCTTCTCTGAGTCAGGATGAGAGTAGCATTTTTCCTATGGATAAAAATATAAATATTTAGATGGTGGTTTGATTCTATGCCAGTTTCTAATAACAGTATTAGCATCCTTAGCCCATGACCTCCCCCTCCATGTTTTTTTTTTTTAAATCCAGGTTTACAGTATCAGACTCCGATTTCTCTTTTTATGACATAGATCTCAAATCTTATCAAAGACTGATTGGTTACCTACATAGCTATGGGGCCATTTTTGCTTATATAGGCAAATCTTGTCTTGAGAATTGGTCTCGTAGTCGGTAGTGCTCTCATCTAGGTAAAACTACTGATACCTTTCCTCCCCCAGCAGCCTGAATGGCACCTCTGGTACTGAGAAAGCCAGCAAATAGGGAGGACACTTCCAGTTCAGCTCCAGCGTGATATTTGTGTATCACACTGACAAAGCATCCGGTGCCTTCAGCAACAGGATCTTATCACACACTTTTGTGAGTGACCAAGAGGATGGCAACAGTCCGAGTTTGGGGGTAGGGGTTGGGACATCTCTCACCAACACCTCATAAAGAGTTATCCCCACCTGGCCCTGAAGGTTTTGTTTAATGACCCGTAGCTTCTAGGAGCACGTTTCCCAGATACACTGGGTGTCACCTTTCAAAACCCTGGACTTTTTGAAATGAACGAAATTTTTAGTTTGGTGACAAGATAGTAGGTGTCTATGTGGCTCTCTCGTAGTCACCTGGTTTTGGTTGGCCTGCTTCCCCTGTTGTTTATTCTCCCTAACCCTTATTCTCCTTGCTCAAACCTTTCCAATGCCAGTATCCCCCTCTGCAGCACTTGCCTTTTTGTAACACCCCCAAGTGGAAGGAAAATGGTCCCAAAAGCAGGAAAGGAGTCAGAGACAGCCTCTTTTCCCACTGTTAGGAGTCCCACAAGAAGACCAAGCTACACAGCCGTAACGTATATGTGAGGGTCCAGGTCAGACCCTTGCAGGCTCCCTGATTGTTGGCTCAGTCTCTGTGAGCCCTTATGAGTCCAGGCTAGTCGATTCTGTGTGTTTTCTTGTAGTGTCTTTGACCCCTCTGGCTCCTACAATCTACCATTCCCTTCTTCCACAGAATTCCCCAATCTCTATATCTGCACATAATGTCTGGCTCTGAGTCTCTGCATCTGCTCCCATTAGTTGCTGAATGAAGCATCTCCGAGGACAATCATGCTGGGCTCCTGTCTATGAGTAGAGCAGAGCATTATTAGGAATCATTTTATTGACTTTTTTCTTTTTTTTCCTTCTTTCTTTCTTTCTTTCTTTCTTTCTTTCTTTCTTTCTTTCTTTCTTTCCGTGTCTGGTTCTGTCCTAGGTGTCTGGACTATCCAGCTTCTGGCTTCTGGTCCTCGAGGCAGTTTCAGGGGTGGGCTCTCTTTCATGACATGGATTTCAAGCTGGACCAGTCATTTGTTGGACATTCTCCCAATTTATACACCACCTTTACTATAGCACATCTTGTAGATAGGACAAATTTTAGGCCAAAGATTTTGAGGCTGGGTTGGTGTTCCAATCCTTCACTGAAGTCTTGCCAGGTTACAGGAGACGGTCAGCTCAGGCTTCTTATCTGCCTGCCTACTAGAATCTTAGCTAGGGTCACTCCATAGATTCCTTGGATGTTACATTGCACCTTGCCTCCTAATGCCCCCAATTCCAGTTGTCTCTCCCAGAATTCTCTTCCTTTATCTTCCTTGAACCTGATTCTTCTGTTCCCATCCCCATTCACCCCCAAGTCCACCTGTCTATTCTATTTTCCCTTTCCAAACAGATTCATGCATCCCACCCTCTATTGAGCCCTCCTTGTTACTTAGTCTCTCTGGGTCTGTGGATTGTACTGTGATTTACTTTACAGCTAATATCCATTCGTAAGTGAGTACACGCCATGTTTGTCTTTCTGTTGTGAATAGAGAGGCAGTAAACAGGGATGTCTCTGTAGTAGTATATGGAGTCCTTTGAGAAGATGCCCAGAAGTGGAGGAACTCGATCATATGGTAATTCTGGTTGAGGAATTTCCACTGTTTTCCTCAGTAGCAGCTCCAGTTTGCACTTCTGCCAGTGTTAAATTTCCCCACACCATCAACAGCGTTTGTCATCTGGTTTCTTGATGACCATTCTGATTGGGCAGGATGGAATCCCAAAGTACTTTTAATTTGCATTTCCCTGAAGAAAATGACCTAAGTGGCGTGCAGCTGGATTGCACTGGAACATTAATGGTCTTTAATCCCCACCCCTGAACCCCAAGAAGGACTGAGGCTACGCGGGCTCCACTCAGCCAACTGAATTTGGTTGGAAGAGACAGCATGTCTGGTAGAGGGCTGCATTCTCAGTGTGAGACACTATACCAGGCTCCTCAAAGCTTTCTCCCAGGGATGCTGTTAGTTGTTCCAAAGAGCGTCCAGCTGCTAGAAGCAAACAGGAAGAGCTATGTTAGGGATTTCAAAACGTATATGCCCCCCCCCCGTTCTTTGTATTTCAAAGTGTCCAATTTTTACTGTCTCTCCCACAACAGTACATGAATTTTCTTTTTAAAGTCTAGAATAATAAACATGCCTTTGAGTAGGTGTGGTCACTTACCTGTAGATATTCAGTCATGCACTTTTCAGTCATAACAACCTACAGGTGTCAGCCACTCTGCAGAAAGGTGGAGAATTTAGGATTATGTCTGAAATCACAGAGCACTGACAACCTCAAAGTTCAACTGCAGGAGGGCCTCCGAGCTCCCAGGTTACCAAGCTTTCTGTCAGGACCCACAGGCCATCAGTTCTTCACAGTGCTGTGATAGCCAAAGTCGTGTCTGAACCTCAGCAATCCTGCTGGAGCCATGACTATGCCCTGGTTCGGCAATCTGCTGGGTGGTAACTGAGTGGCTGAGAAGAAAACTTGAGAGGGATAGGTGTCAGACTCTGGCGATGAACATCTGGAACTCTGGTGAAGTAACATCTGGGGCTTTCTCTGTGGATCTCTCAAAGCAAAATGAGCTCAACTTCCATGGAACAGCAGTACAAGCTACGGATGGTCTAGAGGGAACAAGTCTTGCACTGCTCCGGTGTTCCCTTCGTGTCTTAGAAAAGGGAAAGCATTGTGTGTAGAAGTTAGGTTCAATTCTTCCTTCCAGCCCTGTGTTCACAAAAATAAGACTCAGACTCAAAATATATTTATAAATACCTTGGCCATATAGCTAGGCTCTTCTTCGACTAGATCATAACTAAAATATCTCATTAATTTTAACCTACATTTTGCCATATGGCTGGCTACCTGTGCTCAAGTATGACACATCCATCTCTTGGGTATATCTCCTGCCTGGCACTCGCCCAGAATTCTTTCTGCCTCCTGGCTGTCCCACCTCCCTTTTCTTGCCAAAGCTATAGGCCATCAGAGTTATTATTGGCATGTGCCACATTCATACCAACATAAGATATTGTCTCTCCAACCATATTTATTCCAGTGTCCCTGTAATTTCCCAGGACACAGGGCACTAGGGGAAGCCATATTGTATCCAATAACCCCTGTTCTGGGGCTTGGTCATGCTCTCCTGCTGCTGCTGCTGGAACTCTGGTGGCTATATGTTTCATCTTAAGGAAAATGTATACTGTAGACATACAATGTAGGACATGGGAAGGATCTGAAGAGGGACATCTCAGGGGTTCATGACAGCCACCTGGTGCTCTGAAATTCTGAGGCTACAGACAGGTGAGGATATGGGCCAGCTTGAATGGGAGGCTCCTCCTAGCTTTCCAATCCCGTGGACTGCTCACTCAAACCAGTGCCCAGGCAGTCTAGTGCCTGAAACGCATCTGTACCCGTGCTGTCTGATACAGTGCCTATGCATCCCACTTGCTTACTTAAACCCCCACCTGCATGAATAAAATCTAAATGCAATTTGCATTTCCCATTTCCCATTTCACAGTAACTACATTTTAAGTGATCAAGAGCCACATATGACCAGTGGCTATGATATTAGACAGGTGGAGTAGGCTACAGTTCTGATGGGCAGACAGGTCTTCTCTCTGCTACTGAAACAAGCTCCAAGGATGGAGGGTGTCACTCAACAACAGTCATTCCCCTCCTGCAGTTCTAGAGATGAAATCCAAGGTCTGAGTGATTGATGGTAGATCCCACTCTTGCTGAGAGTAACTTACAGAGAGTGCTCCTTTAGCTGTATTCCCATGTGGCCTAGACACAAGAAACTCTCAGGGTAGGATAATCTTTCTCTCTTCCTCTTTTCAAGGGACACTAATTCTATCATGAATGTGCTTCTCTAATGACCTTAGTAAACCCTATTACTTCCGAAGGAACAAGGGCTGGGCCCCAATGTGTACATTTCAGAGAAATATACCTTTTTACTCTGTAACAAATGGTGGTGCTGGTTGTAGGAGACTAAGCAGTAAGCAGCTCTTTAGGAGACAGATCACTAGAGGGGCCAATATTCATTCATTCATTCATTCATTCATTCATTCATTCAGTAAGGGTCCTTGTGTCAGGAAGGCTTTTTCCACCATGACTCTGTCATGCTGTTGCTCCTGCCTTGATTTCCATATCCTGTTGCAACAATACGATAACCTTTTCTGGTTTGGGAAGCACTGATGACACACCCAAATGACCTGGACAGGTGGCTGGTATCTCAACAGCAAGTCATGTATTTCAGATTTGTGGGACACTTAATCTCCCACAGAGCCTGTCAATCCTGGGTTGTTTTGTCTGCAGCAAGGAGTACTGGGTCCCCAGGATCTGAAACACACCGCTCACAAAGGCCCAGGACAGCAGTGTCTGCAGCCTTCCTTGGCCTAGACCTGAGTTTTGGTTCATCACCCATGAAATAAACCATTGACAGAAAGCTAGCGGTGTGTAGTAAATAAGCAGGGGAAATTCGGCTTGTATCTGTGAGGAGAGATGGCTTGTGGCAAGTTATAAGATACCCACCAAGTAAATGACAATGCTGAGAGATGTCTACATTTCTGTGATGTGGGGACAAGTGTCATCAAGCTCCTAGAAAAATGTGTCTTTTCCAGGTTTTAAACACAACATGGGCTGTTGTTGCATTTCTCTTCACAGCAGGAACCTTGCAGGTTGCCAGTGTTTGATTGACAGTTGGAAGGTGTTTGAGACAGTCTCCAAACCAGCACATTCCATCCACAGGCAATCAAGAGACCTACTTGGCCCAGGAAGGCACCAAAGCTCAGAAACTTCAAGGACGTGGTTGGTCAAGGTCACTTCACATGTCATTTGGAAACAGGAGCTGAATGTTTACTTGGTTACACTAAATAACACTGTTTTGATAGTTCTCAAATAGTTCTTCTATGCTGCCCCACACTCTTGGTTTCCAAAGGAAAAAGGAGGAGTCTCCCGAGCACCTCCACCTACTTTACCCAACTCCAAACTGGAACAAACTGAGGAGGCCAGTATAGACTAACTTGATGACAAAGTCTTAGACAGTCAGAATGACCATAATGGCCAAAAGAGAAAATACCTCACAGCAAGGACACCCAGGAGAGAAGTTTTCAGACAGCTTACTTAAGTACAAAATGAGGCAGTACAGGCACAGGCCGAGCATAGATGAGTCATGGGTGGCTGTGAGGATCCACAGATCAGTGTGCTAGGAGTTCTATGGTGGCCTGCCTAGGAGCACCCTAGCTTTTCTCCAGGTAAGGTTAAGGACTAGCTCCTCAGAAAGGGCACACCTGCTGGGAAGGAGCTAGTGTGAAGAGCTTGCTTATTGAATATCCTGAAGGAAAACACAGATCCTTGGACTCTCCCAGAATGTAAAGGCAGACCTACCCTCCAGCAGGAACACTTGTCTCCCAAAGTACCTAGACAACTGCAAACAATGGCCCTGGAAGGCCCCTGCACTGACAGACAGTCCTTTCACTAGTAGATGTGAACCCAGAACTACCATCACCAAGCATTTTGGTAATCACAAGGCAAGGAGAGAAGCAAGCTAAACAAAGGGAAACTCACAACAGAGAAATTCAGGAAGAAAATAAAAAATATCTTGGAAATCTCTGCTCATAAACAAAGAGCCAGCTCTCGTGAAAACCAGGGAAATTCACAAGTGTCCTCTGACTTCACAATCTTACCCAAAGGCTACATACCTCAGCTGAGGCTGGAGAGTGCATATATCCAACAGACTACAAAGGACAACTTTCTGAACACTGTTGAAGAAACACCAAGACACACAAAGTAAATGGCAATGCTGAGAGAGGTCTACATTTCTGTGATGTGGGGCAAGCATCATCAAGCTTCTCATTTCCAGGAATTTAAAGTCCATCTGCTGGGCTTCCACAGACACCACCAGGAAAGATCTGGAAACCAGACCTGCAGGATGCTAAGTGCCCAAGGAATTAAGGAAGAGCCCACATACTATGAAAGGGCTGCAAAATAACATTCAAGGCTAGTTCTTCAAAGTTCTACTTGTGGACTCGTTCTGTGAAATCCAGAAACTCTATAGCCAGCACCATCCAGGAAAGGGCCAACAAGACAAAATGTAGGGGCCATTGACATGACCAAATTTGTATCAGTGAGCTGGTGAATGCAGTCAGAAGACTCCTAATGGTTTGTATGCACATGCATGAAGAGTCCAAAAGTTAATGTCAGGCATCTTTCTCAGCTGCTCTATCTTAATTTTTTGAGGCATGGTTTCTCACTGTTCCTGGTTCCTTACTGGTTTAGCAACAGTAACTATCCAGGAAGCCCAGGGATGCTCTTACACCTACTTCCCCAGCATGTGCGTTGCAGGCGTATGTAGATATGCATGGCTTTTACATGGGAGCTGGTGATCTAAACTAAGGTCTCCATGTCTGCATAGCAAACATTCTAGTGACTGAGGCATCTCCCTGAGCCCCAAGACCAGAAACTGTACCTTATTGTGACGCATTTGAATGAGAATGTCCCCACTTAGGCTTGGGTGTTTGAACACTTGGTCCCTAGTGAATGATGCTGTTGGGATGGTTTGGGAGATGCAGTCTTGATGGAGGAAGTACGTCACCGTGATTGGGCTTTGAAAGTACTTGGCCTTGTTCTCTTTCGAGCTCCCCCTCTGTGATTTGTGCTTGAGGTTAAAGGTGTGAGCTCTCAGCCTTCTGCTCCTGCCTGTTCTCTGCTGCCACGTCTCCCTGCCATGATGGACCCTCATCTCTACAGAATCATAAGCCAAAAGAAATTTGCAGAGACCAAAAGTCAGTATCAGGCATCTTTCTCTGCTGCTCTACCTTGATTTTTGAGGCAGGGCCTCTCACTGTTCCTGGTTCCTCACCGTTAATCCATAAGTTGCTGTTTGGTCTTAATGTTTTGTTTTTATCACAGCAATGAAAAAGTAAGCCAAATCATGAATAAAATATGGGGAAAATGCTGAAAATTCACAATCATAAAAACATGAGGAAGTAAATAGAGAATATGCAACAGGGCCCTGAGTTGTCAGCCCAGGTGGTAACCTAATTAGACCACCGGATAGGGGTCTGCAAAAGACTCACTAGACTCCAATGCTTAGAAAATGCCTACAAAAGTCTCACTCTCGTTATTTTTTATCTCTAAAAGGTTCTCTATTGGCATTACATGATTAAAGACATCTTGGAAGATGTCTTTACGTCTCTACAGACAATGCAAACACCATCACTGCATGATGGCCAGCATCCAAGAAGTGCACCCAGAGGCTACAGAACAACCTCAGCTCTTATTTCCTTATGTTTTTGAGACAGAACTTCTCACTGGTTGAAAAATCACCTCATGGGCTAAGTGGCTATCTCAGCCAACCCCAGGAATCCACCTTTTTACCTCTCTGGCTTTGGGATTACTGGTGTGTGCTGTCATACCCAGCTTATTTACATGGGTCCTGGAGTTCACAAGGCAAAGACTGAGCTATATCCCTAGCCCACTCCAGGCACGACTTTGTCTCTACTCTGTGGGTAGGAAATCTGAGGTGCTGCAGTATTTACAAGTTTGTACAAATAGAAGTCAGCTAGTAGTTTTGACCTATTCTTCCCTTAAAACACAGAGCCTATGCTGTGTAAAGATGATTGGGCTGTGGATTACATCATTCTCACAACACTCACCCCTCTCTAAGGACATCAGAAATCTGTCTCCACACACCCTCACTGTCCAGTGAGTCCCATGTCACTTCACACCATGGTCTCCTCTGTTCCAGTATAGCACTGGTTGTCTCAGCTGCAGTCCCTTTTCTCCCACCATGGCCCAGGCTGGTCCTTTTCCTACCCATCTTGCATTGGCTCACCAGTATGTTTCCCCTTCCTCTCCTCTCTGCAGAAGTCAATCCACCTAAAGCCTCATTGTTCTGGGGTCATCGTGGCACATAAAAATCACCCTGTCCAGAATTTGTCTTGCTTTTTCAGCATCCGTATACCTGACTTTGCTTCCTTCCAACTCCCCGACTACCCCATCTGTGCTGTGTTTCTCAATGCAGCTACCAGCACGTCCTCCATTACTGACAATCATCTCATGTATGACTCCTGTTTTCTCTGCTTAAAACTCATCTGTAACCAGACTCTGTCTCTCCTTTCCTGTCCTGGCTTCAGGTTCTCCCTGGCTGAAGCCAGTCTACCAGCTGTCCTGTCTTTACTTCCTGCAAAGACTGCAGTCCATTCTCAGACCATTCCTCCCATCTCTCTTCTTACTGCTAGAGACTTCAATGGCTGCATGCATCCCCCCCCCTGCCTCTGATGCCATCCTGACTGTCTTGCTGTTTCTCTGGCTTCCACTCTAGGGCCCTTGGTGCTTTTCTAAGCAGAACACGCTGCACTCGAGTGTCTGTTTGTTGAGCTCCTCCTCCTCTGCTTGCAACACTTTGCTCAAATGCCATCTCTTTAATGCTGTGACAGTCCCCATGTTACCCTTCTCCAGCACATACCACCTTCCAACATGCCAAATAATGTGCTTTTATACATATGCATCAGTTTATTTCTGTTTTATACCCAATGTAATGCCAGCTCTTGGGGTGTATGACTCTCTGTCTTTTTGGCCATGAGCATAAAACACTATCTGGCATATACTAGGCATCTTATAATTATGTGAGATACATGAATGAATCCTCCAGAACTTCTATGACTCACATGCACAAGCCTAAGCCATTTCTTGTGCCAAGCAGGACAGGGTTATCTATTTGTCTAGATCTAGAACCCCAGGAAAACAGCAGCTTGAATCAATCACATGGCATGAATATGAGGTCAAGGTGGACCACCCTGTGTAACTGTCCTCATCAGCCAAGTGTTGAGACAGTCAGGGTATATGCATCTGCCTAAACCTTCACGCTCCACAGTCTTGGTCTGCAGGGTCAGGTGTTGAGATGATGGAAAATATAGAAGACAAAGTCAATCTGGAGGTGGTTAGTTCACTGGGAGCGTGCCTTCTCTCGGGAGGCATTAATGCAGTTTTCATAGGATTCTAGTTAGCTTCCATATTGTTGAGCTGCCTTCTAGTCAGACAAGTGCCCACTGCCTTGTGCCATTTGATTGATTGTTCCCTTAAACCTGGTTCCACCGTGATGATACCTGCCACGTTATAATATAGTCAGAATGTCCTTATCCGAACTCTGCTAACTTGCCTTTGAATTCTCAGAACCGTGAGCTAGTTACATCTTTCTTCTCTTTAAAGCATAAAGTTCTGAGTATTTCATGATGTTAACAGAAAATAGAATAAGGCAGGCTGAAAGTGGATGCATGAATCTGTTAGTTGTAGGCATATATTTTTTGCAACCTACTTTTAATAAGGATCAACCTCTCTAGCCAACCTCCAGGCAGAGGTAGTGGAAGAGAAAAGTCATTAGGATATGGGGGAAGTAGTGATGTTCAGCAATAGTTTTTTAGGGGTGAGCTAGATCTTCTTTGACAGCAATTCAGTCTTGTAGAAGACACCAAATACAACTCAGCAGCTGCAGACAGGTCCTCTAGGCAGGTAGACACCAGGCAGCTATAACTCAATGCTGAAGAAACTGCCACAAGCAGTTCTCAGGTGAGTTTTTCTCAATGACACATTATCACGAGTTGAGGTCAAAGACTTTATGTAAGGCGAACCAATACATGTATGTCTTTAACAAAGAATAGCAAGGCAGAGCAAACCAAACCAAGGCTCAGTGCTCGTCTCCCACTGTCTGTGGGGTCATATTCATAGCCCTTCATCAAGTGTCCTTTCAAGTGTTTGCTATATCGAAACATCCTTTAACCTGTGTCTGCTTCAGGAAAACAGTCTTTCACATGTTTGCTTTAGCAAGACATCCTTTCACCTATGTGCCCCAGCAAAACATCATTTGACATAACCTTCCAAAGAATTAGAAGTTTCCACTTCCGTTAGTAAACAAGGTATTTGTGTGACATTGGAAGTTGAAATGTGTTTAGAGCCGAATGCTTTTCTATGCTAAGATAAAGTGTAGAAGGATCCAGACTGAGAACTCACAGAATCTCCCTCTGGGATGGGCTTAGGAACGCTAGAGAAAAAAGAATACAAATGTCTTTCATATCTTCTCGGCTCTTCCTATAACCATCAGTAGCCTTACTTAACATGACCTTTATATTGAAGATGTGTTCTGGGGAGGAGAGCCAGTTGCAGTGGATCTGAACTCAAGTCACATTTTTCCTCTTGGGTGGGCAGGGAAGGTTTTAGGAAGCTGTGATCTTAAGCAGGTCCCCTGCCCAACCTCCTGCCCCCCCACACACATACATGCACACACATGCATATGCACATGCACACGCACATGAACATACACACACAGGCACATTCACACATATACACACATGCACACACACACATGCATATGCACATGCACACACACATATGAACATACACACACATGCACATTCACATACATACACACATGCACATGCATACACACTGATGACACCAATGCCAATATTTTTTTCTGTCTGGATGGATGGGGAATTGGCCTCTTCACACCTGAGAAAGCAAAACCAGGAACTTGGAAATTTGAGGGTACTTTGGAGAAAGTTAGACAGAGGTAACATCTCTAATGACCCTGACCATGCCCAGAACCCCTCTTGCCCATGGCCTCTTCCTACCAATACCTGCAGACACCCTTTCACAGCAGCTGCAAGGCTCTTAATTCCCAGATCACTCTTTCATTCTGAAAGAAATCGTATTTGCTAATCTCATAAACATGTATTACAATCTTGGGGGTTTATCAAATGTGTACACAAAGTAATTATAGGAAGAATAGTGGGTTATTTGCATATCTAGTGTTTAAAGGGTTACTCATGTAATTATTGAATGTAACTTGGAATAAGCTGTTCAACTGCCTTTCATCGTGAGCCAAACATTGGGTTTTGAAAGGAATGCCTTTAAACTTCATACTCTAAAGGCACAGGGTAATGCTAACTTACAACCCAGCTTAAGGGAGTCAGACATGAAAGTCTTTCTGACTAGTGTGCTCTGAGCTGGTTGACTTTAGACACTTCTGAAGTATCCATCACACTTGGTAGCAGGGAGGACATTATCAGCAACTGGAATCTCTTCACTTCAACAGGATAGTCCTTCCCAACTTACATTGTTTTGAGCTCCCAGCACAAGCTTTGCCATGTCCTTAGAACCTCAGACAGCTCCCCAGCCCCTCACAGATAGGAGTTGAGGGGCTGGGGAACAGAAGAGGGAAGCAGGAGGAAAGAGACTCAGCCCTAAGGGCGAAAAGTACCTCCTAGAAAAAAAGCAGGCAGGGGATTTGTGAAGTGCTTTTCCTGATGCAAAAGAAGATTGGTTCTGGCTTTTGCAGACAGGAGGCCAAGTGAGACATGTGTGTTCTGTCAAAGGCACTTTCCTGACTGAGGAGATGGTTCAGCCAATAAAGTGATTGCTATCCAAGCATGAGGGCCGAAGTTCACACTCCAGAATCTATGTAAAAAAAAAAAAGTCATGCTTGATGATGTAAGCCCAGCCCTGTGGGTATGGAACTGAGTAGACCCCTGGGGTACTCTTACTTGGTGAGTTCAGCTCATTGATGGATCTTGTACCTCCCACACTTTTGCCTGTGTGTGCACAACCATGCACAGTCCCATGTGCACACACATACACATGCAGACACACACAGATACACACAAACACACACAGACACACACACACACACACACACACACACACACACACCTGCTCTACACAAAGGTCTCCAACAAGAACTCAAATCTAAGCACTAAAGAGACAGTGTGGGGTTGAAAAGGATTCAACTCCAACTTTGATGTAAACATCCCAGGTTTCTTGGAGAACAGCCATATCTTTGATCCTATACAAACTGTTAAGAATCAAGTGTCTTGAATCCTGATCAGTTGAAGTATAACGAATTTTACAGTTATTTCTAGTTCAAGGTAGCTTGCAGGCGATCTGTAGTTGGGTGACATGACAAGAAATTCTGCCTTAAGAATTCCTCACGCTAACAAAGACATTTAAATAAATTAAATTAGTCTCAGTGTGTTGAAAAACCTAAAGCTGTGTTCATGACATTCATTTGACGTCTGGAAATAGCCTTTAATATTTTCAAAGTATTTTTCTTCCTTTTCAGATATGCCAGGGAGCGTTTCTGCCCTTGGCTGTATTGTGTTTTGGTTAACTTCCTTTTTGACATGTATGGAACTGGGTGTTATAAAAAGAACACAGGGGTGGAAGTCAGCTGCCTGGCGTTCTAGACTTCTACTGTGTGGCTTTGGCAAGTCACCTTATCTATAAACTGAAAGGGTGAAAATTGGGCAGGTCTACAATTCCTTGATATTTTAAAATTCTTTACTGCCCACCATGCCCAGCCTGGTCACCACTGTAGATCTCATCTAGGCTGCACTACCTAAGCCAGGAGTTTGCAAAGCCCTGGTGTCTAGGTTGCCAGAGCTGTTCTGAGTGGGCCCCATGCTCTGAAGCCTGCTCAGGTGATTCTCAGGCAGAGTCAAGACTGCAAACCCTGGCTTGGCAGGTAAGGGACACTCATGTTAGAATGATAGACGTGGCAAGAATAAAGCCTTTATATCCTGATGATTGTTCAGGTGGTTGTCTGGGGTCCCCAGAGGGGTTGATGAAGGAACAGTAGAGATTGTGGCCTGACACCACTGGAGTATCTGGATCCTCTTTCGTATGTCAATAATGTCTCTCCTGCTTTTGGCACTCCCTGGTAGTGCCAAGTGGTGGATGGGCGTCCTGGAAGGGCTGTCTGTATGTTTGGACATGGGCAGGGTACCTGGAAGACAGCTTGGGACAACTTTATGGTTGACATCATTTGGGGGGATTATTGCATGTAACATGATGGGCCTTCGTAGAGAACTGTGGGCTGGAGAGATAACTTAGTTGGGAAGTGCCTGTCACTCCTCATTAGGACTTGAATTAAGATCCCCAACACACAAATAAAACCCAAACATAGTAGGGTATGTCAATAACTCCAGGAAAGTAGAAGGTAGAAGTAGACAGATCCCTGAGACTCAGTGGCCAGCCAGCCTAGCTAAATTGCTGAGCAGTAGATTCAGCGGGAGATCCCGTTTCAAAAAAAAAAAAAAAAACAAAGTGGAAAATGATTCAGGAATACATCCAACATCTACTGCCGGGCTCAAAATTCGAGAATATGCATGCACACACATAAACAAAGTGGAGTGGCCCAGACTCCTTCCCAGGCTAGCAGACTTTCTGTCTTAGAAAGTAAGACTGCACCAAGCAAGTAAGAACAACTGCCTGGAGCTGAGGGAACTGAGTTGCCCTGTGTCTGCATAGACAAACCTTCTCTACCAGGTGCTGAACAGGAGAGTAAGAGCAAATCAGACACACAGCTCTCAGACTCCAACTCCCCAGTAATGCTGATGTGCCGTGAAGTCTGAGTATCTCTGCTCCACAAAATCCACATGGCCAAATGACTTGCCCAGAGAATTCTGAATATGCACAGCAAAACCCTATTAGCATCAATTCCGAGGGGCAAAGAAATAATCCGTCTTGAAGTGGGGAAAATAGCACAGGATGTCAGCCCTGAAACTGGGTCACCGTCGTGGGGACTTTGGGATTTGAGTTCTATGAGTGGGGGATCCAGGAGGCTGATGTGGCAGAAGGTGGTTGGCGTGACAGATGAGAGAGTAGAGGTAAGCACTGAGGTTTTGTAGAGATGATTGGGGTTCACAGCACACACATGCGCCCAGCCCCAGCCAGCCAGAACACTGCTATGTGATGGCATCCAGAAGCCACAGAGAACAAGATCAAGTCCTATTGGACTGCTGGAGTTGTGCTTAGGCCTGGGAAATGCTGTGTTCGCAGGGAGCATTAAAGATGTCCATCTTGAGCTAACAGTACTCAGGATCCAGCCCATCACAGCTCCAGGGTGATGACACTGGTGTGATACTATAGAATGACCAGAGTACTAGAAACCTGTGGACACACCCTGACAAGATGACACCAAGGAGGCTGTTAGGAAAAAGGGATGGGAGAGACCAGTACAAAGAAAGATGGGCCTGGAGAGTTGAAGTCCTGGCCCGTTGGTCATCCTGTTGAGCTGGAGGCAAGACTTGTGCACCTCTGCAGCATCAGGAGAGGCGTGTCCTAAGGACACTACTCTCACTCAACAGTCAGCAACAGCCTAAGACAGGCCAGAGCAACAGCTCTACCACAATCCATTTGTTCTGTTCACCCAGGCTCTGTGTGCCTCTGTTTCATCGCACACAGTCAGCAAGACAGGAGGAAAGCTTAGTGTGTCCTTGGAAGTGACCACAGTTGTGCTGAGTTTCACTGAGGTAAAAAATGGGCTGGTCATTTGGGTACCAAGAAGGTCAACAAGGAGAAGTGTGGTGAGGAACCTGAAGAAATGACAGGATTAAAAGATCCCAAGAGGGCAATTCCAGATCAGCCTCCCTCAGAGAAGTCAGCTGGTGGACATGAGAATCTGCCTGGCTGGCTGCTGGGCAGAACTGTTGCATCCAGATCTGTTTCTGGCTCTGGCGTCTTCTGTGGACTCTGACTCTCATGGGATTATCTTCCCACACCTTGGCTTTTGAACAGCTAAATCAAATGTGAGAGGGCTCTCCTTCTCTAAGGCATGTGGTTGGTGGCACACACACACACTGCCTGGAGAGAAGAGTGGCTGGCATCATGAGTACCTTTTCTGGCCCTTCAGCAAGGCCTTGGGAGAACAAGGATGGCTTTAGTGGAGTTTATACACAAAGCAAAGCACAACTAGCTTGAAGTGTTGATCTGCTGGCTTCACCTCCACCAAGTGCAAACTGAATTCATTTGATGTAAACTACGCCATGCCTGCCTCACTCTCCACGCTACATCAATTAGTGTGGGAAATGGAAAAGTGTTGAGCTGGTGTCTATAAGGTCATTTGGTTCACAAGAAACCCCAGCGATGGTTAGGCCTAATTAGGTGTGTAAATTTCTTTTCTAATTGTTCTTAGCTGGGATGTGTTTTGCAGTATTAAATAAAGCCAGGTTATGTTGGGCATGAATTTTAAGTAAAAATAATCATCACAACCATACAGTCCTTTCTCCTGAGTGCTTTCCCTGTCTCCTCCCCCTCTTACCTTCCATTGTAAGCTGCAGCAAGAAGCTCTTCACCGAATCAGTCCTTTGACCTTAGGTCTCTCAGATTCTAGAACTCTGAGAAATAAATATCTTCTCATTATAAATTACCCAGTCCATATCATTCTGTTACAGGGACATAGAAGGGAATATGAGGGAATTAGTACCAAAAAGCAAGGTCCTTGGTACAACATATGCAGCCATGGGTCACCTCAGGAAAGGGACATACTCTGAAAAGGATGGAATTTTGGTGATTTTTATTATAAAATGAACAGCATAGAATGAACTTATAAACCTAAGGCAATTATGATGTCACAAACTGATTTAATCATATGGGACCAATGTCCCATAGCTGACTCATCCCAGACCAAAACTGTCAGGGATGCAGGAAGGTGGGCATGGCTCTGGCAGTGTGTCATGTGTGGAGGCTGGAGGCACTTGGGGCAGCCATCTGGCTGCTGTGATGGCTAAGGAAGAAAGAGGAGGAGCTAGAGGAACTCCTTAGAGACCATCTAGGTCCAAGGGGCTCACAATGTAATACTGGTGGTTAGGGTTGTTCAGAGGCTTCTGATGGAAGAGAGGGAAAGGTGCCGGGAGCTGAAGTGTGGCCATTTTGTTCAGCAGAAAGCACTCAGCTGTATGTGTATCCATGGTGATCAATGAGTTCATAACCTCAGATAGAAGAGCCGCCACAAAAGCTAAGCAATTGAAGTTGGTGTGATGTCTTCCCACCCCATGTGGTGAAGTAACGCATGAGAGAGGAAGGAGATGAGTTGGCAAGAACTTCTCCAAATGCAGCCACCTAACTTTGAACTTCTTAGCCTCCAGGACTATAAGATATAAGTCTGGTTTGCATGAGTGAACTAGTTTGCAGCATCCTGTCATATTACCAGCAAGTATACATAGACAGGAGGACACAGAGGATGCATCCACACTAAAGACCTTCGAGTTCCCTACTTCTAGAGACTCTCCACAGAATGGCCTGGTCTCCGAGATGGGAGGTGTCATGCCATTGCAGACTCTACACACTTCGTCCAGCTTCAAAACACTGGGGGATTTCTACGTGGTTCCCATGGCCTGTTTAGACCTAAACTGCTTTTTACTTAGAGTCACCAAATACCTCCATTGCCCTCATTCGTGGATGCAAATGGCCATTTGTGGACAAGATCCTTGGAAGCACACAACAGGAACCTGTTCAGCTAGATGAATGTCAACAGAGAAAAGAGCAGGACATACATGTGCAGCAGCACCAGAGACAGTGACTGTCAGAAAGACCACAGTGCCCCAGCACCCAGTGTCCCACAGCCCCTCCTTCCATCTGATACTTTGGTCAATGAAGACAGAGGTTCTGCTCCTCTCCAGAGCATCGTGCTTAGGGGTTTCAGAGCCAAGCAGTAAGGGGCACTCCCACAGTCATGTATTCATGGAAACTCAGGTGAATGCCATGCCTCAGTTTCCTCACCTATAAAATGCTGCTAATTTCACCCTCCTGACAGAATAAACTGCTAACTGGTGGTGCTGGATCTTATGTGAACTCAGATACAGAATCTGAGTTGACCTAGAAGCAGGTTTTAGGGTTATAGGCTCAGCCTGTCTGCCTACACTGCAACACATTGCCCAGGAATCTTTGGGGCCTCTGGCCTGGGCACTGACAACAAGTCACATGCCCGGTACATTGCTGAAGCAATAACCAGGTGCCCAACTTTAAAGGATGCCTTCTGAGTCATTATCAACCACCTGCAAGAGGAAGCCTTGGCTTAATTAATATTTACATGGAACTGACAAACACACCGGCGGGCAGGAAGAAAATAACCTGGGAGCCAGCCTGTGCTGGCACAATGTGTAGATGGATGTGAGCTACCAAAGCCTTGATTAATGGAGATTTAGCTGGTCTGGAAAGCTGGTCATACAATACAGGAAAAGCCTAAGAGAGCCTACGGGGTCTTCTTGCAAACCCTAGAGAGGCATGTACAGAACTGGTGCAGCAGTGATGTTCACAGACCAGGTGGCAGGGCAGTGAGATCAGTGTCACACGGATTTCCAGAAAACAGTAGCTTTTAGAGGAACTGGGGACAGCACTCAGCCAGGAGGCCACGTCTGCTCATCAGCAGTTTGTTAGCAGAGCTCTGGGAGAAGCTGCTTCTAGTCCAAGGGCAAAAAGAACATGTCCTCATGCTGCTATGCTCAGATTGATGGAGCAAGGGGTTGGTAGTAAAGCCCTGATGGCTCAGGGCTACACAGATGCTTCCCTGTGCCACCGCCATGCAAACCCCAGCTAGAGACTGTCCCAGGAGCCTTGTGTTTAAAGGAGCTTCTGTGGTTCCGCTATAGTGAGGGCTGTA
Source organism: Rhabdomys pumilio (assembly GCA_030674055.1). Classification (NCBI taxonomy): domain Eukaryota; kingdom Metazoa; phylum Chordata; class Mammalia; order Rodentia; family Muridae; genus Rhabdomys; species Rhabdomys pumilio. The sequence goes on along the minus strand of JANHMN010000016.1, from coordinate 57,166,484 downwards.
GGGGGGAACCTAAGAGGCAGTCTGGGGACCATGTAGGGTAGGTAGGCTGTCCTCCTGACTCCTGATCTCCCAGTCTGGAGGTGTAGCTCCAATTCCGGTAGGGACAAGCCCACTGTCCTCACATGTCATCATCTTAGGGACATTATTTCCAAATCTGTCCCTTGTTCTTCATCCACCTTGGAGATTGCAGCACAGTACATGGTGTCCGTGCAAGACTAAATCATGTAACAGGCAGATGTGGACACCAGCAGCTCAGAACTGAGGCTTTGATATGTCACATGTTAAGCTTTCTTTTCATCTTGAATCAGCCCATAGGATAAAATGATCTCTCATTCTTCGCCGGGCATGGCAGAAGCACAGCTCTTGGGACTCAGAGGCGGGAAGGTCAGGGGCTAGGGTCATCCTTGGCTGTATAACAAGTTCATGGCCAGCCTGCACTACCAAGGACTCTGTCACAGTGTACTTCCACTCCCGAAAATCTCTAGACTTCCTGAAGGGACTCTAGGCAGTCCAAGCATGAGAGACATGGCTCTGCCAGGCCCCGTTCTTCCCTTGTTTCCTCTTCTTTGTTAAAAACCATTAGAATATATTCCTAAAGCAAGCTCCCAAGATCTATTTTCTTATTTAGCTACTTCCTCTTCATGAGGCTGACCATCAAAGTATAAAGGTCCAGCAATCGAAAGCCCCCTTTGGCTCACCTAATTAACATGCACAATCAAAATTAAACACTTCATCCTAACACAGGGTTTCCCATTTTACCTTTATACACTGCCATTTGCCTATGAGCCATGTCTGTGTCCTCTCTATCCAGAGACAGTCCTCTGTCCTTCTGGGACAAATATCCCTTCCCCTCTCCCTTGTTCTCTTCCCCTTCTCCCTCATCCTCTAATTCCTGTCTTTTTCTCTGGGAGAAACAATCTCCTTTGTGCTGAGATCTTGGAGCTGGGGTGTCTTATACCAAAGACCAACAATCCCCTCACTCCATCTTCATGAACTCAGTGATGTTAGGATAAAGCCCCAGCTATTTCCTCAGGATTTTGGGACAAAAAGAAAGGAAAGGACATGTCTCACCAAGAGCTGGGGTTAGCTGGGCAGTTGTGATTTACTCCTGAGAACTAACAAAGTTTGACGATTGATCATTGATGAGAAAAACCATATCAATGTGGAGCTCTTGTGTGCACTGGGGTCTTGGTCCAAAGCTTGCAAAACAGGAGGGAAAAAACTTTCTTCCTTTGCCTTTAAAAAAATAAAGATATGCAGTGAGGTGACGGTGCACACCTTTCATCCCAGCACTGGGGAGGCAGAGACAGGCACATCTGAGAGTCCAAGGCCAGCTTGGTCTACAGAATGAGTTCCAGGACAGCCAGGGTTACACAGAGAAATGCTGCCCATAAAAAAGAAGAAAAGAAAGAGAGAGAGTGGAAGGGAGAGAACAGAGACAGAGACAGAGACAGAGACAGAGACAGAGACAGAGACAGAGACAGAGACAGAGAGAAAGACAGAGAAAGAGAAGAAACCACAAAGACGAAACAACTAACTCTGGCTTTCCCTACCTTTGCCAGTGAAGAATGTGTCGATTATATGGCCGATGGCAAATGAACAAAGGAATGAATGGATGAACAACATTCCCACATCTTATTGGAGGTGTATGCTAAATTTTCAGAATTAATTGGGCACATAAGGCTAGTTTACTTCTAGAAATCTTGAAAAGATTGGTGTCTGTAGTGATGCTTCCTCATGCTCCTGCTCAACTGGGCATGTGCAGAAAGCAGCACCGTGGGGCTTAGAGTGCGCATGAGCAAACGATTCTTCCTCCCTACTTATCCGTGTTCCGCCAAGTGCCCTCTGACCCTTTTTACTTCACACATTCTATTTCTTTTCTTATAAAAGTGCTGGTCGTGACCTACCACATCGATCTCAAAACCCACTAATGGTTCACAACTCATAGATTTAAAACCTGCGCTAGAGACGATGTGGCAAAGGGAGGTGCTAGCTGTGCATGGGAGACACTGAGGCACCACAGAGCAGACCACGCCTTCCCTTCTCCCAGGTGTTCTGAAGGTGGCCTCACCACTTGCAGAAGGAAATCGAAGCTGACATCAGGCGTTTCTCCTGCTCCAGCTGCCACCGATATGTGAGACCGGGCTGTCATGATTCAAGATCAGGCAGTGCTGAGGCCTGTGAGGTGCAGTGGACTGGCTTTCTTGGAGACTGCGACTGAGGTGAAACTGGAAAGTGTGATGGGATTTTGAAATCAGACTGTGGACGGGGAGTGAAGACAGAAATTCAATATGACGAAGCCCCTGCCCAAAGCCTGCTTCAGCAAGGACAGAGCTTTAGTGAATGAAAGGTAGGAATGTTGGATGCTTGCTGGCTCTGGAAAAAGTGACCAGCAGGCCATGGGAAAGGGTGAGGGTAGAGGCCTCTCTACTCTTCTGTGGCTCTCTGACTTCAAGGGAGAATCCTGGGAGCCCATCCTCTGCCCCCCACCTGCCACCACTTACCACTCCATGTGGCTGCAGCTCATTCTGAACCCCTTTGAAGGCAGGGAGCCTGCAGGCCCAGTGGGGCTCCCACTTCAAAGAGCCTGGCATGCTGGGATTCCCCAACCTGAGTGAGGCCCAGAGGCACTGAGTGGGGAAGGGGAAACTCCAGCTGGGATGAGGTAACAGCCCTGAAAGGTGGGATTTCCTGGGCAAGGGGCAGCTTCTTGGGCTGCCAGTGGGCTCACACATAAGAGGGATCCTCCTGGGGCTACAGGAACAGGAGGCACAAAGGCTTCCAAAGAGAAGCTTCCTAGGTGCCATGGTGGTGCTGAGTGCAGAGACCTGTGATGACCTGTTCTGCTCTGCCTTGGTTCATTTCGTAGACTCCCTGTGTCTATCCATCCATCCTCCTAACTACTCACCTGTTCAGCCACCTACCCATTCATCCACCCAACAATCTATACAGCTACCCACCCACCAACACACCCATGCATCTGTCTCTCCACCTATCCACCCATGCATAGGCATATATATCCCTCCACTCATCCACCAGTGCATCTATCCACCCATCTACACATCCACCCACATGTGCCCATCCACTCCCTGACTGCTCATCCACCCACTCAAGCACTGAAAGTCCTCCCCGTAAATCCTCCTCCTGCCAGCTGAGTCTCCATCAGACTCCCTTCCCCACGGCCTTGTGGTCACCTCACCTTCAGGATGCAAGGAAGACGTGCGTCTCCAGAACATCCAATAAGTTTGGGGTTTGTGTTTGTATTTTTGAGAAGCAACAGCGAGCTAAGTGAGATGTGAGTGGAATCACACAATAGCATCGGAGTATAATCGTGTGCAGAAAAGCTCAGTCCTCCAGGAACTGCTGAAGGCCACAGCGCTTTTCTTAGCTTCAGAGTACAGTGGGATTTGATCTTTTTCTTTTTTTGATGGCTTTCATTTTAATTTCATTTTAATTTAAAGTTAACTTTCTAACTTTTCCAAAGAAAAACTACTTACTATAAAAAATGTATTTTACACAAAACACACAAAATCATAAAAGTGCTTTTAATGACACAAGGAAAAACTTCTGCCAGACACACATAGAGCAAAACAGAGCAAATAAAAATGATTGAAGTCCAAAACATGGTAAAATGTACCGTGTAAAACTGTGTGTGTGTGTGTGTGCGTGTGTGTGTGTGTAAGAGAGATAGAGTGTGTGAGTTCATGTGTGTATGTGTGTAAGAGAGATAGAATGTATATGAGTTCATGTGTGTATGTGTGTGTAAGAGAGATAGAGTGTGTATGAGTTTGTGTGTGTATGTGTGCATGTGCGTGTGCGTGCGTGTGTCTCACATGCCTTAATACAGAGTCGTTACACTACAGGATGCTATTTTGAATTTGCCTTCAGTGCTGGGATGTGTATCTGATACTCCTTCCTCTTCATCCTTCTGGATTTTATAACGTTCCAGCAGTGGACATTTGATGTTTTAAAATCAAGAGGTTGTTGGCTTTTCTTTCATTACTTATATGAACATCCTGTGGCACTGAGATGGAGCTGAGGGCCTCGCACATGTTAATGCTCAGCCTCTGAACTCCAGCCCTGATGTCAACCATTTGTAAATTCATATTTGAGAGCAGCTGTCATCATTGCTCTTCCCAAGCTGTAGTTCTGTCCCCATGAGGCACGCGCGTACATACACACACACACACACACACATGCACGCACCCTTCCCAGCCCAGCCTCTGACCATTCAGCACTCCACACCTATGCATTTGAACATTTTAGGTGTCCTTTACAAGCTGGAAATGGAAACACATGCCTGTAATGTTGGTACTTAGGAAGTGGGGGTAAGAAATTCAGGAGTTCAAGGTATTCTTAAGTACATCATGAGCGCAAGGCTAGCCTGGAGTGCATGAGATCTTGTTTCAAAAGAAAGAAAGAAAGAAAGAAAGAAAGAAAGAAAGAAAGAAAGAAAGAAAGAAAGAAAGAAAGAAAGAAAGAGAAAAAAAGGGGGAGGGAGGGAAGGAGAGAGGGAAGAAAAAAAGAAAGAAGAAAGAAAAGCAGAAAAGAAAAGAAAAAAGGAAAGGAAAGAAAATGAAAATAGAATCTAAACATATGAATTCCCACAAGCATCTTTGTGGCTGGCATGTTTTATTCAATGCCGTGTCCTTGGAGTTCATCGGTGCTGCTGCATAAGTCGTATTTTCTTTCCTTTCTAAGTTGTCATTATGCACAGAACATATTCCCTTCACTCACTGACAGACTAGCCCCAAGTGGCTTCCACCTTTTGGCTGTTGTGAATCCTGCTGCTATGACATCATATGGCTATACCAGACGACCTTGTCTTCTCTTCTGGGACTAGGCCATGAAGAGCAGATATTGAACCATGGGCATTCTAGGTCTGATTTTTGAGAAGCTAGCATTAAATTTTCCAGTTTCTCTCATTCATGCCAATAGTTGCTTGCTTCTCCTTCTCCTTCTTCCTTCTCCTCTTCCTCCTCCCCCTCCTCTTCTTTGGATAATAGTCATACTAATTGTAGTTTTGATTTGAGTTGCTAGGATCATTTAGCACCTTGGGGTGTTAAATGAAAATCTCACTGCCAGGCACAGGTTATCTCCCTATTAATTATCAGTCAGGGAAACCACAGAGACACCCCAAACAATACAAGCTATTGTTGCCATTGCTCTTGGAGTTCCACCATGTAATATCCTCTTGCTGAAGATACCACACCACACACACCACACACTTTCGACAGGACATAGAGAAGTCACTCTTGGACTGACCTGGAAGTTGTCTCCCTGTTACCTAGCTCTCGTGGTTTTAGATGTTGCTATGTAGAATGCTGGGGAAGAAAAGGCATCAATGATCCTACCCAATGCGGATTCTGCATGCTACAATATCACTGTGTCCTATAAGACGTGCCTATCAGTGTCATCATGGCATGACTGTTTATGGGCTAACCAACCACTGTTGCGATTAGACTTGAGGCGTGCTCTTCAGGAGGGATTCATGCCTGACATTGTAAATATGATGAAAACCCATGCTCAGGAAGTCATAGGAGAACCTACTGGTGTTGTTTTGCTAAGTGGTCATGTGGTCAAACTGCACTTTAAATGTTCATATTTCTATCCGTAGATTTGTGCTGTTTCCAACTGTAGCTGGAGAAAACCCTTGTTGCAATGTGTTGTGAATGCAGAGACTCACTACTGTTCAAAGTGCTGAGAACAAGCGGCAAACAGGTGTCAGGATGAGACATCAGCATCACCCTCCCCTCGAGGGTCAGGAAACACCTTGGAAGAAGGAGGAAAGCACTGGAGGGTGGGAAGGAGAGCTGTGGAATGCTGAGCCCCGGCCCTGACATGGATGCTGTACTCAAGAACTCCTAGCAGCTGTGCTTGCCCACAAGACCTACAGATGATCAAAAGAGCTCAAAATCCTAGCATAGAGAGAGCAGGGGCTCTGAGACTCACCTCTAGTGGAGCAGGGAGCAGGTATTAACAGTATACAGTTGCTGAGGGAGGGAGGTCACTTCTCTTTGGAGGTGGCCATCAGAAGATCACCCATGCTTCAGTGGATGACCTTTCACCCATACACATGAACAGCACTAACTGGACTCAGTGGTTTTGCAAAAACAAAAGCAAAAAGAATATATGAAGCCAACAGCTGGAGGGACCAGAGGTTGGAAGAAGGGCAGAATGTGGCTAAGATGTATTGTGTGCATGTGTGAAATTTCCAAAGAGTAAAAAAGGAAATAAAAATAAAATCTCTTTCATTTCTCTCTGTGCTTTTTTTCCTGTCTCACAAATATTAAAAGGAAAAACTGGAGTAACCAACCTCTATGTCTTGGCCTCCAGATGAGGCAGCAAGTTTGTGACTGAGTCTGCATTAGCTGGAGTCATGGCATGTCAGGCACAGTTGGGGTCCTGATCCCTCCACCCATCCTCCACCCACCCACAATTTTGCTATCTTCACCTTTGGCTACCAGCAGTGCTTCTCGACAGTTAGACAAGATCCAGGTTCTAACACTCCTCGCCTCCCGCACTGCAGCCCCTCAGTAGAACTCTGTTGTTCTAGACACATCATCAGGGAGAAGGAATAAGAAAACTGCTAACCAGGATAGCTGTGTTGTAAAACGCTTGCCTAGTGTGCTGGAAGCCCTGAGTTTGGTTCCCAGCCACGCAAAACAAAATGCTAATAAAAAAATCAAATTGTTATTAATGAATTCTCCTTCTGATTTGTGTTATAACTTAACCAAGAAAACACAAACCCCTCTTCGAGACCCTATGACAGTGAGTTCTAATTTGGTGAGCAGCATAGCAGGCAAATGAAAGAGAGAGAGAGCTCATCGGAGGATACATGTAGCTGATAACTCCTTCCTCATGTCAGAACCCCTGAGGGGTAAGGACAGAAACATCCAGAGTCTACCCTTCTTGACACAACGCTGATACAAATGATTCTCCAGTTTCACTTCATGTCAGACACCTATATCTGTGATCTGTCCTTCCATCCTTCCACCTTTCCACCCACCCACCGATATAGATACGCAATTCCTCTATCTGCCATCCACTCACCCAGTCCACCTCCTTTCTATCCATTCACCTACAAACCCACGTATCCACTACCAGCCAACCAGCCACCCTTCCATTCACCTATCCCTCAACCTCCATTCTTTTTCAAAACTTTTTATTGGTTCTTTACGAGTTTCACATCATGCACCCGAGTCCCACTCATCTCCCTGTCTCCCCGTAGTCACTCTTTGCCCTTGCAAACCACCCCCTACATAAGAAACACACACACAACTTTTTTTTAAAAAAAAAGCATAGAAAACATCTCATCGTGGAAGCTGAAGTGTGTCACAGCGTGTCCCACAGTGTGTCTCTCTGTCCACACATCTTCATTTGTAAATGTTCTTTGCAATGAGCCATTGGTCTGGTTCAAGATCTCTGGCTTCTGTGACACCATCAATATTGAATCCTCACTGGGACTCCTCCTGGTTTTCCTGTTGTTGCCCTGAATCATGGAGATTCTGCAGCTCCGGATCACCGGGACCAGCCCTTTCACAAGTCCCAACAGTTCACAAATGATATAGATTTTGCAATGGGCCAACTCAGAGCCCTGGATCTGGGCCTGGGTCAGCATAGCTGGTCAGCCCACCAGCTCTCCCTTGTCTGCACCACCAGGGTGAGCTCTCCTCTAGCACTGCTCTGGATGGACCACCCAGTGCCACCATCAGCAGGAGTCTGGTTCAACTCTCCTGCTTTTATGCTCTTGGTGCCAGCTCACCCATACTCACGCCTCCAGAGTCAGTTTCACTGTGCTGCCCAATCAAGGCATGGGGCCCACTCTCCCAATTGCTGCAACCTCTGCGGGTCTGAGTCAGCTCTCCTGCTCTCATACATTGAGGCTAGCTCACCCGTGTCTTTGCCACGACAGCCACAACTGTGTTGCTCAGGCAAGATGCAGAGTCTGCTTTCCCAAGTGCTATAGCCAGTGATAGAGCAGGGCTAGCTTTCACTCTCTCATGCCCTCGGAGCCAGCTTTCCAGACTACCACATGTGGCCAGGGGGAGGGCATCACTCCTGCACCCATGCCACCTCACAGCAGATTAATGGGGGCAAGCTCTCCCTTGCTCTCATTCTCAGCGCTGGTTCCTCTGCAAGCCCTCAACCAAGGCCAGGCAGCACTGTTGTGTTGCCCAGGAGTGGTGCAGGCCTGTTCTCCCAACTCCTCCGGTGAGGGATAGGGCCAGTATCATCCCCTCACCCCACTACCTTGCTTTAGACAGTAGTGGGGAAGCTCACTAGCACTCTTGCCCTTGGGGCCTGGCTCACCTGCATCCCCCACCACAAGGGTTGGCCCTGTTGCACAGTCCAGGTGAGGTGCAGGGCCTGCTTTCCTGAGTGCTGGCAGGGGTGAGAGATGGGGGCTAGCTCTCCAGAGCACTGAATCCAGTGAGGGAAAGGGCCAGTTCTGCATAGTCTCTGGACATCCATGTGGTAATATGAGCCCAGATGCCAACACTGATCCCTGCTACTGTGTAGACATGAACTTAGGCATGGCAGCTCAGACCAGGACCTCACCATGGCTCCAGGTGGCCGGGTTGGACACTCACAACAGGGTACACCTCTCCACCCTTGACTCTCCAATTCCATCTCTCTTTATAATGCTCAAGTTGTTCCACTTCTCTTTTTCTCTGCCATCTGACCACCACATATTTGTACATTGTGGTGCCTCCAGCTGCAGGCTAACCACCTGGCTGGGTGACACCTTCCATCTATTCTGCCTGGTGTGTTGGCAAGCAGATGTCTATGGCCCATCTGTTCTGTGCACTGGAGGACAGGTCTGTGGGTGGCATGGTGGTCCACAGGTGTCTGTCTGCCTCCTTCCTCACTGCACTGTCTCAATTTGTTTTGATTTGATTTGATTTAATTTTTATGAATCCTAGGCATAAAATAGCTTTTGCCACCAAGCCAGGGAACAAGCTAAGATGGTGGAATGACATTTGCTTTGCCCCTGGATGAGATAAGAACACCAACAAGCTGTCTCTTTGCCCATTGCCAGGGGTCAACCTCCCACTCATATATAAATCCATCCATGCCTCCATTTTCTCTTCCATGCACCATCTATTCATCCATCTTACCTCCCCACTGTATGTCCATCCACTTATCTATCCATCCATCCACTCACCTGGGCTTTCTGTGGGGTCCATGGATGACATTTCATCCTCTTAATTTCTGAGGCGTTGTAGAGGCTCACACATCAGTCTGCAGGCAGGTGACAAAAAGCTCAGAGAAGATGGATCTATCCATCCTCCTATCCAACTACATGTCCACACATCTACTGACTCATCCACCCATCCACTTAGCCACCCACCCACCTATCTATCCACTTGACCATAGGCTCATTCATCTGTGAAATAACTATTGAACACAGGCTTACTGTGAACAAAACATTCAACACTTAAACCATTCAGAGAGAAAGATAATATATCAAAAATAAGACAAATGACATAATCTGAATAGTCATATGAAATGCTCTGAGGTAATAAAACAGGGTGCATTAGACAGTGATGGTGGAGAAGGCTGAGAGTGCAGCTAGGATGCATCTGAAATGAGACCTGAATGGGAAAGTGAAGTCCAATGACTGAGACCTCTGCAGTGGGAGCACCACACTACTGAGACCTCTGCAGTGGGAGCACCACACTACTGAGACCTCTGTACTGGGAGTAATGCATCACTGAGACTTCTGCTGTGAGAGCACCAAACCACTGAGACCTCTTCAGTGGGAGCACCACACCACTGATACCTCTGAAGTGGGAGCACTGCACCACTGAGACCTCTGCAGTGGGAGCACTGCAGGCAAAATGACAAAGAGAGGTGGCTCTGAGTTACCTGCTCTCTCATTTTGAAGACCATAGACCTGAAGGCAAACTAGGTGCCACCAAAAGCACACTCCTACTGAATGCGTCATTGCTCAGAGGCGGCTGTGTCCTCTGCCCATGTAGCAGTTAAAGAGCAGTGGTGCACAACACACGCACAGCCAGTCATTTGAGTGCGTGCACATCCTCTCTGAGCTTCACTTTGTGAGCCTCTACAAAACCTCAGAAATTGAGAGACATTAGCTTTTGGCCCCATAGTAAGCTCAGCCTTACACCCAGAACACAGCCTTGCAAGTATACATAGGTGATAAATAATTCCCCTGGATCAAGAAACTGGGATTTGAGTGTCATACTCCTCACAGTGGCTGTTTTGTGTTGTGCTAAGTGATAATGTTGATCGGTGGATCTAACTGCTAGTCAGGGGACTGTTCCCGTTCTTAAGAGTCAAGGAGACAGACACACCCTCTAAACTGTCCCTATCAGATTGAAGGCCCCACTCTGAGGCACCATCATGAACAAGACGATGGGATGGCACACCCAACCCCAGCTGGCTGGACGAGCAGCTAAAAGTAATAACCAGCAGATCTATTAGTCTGGAAATGAGAAGGTGAAGAGATAAATCAGGGGCTAATCACCAAGAGGAGGAGAAGCGGTGCCTTCCCAGGATACAGCTCCGCTTGGCCAAGTGGATTCGCCGTGGGCCACTCAATCATACCTTGGGGTCTCGATCCCCCACATGCTATTATCTTCATTACAGAGAGAGGACTTGGAGCTCCTTGAAATATAGATGAGTGTGGCCTGTCTAATTAGTAAATGCAAGAACGGTTCAACCATTTTCTCAAAACTGTTAATACTCAGAGGAAGAATGTGCTGCCAATTCCTATTAATTCTGACTTCATTCCTCGACTGAAGCCAAGTACCTGTGCTAGGAGGACATGGCCAACCTCAAGTAGCCTATGAAAGTCACTGTTCCTAAACATCCCACACGGCAGCTGAATGACCTTTATTTAAAATATGGACTTTTATTAATAAGAATAAAGAAGAAAATTTAAAGTGGCAGATAGCATTTATGAAGGGCCTACTAAGCACAAGGCGCCATGCTAAGTGCTTTGCATGTTGTTTCATTTCATCGTCAGCCACACAGGAGCTGGGTTACATGGTCCATATTTTATATATAAGAAGTCTAACACTTCCAGAATTGACCAGCTTGCTCAAAACATGCAGCAGAAGCAGGATCCCAAAGAGCTGTTAGACTCCATGCTTCGTTTTATCACTGTACCCAGAGGAGCGGTGCCCTTGAGAATAGCCATGGCTCAGTTCTCTGAGCTTTCTCCAGACTCTCTGGGTTCCTGGGAAGGAGCCTCTCCATCTAACTTCCAGATCTTCCCACTGTCTTCAGCTTGCAGCAAGGACAGGAGCCCAAGAGGACATTGAAGGTTTTCCAAGGGAGAATTTCAAAAAGACCTGTAATGTTCAACTCAGCCTAGCTCAGTCTCACCTGATATTCTCCCACTGGTCCCAGTGCTCAAAGCAAAGTGTCTAGCAGTGGACCTAGCTGTTACCTACTCAAAGGTTATCATAATCTCAGGCAAAAGAGTCCTTTGCTACGGCCTAGAAACAGTGGAACTGCCCAGCATTCTGTACCCTGACAACTGAAGAGTCTGACCCTGGGGACCACACCCAGCTTGCTGGGGGCACCTCTGGCTCTCTACACTGAGAGGCCTCTGGGCCTCACTTCCCACTGGAGCAAAGGAAAGGAACCCATTGTACAGTAAACCACAGCACAGGCCACAGATCATCGTATCTGAAGGCAAGGGATCTTGGGCTCTGTGGTAGAAGAGCTGTGTTTGGCCTCCAGCTCATCCATTATTCAAAACAGCAACCATAATAACTTCTACTGACTTTTCATCTCCAAGCCACAGCACAGATAGCACAGATACTGACTGTTTAACTTCAGCTTGAGTTTCCCCCCTTTTTTTTTCATCAAGTTTGTTCCACCTCCACTGAGTCTACTGTGTGCATCTGAGCTGTGTACACACAAGACTCCTTACGGATTAGGTCCAGCCTAAACTGGCTGTTAAGTGATGGACCCAAAATGCATGAAGAAGCGTTGTTCTCTATATTTTCTCTTTATTTTCCTGGCAAGAAGCACAGTTTGTTTAGATAACTGAAAAGCAAGCTTCATTCTCTCTACCTTAAAAGCAAAAACCTACAACTGTCAATAACAAGTCTATGAAGACAATATTCACAACGTAGAATCTAAAAGTACAAGGTACAGAAGCAACTTCATGTGAACTTAATTCTCCCATAGCCCATTGTCCTCCCTTCCAAATATACCCTGTGAATGGTCACCTCCTCACACCTAGCTAACTGGAGGTTACACATCCTACTGGGGCAGCCTTGTCTCAGGCTTGGAGCCATCTACCCAGAGTTGCCTTTCCAACTTTCTAACAGGAATAGAACAGACAGGCAGTGCTTCAGGCCAGGAGGAAGGCAGGCTGTGATTCAGGGGAACAGGATGCAGATGGGAAGGTGGAAAGGTTGAGCTTCAGGTGAGGTAGATGTAAGGGTTGGATGCAGGCGGGATGGGGGCATATGATGCAGGTGAGGTGGTAGGAAGGCATCCATCCCTATAGGTGGATGGAGAGTGCGGGGCACAGTGGGGATGGAGAGGATGGAATGCAGGTGAGATGGAAGAGAAGTAGACTGCAGGTGTAATGGATGAACAAATTGGAAGGAGGGGGGTGGAGGTGGGATAGTGGAAAGCATGTGATGCAGATAGACAAGCCAAGACCTTGAAAGTCAGTGATAGGCAGAACCTAGGGCAGTTAATTAATGGCTTAGAAAATGAGTCAGGAGAAGGCTGTCTCTTTTCTCTCCTGTACTTACCCTGGGGAGATGGCATAGCTGAAGAGGAAGGAGGGTGCTGGACTCCTCACCTGTCTAGCCCAAGGGAGGTTGGCAATGGCTGCTGTGTGTCTTGGTCAGTGCAAACTCAGCACCGGAAACTGCTCTCGGAAGATGGCTTCTTGACATAGGTGTTTTGAAAATGTACAAAGTATTCATTATGCTTCCGTACTGCTTTAGTCTGGATTGTAACCCTGCCACACCCCCAGCAAAGGTAGAGACTTTTCCTGGTGTTTAACTGTTCAGGAGCTAGTGGCAGCTCCAGGAGTCCCTCCTGTTCCTTGGAGCAGGTGTTTCAGATTACCTACTGGCACTTCAAGCTCCCTACCCTGGTTGGAAGGCAGAGGCTTAGTTGGTTGCTGGTCCACTGGGACCCCAAACACAGATTGTCTCTTGCTGCCCTCCTTGGTGGGCACTTAGGCAGAGTTCCCTAGCTGACTGGGTGCTGGTCTTCTTCCTGAAGGTTAAGCATCACCTGTAGGCACCAGTGGCCATTGCCAACCTGCTCTTGCCTTCCTCTGCTTTGGTCCTAGGATTTCTGATGTGTCTTCCCAGGCTGGTGACCTGTGCTTGCTGCCTCTTTCTTACTCTTCTCCTCTCGGCCCTCCTACTATTCCCCTTTGTCTCCCAGACAGTTTCACATCTTTTTCTATCCTAGACTTTATGGATATATAAAACAGTGTGTGTGTGTGTGTGTGTGTGTGTGTGTGTGTGTGTGTGTGTGTCTACTGATGACATGGACACAGAAACTAGACTGTTTGTCTAAACGTTTAGTCACCTGTGATGACCCTACTTCCTCATAAGTCCATATTAATAGGTAGAGAGCTAAGGCTGGGACTTATTTTTGGGTGGATACAATTCAGCTCTAGCAGGAACTGAACAGCACTCCAGTCTTCCCAAAGCAATGTATCCTGGGACCCATCACAAGGGTCAAATACAAAAAGTCTCATCCAGGTGGCTATCCCTTGAGATAATCCTGTGACAGTGCCACATCTGTATTAAGTGGCATCTATGGAAGTTCTGTATGTGGAAGTTTTAATATCAAAGCCACTAATTCTGGGACAAGACTCATCATACACCCTGTTAGGGATGCAGCCTTGTACTGGCCTCAAGTTTATAGGAACCCCAACTAGGGACTACCACAGCCTGTGGAAGAACTGCCAGCAGGAAACTGAATTGCCCACAGATAAGTCCCAGTGTCTCTATGTGAACAGGTTGCTCTCCCTACAAGTGTGCAACCCAGGATGTTGTAACAGGATGATCTCAACCCAGGGTGCTGTCACAGGGTGATCTCAACCCAGGGTGCTGTCACAGGGTGATCTCAACCCAGGGTGCTGCCGCAGGGTGATCTCACTGACAGTTCAGCAACAATCACAGCTCCAGTTAAGTGTAACCCAGACTGCTTACAGTAGGCTGTGCTGCAATGTGGCTACTCTTGCCTGTCCCCTTTTCCCAGGGTCCCTTGCCACACCCTACCCTCATCATCACAGAGCTCTGCCTTGGACTCTGGAGGCAATGCTCCATGCCTGCTATACCTTAGGACACCACCATCCCTCATCACCATGATTGCATGCTTACAAGATTTGCACAACCATCTGCCTGTTGACAGGCAACTGTGTTATTTGCCATCTTGTTGTGCACACAGTGTTGTGCATGCAGCTCCTGTGACTTACCAGTATGGGTGTCTGTACAGTTTTTCCTCCTCGTCAGTAAGGTTGCAGGATATGCAGTGAGCAAATGTTTTCACGTTTACGGCACCACCACATGTCTTCCAGAGAGCCTCCACAACAGAATCACATGTGTTCCAGTTATTTCTAGGCAAGCTAACCAGTTATTTCTAGGCAAGCTAACCCCAGAGAGTCCTCACACAGCTACCAGGAGATGCCTTCGTTTTACAGATGGGTTGTGGTTGCTGTCTGGCACCCTGATAGAGGCTGCTAAACCAAAAGAGCGTCTTGTATGCTGGCCCACTGTCTTCCTGGGAATGCGGGAGGAACTGTGTTGAACAAGTCAAACGTAAAGCTTAGCAGTGTGTCAGGAGCTGCCACCCTCCTTTATTTCTTGCTCATTTCTATCTTTCTGTTTCTGGGACTGTCTTTAACAGTGAATTTTCCAGAAAGAATCTTACAAGTCCATCTACGTAGGCGTCGGTGTGATTCTCACACACAGGGCTCAGGTGCATGAGAGATACATTCCATTTATTTGCTTATTGGTTCCTACTACACCTTCTATTTTAGGCCCGCATTCTTTTAAGGTAGATGAAACTCAATTTCAGTCATCCTGAGCTTCCCTTGGACCTCAGGTGACATATTAGGGGTAGGGGGTTGACTGGACAGGGGGAGCAAAGATCCTCACAGTCTTCTCTCATAGAGATATCTGCTTCTGCTCCTCCTCTGACTGACCCTGAGCATGTGACAATCATTGTGGAGGGGCTGGCTGCCTCTACACAGACTTTTATGAGTCTGGCTCCTCCAGCCCTTTTCAGCCACACAGAAAGCCTGTACAGGTTACAGGTCCTCAGTAGCTAAGGTGCCTCATTTTTAGATCCCAAACACCTGCTCCCACAGATGTGCTGGGCTCTATCCATGTCAGGGGTGTGAAACACAGGAGACAGTACTTCAGTTCCTCTCAGGGACCAGGGCTCCTCAGGGATCCAACTCAACTCTTCCTGACCTCTCTCTGCCCCCAACTCTTATCTAGTTTCATCTTTGAGAACTATACATCAAAAACTCAAAGATTTCACACAGGTACATGCATGAATGAATGCAGACAGACAGACAGGCACACATGCACGCATGTGCAAGATTACATAACAATCTATAGGACATCAACAAAAGACATCACAAAAGCATATTGGCCTGTAAGCTTTCATACACGTTAACATGTATACCCCAACATGGCTGCACAGAAGAATCTTTAGCAGGCATGCTGCAGGCCATGCATTTGTAAGTTGTATGGCTGGAAAAACAAACTATTGAAGTGATAACAATTTCCTTCGACACAAAAAACAAACAAGAGCCTTGGGCTCCACATTTTCCCACTCACACAATCTGAGGAGGGAAAGGATTCTTCATAGATCACAAATTCAGAAAACTGCTCTCTCGGGGGAGGGCCCTTAATGACTTCAATGGAAGGTGGACATTGATTTTAATTAGTTGGTTATTTGATCTTGAGACATCAGTGATCAAGGATCTCAAAGAGGAATTAACTGTGCTTAAGTCTGAGGCTCCTCAGAACCTGGCAGTGTGCTATCTCATTAGCATGATATTTCCAGCCAACTAAATATACAGGATAAGTGTCCTGGGGAGGTACAGTTCAAGCAGCCCATAGCCAAGTGTGAGGGGCTCTGATACCATGGAGCCCAAGAAGAAAGGAAAATCTTACTGAAATACCCACTCAGATGAATGCTGGTCCTAAATGTGCTTGTTCACGGATATGCTTCTTGGTTCTAGTGTTCTGTCAGTTACATGAGTAAACACGGTGGACTTGTCTCATGGATTTTTTTTTTTAGGCAGCTTCTGTCAATTCACGTGACTCTTCATCCTGAGTGAAGTAATACAGAGTCCAAAAGACAGACATTGAATATTTTCTCTTATGTTTGGATGTTAGCTTCTAAGCCTTTGATATGAGTGAGACAATCAGAATAATCAGAGAGGTTAGTTACCTAGAAATGGACAGGGGTGGGTGTGTAGAGGGTTTCCATAAAAGGAAGTAATAGAAAATATTGATATGGAAAGACAAAGGGGAAATGAGAATCAAAAGATTGAATGGGGAGGACAATCAGAGAGAAGGGTAAAAGAGGAAATTAGGGGAGGGAAAACTAACGTATAAAACCAATACTGCAGAAGCTTCCTAAAATATATACATATTTGAAAGAAAGTTATATTGAGTCATGCTATAAGTGGGGAATGTTCCAACTAGATAATCTTATGACACTATATAAAACCTCTAGTGCCAGGAATAGGTTGCATCTTGTGTCACTGGCCAAAGCACGTCCCATAGACACCCCTAAACATCACAGGCTATTGGTTGCTTTCCACAATCTGATGGTAAGTTCCTATAGAGACCAAATATAAGACTGACTTATGTCATCAAACACAGAAAAGTGAAGCTAGTGCCCAAGTAGAAGCCTCACCCTTACTAACTAGCATTCATGATGCAAGCAGGTACTCTGCGTGCTACCAGAGGAGAAAAGGAATCAGTTATATCAGCACTCAGCTATATACCCTGAAACCTTCATAACCTGTCTGCAGATATACAGACTCAATAGTGGCACAAATGTTGTGGTAGTGACCAACCATTTTTAAAATTTTTATTTAATACTTAAGATCCACTCCTTGAGAAGGAAGCCATACCCTTTACTGCTAAGGCAGTGGTGAAGCTGAGACTCATTGGTCATAGGCCTAGTATACTATCACTATCACCCACCACAGTTATTCTGCTGAAGAAATATAGCGATGAAATGACCCCTAACAACATTGTGCTATATCCACAAATCAGTGACTCACTCAGCCTTCCTCAGAAGGTCCTTCTTGCAGTAGATGGGAATTAACACAGTGTACCACAATTGGACATTGTGTAGAATGAGAGGCTTTGGAGCACTCAGTACTAAATATGAAGCCTTTATTAAAGCTAGCCGCTTGAGGCTCAGGATGTATGTGGAAGAATAGGCAGATAGGATATAAGAGATAATGGGTAAGTTTAAGGAAACAGCAACTTCCAGACACAACAGAAGAGATGCACATAGGAACTCACAGAAACTGTGAGAGTATACACAAGAGCTGTAGAGGCCCAGCCAGCCAGGCTCCACACAGAGGGGAGGGTGAACAAACTTCCACTCCTTGCCGAGAAGCTATCTGCAGTCGATACCTCCTGGGAAGGAGAAACCAGTTTTACCCCCATGGAGTGTATCAGGGTGAGCACCATGTCCAGGAGTAATTGCTCAACACAGAATGGATCCTGTGGGTTTATTTGGAGGGGGGGGGGCACTCCTGTTTTATTGTGGTTTTTGTTTGTTTTCATTTTATTTGTTTGTTTTCATTTTATTTGTTTGTTTTAATTTTTGAAGCTTTGTGGAGTTTTTTTTTGAGAAAGAGAGATAGATGGAGAGAGAGAGAAAGAGAGAAAGGGAGGGAGAGGGAGAGAAATAGTATATAGTTCATTGGTTAGGGAGATGGGGAAGATGGGTAAGTAGCAGAGGAGAAAACATTATATATATATATATATATATATATATATATATATATA
>JANHMN010000016.1:57129079-57143316 GCA_030674055.1 Rhabdomys pumilio | reverse complement strand
TCTCTCTCTCTCTCTCTCTCTCTCTCTCTCTCTCTCTCTCTCTCTCTCTCTCTCTCTGTGTGTGTGTGTGTGTGTGTGTATCTGTCTGTCTCTCCGTGTGTGTCTGTCTGTGTGTCTGTATTTCTGTGTATCTCTCTCTATCTCCCTCCCCCCCACCCATGTGTGTATGTGTGCATGTGTGCTTGTGTGTGTGTGTGTGTGTGTGTGTGTGTGTGTGTGCGCGCGCGCGCAGGCGCGCACGCCAAAGGATAACTTTGGTTGTTATTATTCGGGCACAGGTTCAGGTGTTTGGATTTGTTTTGTTTTGTTTTATTTTGTTTTGAGACAAGTCTCTGACTGACCTGGAACTCAGCATGTTCTAAGAACTCACCAAGGCTAGGCAGGCTGCCCAGCAACCCCAGCACCTACCTGTTTCAGCATTCCCAGTGCTAGGATGACAAGCATGTCCCGCTATGCCCAGATTTTTCTCTAATGTGGAATCTGGGGATCAATCTCATGTTCTTGTGCTTGCATGACAGTACTCTACCCACTGAGCTATCACACCAGCCCCTCGATCGCATGCTCTGAGAGATCCGATTCCCTTGAATTCCTTCATTTCAGTCACTATCTTGGTTCTCCAGTTGCTCTTGACAATATACTGTGGTGCTAAAATCCTTCCCAACTAAGATAACAGGTGTCAGAGTTAGAACTTGAGACTTCAAGTTACTTAAAACATGGTACTATCCCAATGTAGTTAAGGTACATGGTCTATTTATGTAATTAAAATGTCCCTTGGGGGTAAAACCAGTAGGACATTAGGGCAAAAACTAGAAGAACAAAGCCTCAGAAGGTGATGACCATTGGGACAAAGAATAGATCTACCCTGTGTACTCAGGCTTGGGCCCAGCTGCATAGAAATACACAGGTTTGAAGCTTCCCAGCAGGGCCCTGCAGGGAGGTAGAGAAGAGGGTGGCTCAGCAGATGTATCAACAAGGCTCGTGTTGGTTGGAAAGGGTATAGCAGTTTGAGGGACAAGCAGCTGTGCTGACCAGGAAATGGAGACACGTTGCAGCATTTAGTAATTATCTAGGGCCTTGGCACGTGCTTCTGGCTGATCTGACTGTCCATCTCACGTTTTATGTCACAGGGACTGTCACCATGCCAACCATTCATTCCCCTGCTCATGGAAGGTCCCAGGCATCCTAGGTGAGATTTTGAAAATCCATTGAGAGAAGTGCTGTGTGTCTAGAGCTGTAAGAATGTGTGAGATGTGTTTTCGATAAGAAATGTATGTCTAATATCTTCCAAATACTGCATAGGTCCGATGGGGAGAAAAGGATTCACTCCGAAATTCATACTTAAAGAGACATCTTGAGCTTTTCTACTCGAAATCTTGTCTGCCTCCCAGAACTATGATACAGTTGACATTTAGTCTAAAGCCCAGGACTCTTTGAGGTGGGATGGGAAGCCCCAAACCAAGGTCAAGTTTCCCCAAAGGGAGAACATCAGAAAGGCAAGATTTGACTGGAAACTTCTGTTTGGCATTTACACACATGTCTCTGTTTGGAAGTTCTAAGAAAACCTTAAAGTGTAAATATCTTTATTTAAATGACTCACTTCTTAGACAGTGACAAAAGGCAATTATCTAAAAGTAGAAACAAAATGTTTTTTCCTGAAATAGAAAATACTATCCACTCTCTAGATCCAAAAGTAAATGAGGATTTTAAACCATTTGCCATTTGACACCCGTTACATTTCTCCCCTGAAGAAGGACCTGCATCTACCAGACTCCCAGGGCAACCCCGTGTGTTGTTTGACCCCCTTTCCACTCACTAAGGGCCAGGCAGTGTATTTGTTTCACAGCCCGCGGACTCACCACTGCCTAATGCCAGCCACTCCCAGTCTCTGGATACCAGGCTAAACCCTGTAACAGTCTCTACCAACCTCCATTTGGTCTCTGTGATCCCTCTGTCACTTCATGTCCTTCCAAAGCCAGACCAATTCCAAATCTTCACACATATCCTTGAGTTTCTATGTGTCTGGGCAAGAAAAGCCTTCACAGTTCTCTAAGTGAGTCATATTCTTGCAAGCCTCTGGGTCTCCTGCCCAGACTTTCCTGCACTTCAGCTGCCACCCACAACCTCATCTCATCCCAAATAAATTATAAAAGTCCCTTGAGGTCCTAGCAAATCCTCAGTTGTCCTAGCTGGGTTTCCACAATCCCTAAATATACCCAGTCACAACCCTAAACTCAGTGCAGTTAGACGGTTCCAGTACATGCCCTTCCTCGGATGAAGCAGCCCCACTAATGTACTGCTGCAGTCATGCAAGAAATGCCAAGCCCAAACTGCCCACATGGTCTTAAGCACCATGACACACAGATGGAAAGTAATGGCTGCAATTTAACATTAATTGGTGGTGACTTATAATGCAGTCCTGGACAAGATGACCACACACTCACATTCACGTCCACACTTCCTACAAGAAAGTCACCAGACTCATTTTGACAATGCTTCCCAGGCCATTCATTCCCTTTTCCCCCAAAAAACTCTTTAAACACTAACCCTTAGTTGCTCTAAGTGATTTGTCTGTCTCCTAAATCCAAATATAGTTTGTAAAAGATCAAGATTGTCCAAGATTGAAGCCAATGCAGAGGAAGGCTGTGGCCAACACCAAAGTCAAGATCTTAGAGTGTTCTTGGTTTGGGCTGTTTGCACAGCCTGGTTAGAGCATGTGGCTTCCCAGAGAATCTCTGTAAGAAATAACACACTGTAGATGGAGTTTTACCTTGTATGGTAGTTTGAATGAGAACTACCCTGTAAGCCCACGATTTGAACACTTGGTGGCAATGATTGGAGACGGTCTATCTCTATGAGATAGAGTCTTGCTGGAAGAATCATATCACTGGGGACAGGCTTTGAGAATTTATAGCCCTTCACATTTCTAATTTGTGAATCTGCTGTCTCTGTGTGGCTGGAGATTCTCTCTCTCAGTGTCCTGCTCCAGCTGCCTGCTGCTACGCCATCTGGGCTACTATGGATTCTAACCCTCTAACACCAGAACCCAAAATTAAATCTTTTCTTTCATAAGTTGCTTTTGGTTATGGTGCTTTATCACAGCGACAGACAGTAACTAACGCTGCGCTTTAAGTCAGTCCACGATGTTATTTTTGAGTCTATTTTCTTAGACAGGGAGGTAGCAGAAACTTCTGTGTTCTTGGTTCACTTTTGGGGACAAGGCTCCCTGGTCACTTCGACATACCCTCATGCCAACCTGCTCTAAATGGGATTATCTTCTGCTTGGAATCTTTTGTTAGAATTGAGCTATGGACCCAAAAAATCCAACCAAAATTCAGGCACAAAGTCAGAGAGAGAAGACAGAGTCAGTATGGCAAAAATGTGGGCTGCATACTGTTGGGGCTGCCCCACAGTCCCAGGAGGGTCACAACTCTCTGTTATGCTCTGACTGCCCACATCCCAGGGGACCAGGATAGAGTCAGGAAGAACCATGCCCTGTGATCTTAGAGTTGTGAATTCTGACCAAAGTTTTGTTGTCAACACATAGCTAAGTCAAACCTGGATATTAAAAAATTGCAGCCAATGAAGTTTAAGATGCTTCATCTTAAGGGGCTCTTAAAATGTGTGTGTGTGTGTGTGTGTGTGTGTGTGTGTGTGTGTGTGTGTGTGGTGTTCGTACGTGATGTGCACCTGAATGGGGGTGCCTTAGTAGACCAGAACAAGGTGCCAGATTACTGGAGCTGAAGTTATGGGTGCTCATGGGTGCTCATGAACCACTAGACACGAGTTCTGGAAACCAAACCTGTGTCCTCTGTAAGAACAACAAGGACACTTAACCATTGAGCCCACACTCCAACCCTAGAGATGGTTGCTGTTTGTGTTTTTCTTGATCTGTTTTCTGTTATGTTAACAAAATATCTTGGACTGGGTCATTTGTAAAGAATATATGTTTATTTGGCTTATAGTTCTGGTATCTGGAAATCCTTGAACATGATACCAGGACCTCAGTCCGATCATCACATGGCACGGGCAGTGCACACGTGGCACGGGCAGTGCACACATGGCACGGGCAGTGCATGTATCAGTTAGATCTCACTTTCTTCTTATAAAGCCACCAGAGTCATTATTGTTTCCACACGACCTCATCTAACCTTAATTACGTCACAAATCCCTGTGCTTAAGCCTCACTTGGGTATGAACTTTGGGGTTAAGTTTCTAGCAGGAAGCTTCAAAGTAGTTCAGGGAAAGGAGAATAAGGCTCTTGCGGACTGCATTATTCATTGAAATTTAGAGGCAAGTTGAGGGTCTGGGGAGCTCACAGAGAGGTACTGGACCACTCTGTATGGAGAAACTGCTATGAGATCCACAGGAGTCTAAAAAAGACATCTTATAAAGGCCACAGGGTCATCATTCAGCAGGGTTCTGTCCCCTCAGCTGGTGTCAGGAGGGGCTGGGAAGAACTGGCTTCCTGCACCTCTACAAGAAGCTCCCAAATCAACTATGCATCAGGATAGTTACTACTTCAAGACCTTCCCACAAGCATTGCTAGGAATTCTGGGTAGTTATGGACCTCCCAGAATCTGGAACTTCTCCATGTCAGACTCTGGAATGAGCAAGACTGACATTTATGCTGCAATATGGGGTCCCCGCATTTCTTCAGCCTTGGAGATTGGTACAACCTAACCCCCAAAGATTGCTGTTGCCTTCTCTGGTGCCCTTCCTCTTCAAGCAGAACATAGAAGACTCTTACTCTTTTCTTCCCAGCTACTGAACAGTTGAGAAGGAGCCTTTGCATCCATGCTGAGACGTGAGTCACAAACAACAACTAATCAGCTGCTACTTCCTGAAAATGTTTGAGAAGATTCTAACCATCTCTGCCCTGGAAATGCGACCTTTGGTGGATGACTGGGAGGTCACATGAAAGAGAAGGTCCTTTTAGGACCTTCCAGTCTGACTACCGCTGACTCCTCCTCTGCTTTGCATCACTTTTAAGGGTTTCTCTTAGCTTTCAAGGCCTAAGAGGGCAACACTGTCTTATGTTCAGGTCTGTTCATCCTATTTCTGGACTGAAGAAACAAGGGCTGTGATGCACGTAACTCCTGTGCTAAAAGCTTCTCTGTTGGTCAAAGGTAGCAGCTGACAGAAGAAATTATGCAAATTTTCACTTACTTCCAAAAACAATTTTAATAACACTTACAAAATATAAACCTCTATGTTCCCCTAGGTATAGATTTACAGAAAAATGTTGAAAAGGCACTGAAGAGAGCAGTCCTTACCCAGTGTCCCCATGACTGGTATCCCCATCACACAAGAGTTGAAGTAAGCATCCATCATGGGCACAGCCTTAGAGAGTGTCCCTACTGAGACTCCAGACACCACATGCTCACCACTGACATCCTCTTGCCTATCCAGGATCTTCAGAGCCATTCATTATAATTTGCACTTTTAATCCGTGTGTGAGACAGTACAAACATACATGTATACATATGTGTGGAGGCCAGAGGACAATGATAGGATCTTTCTTAGTTTCTCTCTATCTTATATTTTGAGGCAGAATCTCACTTGGAACCCAAAACTCACCAATTCAGCTAGGCTAGTTAGCTGGCTAGCAATTCGCAGTTTCTCCTGTCTGTGCCTCCTCAGGACCTGGATTCGAGACATAAACCTCTCTGCTCCACTTCTATGTGAGTGGTACGGGTCTGAATTCAGATTCTCATACTTGTGTGGCAAACACTTTTCAGCTCCCCAGCCCATTTATGTTTCTAAAATCTACAAAGAGACCAAAGACCTTCTCTATCCATTGTCTTGGTTCTGGTGACTGGCTCACTCATAAGAACTCAGACACATCACAAGAATACTGTCCCTCCTGTGTTGGCACCTGTTGCCCAGAGATGAACCTGGCTTCTGCAGATTCTGCTTGTCACATTATAGACAACTGTGTGCTTTGTACAGTGAGACTTTCCACCAAGGCAAAGGAGCTAACAGACAACAGCAGGTGCTTCAGCTTTGTGACAGGACCATGGACAGAGCTCTGTCTTCAGCGTTCGGTGTAGGGGAAAAAGGTGGGGGGCGGGGAGAGGGGGAGGCAGGCCTCTTAGCCTGGGAAGAGAAGTCCTCTGAGGAGCCTGTTATGTCTCACCTGACCCCATGTTCATGGCACCTGAGATGCCGGGATAGATGAGCAGCTCATGTTCGTGAGGACTCAGAACCAAAAGAAATAAAATGTAATTTAAATAGAATTCTGTGTTGTACTAAAACCAAGACAGAGAAACTCTTCTTGCACACAAAGACTTAGTCATAGCAATAACAAGCTATACAAACAACAAGAAAAAAATTATTTCTAAAGCATTGGTGCAAGGTAATGAATGCGTAAGCACGGAATTCTAGCACTTCATAGGGGCAGCCGGTGAGCAAAGCCCCAGCTGGCTGCTTCTTACCTAGTCTCACCACATGGAAGAAACTCATTCCTTCTCCACAGAGTCTGCCATACAATGGAGGCAGACAGGGTTGAAGGCATAGCTCAGTAGCACAGTGTGGAGTGGGGACCCTGTCCTCAGCACTGCAATCATCTGGGGACAGGCAGCTATGGAGGAGGGAGCATTTGGGTCAAGGTAAAACACTTGGAGAATGGTGATCTGAACAGCTAATAAGTAACATTAGTGTGGCCATTACCAAGTTCACCAGGGCATCACAGGCATTCCTCAAAAAGTTGGGACACTTGGAGTGTCATACATAGTACATGAGCCATCACTCAAAGTGGGTGGATGTCAGATGACTACCCAAACTCCTGTTAGAAAACCCTCAGAAACTCCCTGGGGGCAGGTGGTCTGAGAAGATAACATTTTATCTATGGTGCCCATTGCCAATGGAATAAACTGTCCTGACATACACCCCTTTCTCAGAGGAATCTGCAGGTCACTGTGGCTTTAAATCATAGAGTCTTGTCTTCCAGAGGGGCTGTGAATACCTCAACCTCTCAGCTTGTACTTCACCCCACAGGGTTGGGGAGCACTCTTCAGATGGCACTCCTGAGCACTCGGGGTAGGGCAGCACTCTACAGACAGTACTCCTGAGATCGCCTCACCTGAGTGCATTCCTCCTCTCCTAAGGAAGCATGCATTAAGCATCTGCAGTACTGCTGTTCACAACAGTTTGCCAGTTACTGTTTAAATAGCTGTTAGATCTGTAGGTATGCTAAACTAAGTGATGGCATTATAACAGAGAGCAAAACCACTCTGCAAATCAAACAAGCAGTACATACAAACATTAATAGAGTAATTCTACAAAGAAACTGAAAATCAAACCAGATACCAGGTGCCAGATTTAATATCCATGGATAGATGAAATAGGGATAGTCCCTAGGATAGATGAAGTGTTGGGGCAGACAGCTGAAGAGTGGAGAGCAGGTACCTAGTCAGAGGTATGGGGTGTCTTGACAAAAGTGTTCCAGGCAAACAGAGCAGCATGTGCAAAAGTCCTGATGTGGACATCTATTAAGTAAATGCATACCACACCTGTAACGCATTAAAAGAGACAAGAAAGTCGAGTCTGTTGACATACGTTCCAAAAGCAATAGGAGCTACTGATGAGTTCTGAGCAACAAAAGGCAGGACTGGATTCTTAAGTAGGCATGAGCTCTTCACCCATTATGTGTGTGGGGGCTGGTAGGCTGAGATGGAAGGAAGTGAGGGAGACCCAGCAATTACCCATACAGGAGATGACACCATCCAGAACATAGGGGGCAATGGGAAACAGGATGGAAATATGCACCCCCCAAAGTGATTTTGAAGTAAGATTATCAAAATGTTTTTCATTGACTATGAAGAAAGAGACATGTTAAGGATACATCTTAGATCCTGTACTTGCCAATGAACAGACACAAGAAGACCAGCTGACCAGGTCTAAGAGTCCCACGCTCATTGTTGTGCACGTTGAACCGCTAAGGTGTCCGAATGGAGATGTCCTGTGGCACAGAACAGTGGCAAATAGCAGCTGCTACCTCCTGAAGGTGTTTGAGAAGATCCCAGTCTCTCCTCCATGGAGTGTGGCTTGAGAAGTCATGTAGAAGAGAAAGCTCCCTTTGCTCCATTCCTACCATTACTGATTCTTCTCCTGCTTCATATCACATCTTCAAGCCCTGCCCCAGCTCACAGCACCAGTCAATGTGAAGCTCAGAGGAGAAGCCAGTGTTTCAAGAGCCAAAGGTAAGAGAAAGAAAATCAGGAGCCTGGGATAGGATTGTAACTCACAGATGCGCAGTGTGAAGGAGGCAGGGATCCCTTGACCACAGTTATTCTCAAGATGTTACTGAGACACTCGTTTTTCTCTTGGATCTCAGTCCTTCACAAGGGTACAGAAGGGTTTTCCAGGCTCTGTGATGGGTCGCTATACCTAGAAGCTTAAACACAGAGTGTGTATTGATTGCCTTCTGGCTGCTGTGAAGAAATATCATGGCCAAAAGAAACCAGGGAAGAACGAGCTTACTTTGGAGAATCGGTGTGAGGAATAAGGATCTATCATGGTGGAGAGGCGTGGCAGAGGCAGGCATGGAAGTCAAAGCAGGAAGTGGAGAGAGAACATCCTCAATCATGAGTACAAAGGAGAGGTGGGGTGAGTGGGACTTTAAACTCTTAAAGTCCACTCTGAGTGACAAACTTCCTTCCAGCAAAGCTGCATCGTCACATAATCTCTCCAAACAGTTCCACTGACTGGGGACCAAGTGTCCAATGCCAGAGCCCAGGGGGAACATTTATCGTTGAAACCACCACAGCCAGGTACTGACTTCTGTGATTTCTTGCTCCAGAAAACAACTACGACAGGTTTTGATGTAAAAGTTAGTCTGTGGACAATGTCCAAAGGGCATCTAGCAAAGCCTAGAGTCTAGCGGAAGCAATTCCCTAAGCCTCAGGAAGAACATTTGGGGATAGTTTCTGAACTGCAGCTCTTCCCACACATCCAGCCTCCATGATTTAAGCTCATTCACAACATGTACAACCATAGATTCTGGGCCTCCTTAATCCTTGTGGCTAGGAACACAGAGGAGCCAAGAATGTGTTCCCTTCCGAGCAGAGTCAGTGTGAAGCCTGGGACTCCCTTATCCCACTCAGGAGGTGCTAGCTAAGGTGCCACATGCCAGTAGTGTGGGCTTTCTCCCCTAGAATTCCCAGGAGTACAGTTCAGTGTCAGAAGAGGCAAGCCAAGAAGATGAGGCCAACCCCCTCACTCACAGACCTGTATGCAAAGCACAGGCGTCATTCAAGAGAGATAGCCCAGCATGCTGCAGAGGCTGCCACAGGGCTTAGAAATAGGCTCTAAAATCAAAGAGCTCCCCACTGTCTTACTGGAGGACTTTGTGTGTAACAAAGTGAGAGGAAGTTCACACCTCAGGGTGCTGTCAAAACAGTGGAGATCTCACTGATGAGAAGAAAGTCAGGGAGGGTTTGAGCTCCCTGAGCTCACTGCTTAGCTGTAAACCAGCTGGTAGTTCACCAGGATGATGAGCCAGCGAATGAGGCAGCTAGTGTCTCTCTCAGGTTGGAACAAAACTCATAGGCAAGTCCCCAAAGAACACTCCTGCAAACAGGCATGAATTTAATTGAAACTGACTGTGGAACAATTTATGCCCGGGGGCCTTGTCAAGAATAATAGAGCAACAGGCCAGCATCAGTGGGGGTAACAGCTGACTGTGATTCAACAGAAGATGCAGACAGATAGGGGGAGAGACAGCCATGAGCAGCTCAAGAGAGCCACTGTCATTGCAAGGTGGCTGTGCACGCCCTGAGGCTGCAGTCTCTCCAGGGTGACATCACAGGCTACACATTTCAGAGGTGACAGACTTGAGTGAAATAGTCTGGCCAAGCCACTAAACAGATAAACAAACAAACAGCAAGCCCTGGAGAAGGTCAAATACAGATCAGAAATCTATGCAAAGTATTCACTCAAGTGTCCACTTTTGAACAAAACACAATGAGATACAAAAAAAAAAAAAAAAAAAAAAAAAAAAAAGATGACCCATATACAGGAGGAAAGCGGACTTCAAAAACTGCTCTCAAAAAAATTTTTTGCAGGTCAGAATTAACAGGCAGAGTGTTGGAAACAACCACTGTGTGTTCCAAAGACCACCTGAAACAAGATATAAAGACATCACAACACTGTCTTACCAAACAGAAAATCTCAATAAAGAAATGCAAATTGTTTTAAAATAAATAGAAAATTAGAACTGAAAATATTAAAATAACTAACTGGAATGAGCAATAGATCTTTTAAAGATATTTTAAGTGTGGTGTGTGTGTGTGTGTGTGTGTGTGTGTGTGTGTGTGTGTGTGTGTGTGTGTGATGGAGGGAAGGAAGGAGGGCATCAAAACCCCTTGATCTGCAGTTACAAGCAGCGGTGAGCTGCCCAGTGTGGGTTCCGGGAGTGGAACTCAGGTTCTCTGCAAGAGCAACAAGTACTTGTAGCCCTGAGCATCTCTCTAGCCCCTCATCAATAGGTTTTATCAGCCAAAGAAGAGAATGTGATATTTATATTACATGAGCTATCACACATGTTCTGTGAAGCTGTGAATATGGGTATCTGAGTACAGCCGTACACAAATGTACTCTTATAGAAATATATAGCTAACATAATAATATAGACGTGTACACAAATGAAATAATTCAGTCTCCTTATTGGGAGTAAATTTGGGAGTAAATGCTGGCCCTATGCCCCTATAAAGTTAATTTGGAGGGAGAGAGAGAGAGAGAGAGAGAACAGATAGATAGATAGAGGCTATGTAACCTAAATAAGAGTTAAGGAAGAAAGATGCCTGAAACTTCAGAGAGCTGAAGGACACAAACCACATGAATCTGTGCTTGAAAGCAGAAGAGACAAAGGAAAATGAAGATGTTTGAAGAAGTAACCGAAAATGTTATCATTTGTATTCAAAAATAATAATTGACACAACTAGCTTACATATTACCCAGTATAACCACTTGCAAAGCTAGAGATACATTAAAAAAAAATGCTAAAAATTATAAGTAACTCTTAAAGCTAGAAAGAGAAAACTAGCCAATAAGATAAATAGCTAATTGTAACTTTAATTTTCAAAACCTAATTTTAATGTTTCTTAAACGCTTTAATCTCCCTTTTAGCCCACCACTCACCAGAGGTAGTAGTAAAGAAAAGATGGGAGTGGGGAATGCGGACCTGTTTAGAAAGGTTCTTTGAAGCAACTCCCATCTGTGTTTTCTGGAAATCGGCAGTTCAGTTCACAGGTCAGCAACAGCAGCTCGATCCACTTGCAAACACTTCAGGAAGATACATCAGCAGTCCAGCCCAGTTCAGGAGAGTCGGGAGAGCAAACATGAATCAGCAGCAGTGGCACTACCTAGTAGAGACAGCCAGCTCAAGTCAGCAGGAGGGACCTGGAGGGATGCCAGGAGAAAGTCTCAGCTGTGCCTCTCAGCAAAGTGAAGGTCAGCGAAGACTCAAGACCAACAAGCGTTGCACAGCTAGCTCTATAAGGAAGCCTACCTCAGCCCCATCACTGCCTGTCTGTAAAATCCTTTCTTACACTCTCTCCACATATCACGTGTCCTCCACGAGTCCTGTCTCAGCATGTATCTTAGCACATGCAACTGTCTCAGCCGACACCACTCTGCCAATCAGCCCGAGTTCGCAGAAGCTACAAGAAACTGCAGCATATCATCAGAAGTTTTTTTGACATGTTTTCTGACTAACGGAGCTCAATGTAAGGCAAACAAATACATACATGTTGTTAGCAAAGAATTCTTCATCACGTGCCCGTTCACGTGCTTGCTTTAGCAGAACATCCTTTCTCCTGTGTCTACTTCAGTAAAATGTTTCTTCACATGTCTGCCTTAGTCTTACACCTGTGTTCGTTTCAGGAAAACACTCATCCACACGTTTGCCCCAGCAAAACACCATCCACCCAACTTTCAAAGAACCCTTAAATTTTTACTTCAGATGATGGAAACAGAAGATAGGAGATGATATATTCAAAGTGCTAAGAACAAAATAACAGAGTCCTAACAGCAAATACTTTTTATAAGGGTAAAAGATGATATTTTAATTGTCAGGTATATTTTATTTTCAATATTCATCAGGGTTTTGTCTTTTAAAATTAGTTTATTAATTCTTTGAGAATTTCACACTGTGTATTGTAATCATATTCATTTTCCATTCCTCTCCCTAACTCCTCCCAAATCCCTTTCTACCTCTGTGACCTCAACTCCACTTCTGTGT
This sequence comes from Rhabdomys pumilio, assembly GCA_030674055.1. Lineage (NCBI taxonomy): Eukaryota > Metazoa > Chordata > Mammalia > Rodentia > Muridae > Rhabdomys > Rhabdomys pumilio. The sequence goes on along the minus strand of JANHMN010000016.1, from coordinate 57,131,075 downwards.
CTTTTAAATAACCCATCGACTTCAACCTGTGCTACCTGAGAAGACAGAAGATGAGTGCTGCATGGGACGAGAACTCCAATAGTTCCCTGGATTATTAGCACAAATCGGATTCTAAGTTGAAATGTATACTAAACCTTAGCACAAAGAAAACAGTTCTAAAATGTGCTCTGAAGATGCCGGGTATACTGGAGAATGTGGCATGGTAAGGCCCAGGATGCATAAGATACCGAGTTTGACCCTTGGCACTGCCAAAGCAATAATAAATACAATAAAATATATGGGGAAAAACCATTACAGAATTAGAGTTCCATGCTACAAAATATTTGCTTCGTGCAGAGGACTAAGAAAAGAAAACCAAGAGCAAGAAAGTCCTGGACAGAGCAAACAAAAAGGAAAATGAGCAACCCAAGTCTAGTCCTACCAGTACTAGCTCGAGAGGTGGACACATGTGATAGAATAGTAATTGTTAAGAATCCAACCGAAGCCAGGCGGTGGTGGCACATGCCTTTAATCCCAGCACTTGGGAGGCAGAGGCAGGCGGATTTCTGAGTTCGAGGCCAGCCTGGTCTACCGAGTGAGTTCCAGGACAGCCAGGACTACACAGAGAAACCCTGTCTCAAAAAAAACAAAAACAAAAAAAATATAAAAAGAATCCAACCGAAAACATTGACGTCTAGAATCTAACTGCTTTGCCTGAGTGGGCTCCATATTTGATTCAAAGGCACACAGGAGGACACTTGGAGGGTAAGAAACGGAATGATGTGCAAACAGTGTCCCAGGACAGGAGGAGTGATGTCATTGGAACAAAAGGACTTTAAAACAAAATGACACCTCCAAGAAGAACTGTGACAGACGAGTGTGATGCCTTACTGGTCAGTCTATCAGGAAGATACACTAGCTATTAGCCTCTATCCACCAGCAGTCAGGGCAGAAATACCAGACTAAAGCTACAAACAGGCAGTGTCATAGGCCATTTGGAAACCTCAGGAGTCTGACTGCAATAATAATGCAAGTGGGAAGCCAATAGGCTACGGACAAGCTCAGCAGCGCCACAGCTGACAGGCTCCTGTAGAACACTATACGCAAGGACACCAACATCCATCTTCAAGCACACGTGGTATATTCTTCAAGGTGGGTAACGGGTGAGACCCTGAATCACTGGCTTTCAAGGATACAAATCATTCAAAGCATAAATGGCAGAAATAGCCTGGTGCCTTTAAAACATGGAAATCATATGACATCTCCTAAATAATGAGTAAATGAAGAAGCCCCAGCGGTTATTAGAAAATACTTTCAGGTGAGTAGAAAGAGAAACTGAATAGCATCACCCTTTCAGCAAGAAGGAGACCCTGCCTGGCACTGGAAACCTAGCTAACCATTAAGTGTTAGTGAAGTTGTGGCTACTGGAAGAGAATCTACAACCACCGCTTTACTCAAGCAGCATGAACCCCAATCAATCCATAAACAATTGTCCGTATACCCACGGATAAGTGTAGACCTTACCCCTCATCAAGAAACGTCTCTTTGCAATAGACCGAGACCATTGTAGAATACTACAACCAATCAAAATGCAGAGTTCCAGAGCCCAGTCCCACACCTAAAGCTCAGGCACACTGTGGAAGGCGGGTAGACAGCAGTCAGAGCTAAAGAGTCAGAGAGCTAAGTGAAGTGGTGTCTCCTTAGAATGTCAGCAATGGAGCCCATCGAGTCTCACTGACATGACTGCCCAAATGGGAACTGAGCAATGACAACACTAATAGACATGACAAAGGACAGGGAAAGCCCACCAGGCCTCAACCCTACAGAAGAACTACAGGCAACTGAGTGATGTGGGAGCAGAAAAGGTGAGCTTCTGCCAGAGAAGAGCAGCCAATAAGGCCTCAAAGCACACATACAGGTAGCATCACACAGATGGAGCAGCTTACATTTAGAAATATATTTGTGTAAATTAGATAGATAGATAGATAGATAGATAGATAGATAGATAGATAGATAG
>JANHMN010000016.1:57104365-57129069 GCA_030674055.1 Rhabdomys pumilio | reverse complement strand
CACACACACACACACACACACACACACACACACACACACACACACACGAGTTTCAGCATCCCTCTTAGGAGAAGCAAGTCAGAACCACGGTAAGTTTGTGTTTCCATTTTGAATCTAATTGAATATCTACAATCAAAAACCTAGATGAGGGACTGTGGGCTTAGTTCAGTGGTAGAATGCTTGTCTTGCCAAATTATAAAATTACAAGAAAAGACAAAATATTAAGAACTAAAGTGACTAAAAAGAAAAAAAGGCAGGGGACAATAGTAAATGTTGGCAAGGATGTAGAGAGAGTGCAGCCTTTGCACACAACTGGCAGGAAGGTAACGTGTGCAGCCACATGTGCAGCAGCTTGTCAACAACTCGAGGGCTGGAGATAGAGTTCTCATATCTTAGTGACAAGGTCATTCATGACAGCCGGAGGGTCAGGAAGCCCAAATCAACAGGATGAGTGAACAGAACGTGGTCTGTCCATACAATGTGACATTATTCAGCAATGGAAAGAAGGGACAGGGAAGATAAACCTTGCAATCAATGCTGGACAGTAAAGAAGTCAGAGGCAGACAGCCACAGGTTGTGCAATCTGATTCACACAGGAATTCCAAAAGTGAGGAGACTCTAGGAACAGGTGATGTGTGGTAGCTACCCATGGCTAGTTAGTTATGCAAGAGGCAGTGACTGGCAGGAGGCATGGAGAATAGGCAAGAGGCATGCCTTAGGAAATGTTGAAAGTGTCCTAAAGCTGATGTGATGACCAGAATACAGGAAAAATCCTTTGGTTGCCTGTTGCACACTGGAGAATTATACAGAATACAAGAGATGGAGAAATGTGCAAAAGAAAGAAAGGATACGGTTCAGAGAAAATGTGAGAATCTAGCTCCCCTATTTTAAGCTAGATGTTGAAGACACTTGTGAAAACCAAGCCTGTGCCATTCTTCACGGTCACACTGTGTTTTGGAAACAGACAATCTCTGTATATAAACAAAAGCTCCTGGGATCCCCGGTTATTGCTAACAATGTCAAGGGAATTGAAATCAAGATGAAAGCCAATGAGTCAAAGGACAGTCACCTGCAGAGCAAGCAGAAATGGAAAGGGAGCAAGCAGGTGGGGTGAGTGCTCCGTGTGCAGAGGACACTGTGCTCCAAGGAGCACTACAGGGCGACTGCACATGACCTGCTCTGAGAAGATGAACACCTGAGCACTGGTGCTGTCCACATGGGGAGTTCTCTGAAGAGCATAAGGGAGAGCCCAGTGCTGGTGCAGGATTGTTCTCAAAGGAGACCATTCTGTGGTAGAGAGGAGACTTGAGCAAGAGGAGTACACCAGGCAACAGAGATGTTCAGTAACTGCTGCTATGTCCTCACTGTGACTGACCTGTGAGAGAAGGGGTGGGACCACAGAAGACCAAGCAAGTAGAACAGGGCAGGCATGGATCCCATAGGCAACAATGAGTGCCCAGCTGGACAGATAGCCCTCAACTTTCAGAATACCAGTCTCCAGGGGGTGGATCCACCCAAATTCTACATAACTTGATAACCTCATCTATCGCTGGGTCTCTCCTGATGTGATACCAAGCAAGGCCACACAGAGTCTGCGCAACCCACACCCTCCAGCATCCCCTACTTCAAGCCCCTGAAAACAAGCCCAGTATCAATGAACAGATGCAGCATGAGACAACAGAGAAATGAGATGACAAATAGAGGGTAGGGTGACAAGAGGCAAGTGCCACATGGAAAGCACCTCAGAGTCTCCATCCAGTTGGCCCTGAAGAGGTTCCAGAAGCTGCTCCCCCTTATCAGGTAAGGGTCATCCCAGGGATCGCCTCACCAGGAGGCTCTGACTGAGGCATGAAGGGGACTGAGTTGCTGTCTTTGCTCACTGGCTGCTGATCAGGATGAATGGGTAGTTTGTAGAGTCATGCCCAGCACTGGTGTCTGTGGGGCTCAGGGGCTGGCCTGAAGCTTCTGAATGCACATTTCCACCCTAGCTTCTCTGTCTGGTTGGGCTACCAGACTCACCATCCCATCCTGGCTGCTCCACTTCTCTACAGAACTAGGTCCAGCCCACCCCTCTGTTGGGGTCAGAGGTCATCTGCACAAGCTCTCCCCTATGAACACTGTGGTGCTGAAATCTAGCTGTTCTCAAAATTACTGTAAAGGAACCTAAAATACAAAGCATGAGTGAGCCATGTAAATGAACCCTGACTCTCCCCAGACACATCACAGAACACGATGGATAGTCCAGTCCAACCGGTCAACGTTTTTGTCAGCTTTCTTCCACTAAGCTGCATCCCCAGGACACTAGAACCCTTCCAGAAGCACTGCACAACTTGTCTGACTCCAGTCCCTGCCAGATTCTCATCTCTGAGGCTCACAGCGGGCAAAGATCCAGGTCCCTGCAGAGTGGCTTGGGAACCACTCCCAGAAACATTCCAGCCTCCCTTCTCAGCAAGCAGTCCTGGGGGAACAACACTCTCTGCAGAGCCACTATGTCCAGGTCACCTGAGGCTCCAATGGCCACTCTGCAGCTCATGGCTGCAGCTGAGACTCACCCTTCTCTCTGGGGGCTTCTCTACCAGCCCCTGCTTTCCCTTCCAATGAGGCTGAGAGGAGCTGAGAGCTGAGGTCTCAGAAGGCTTTTGCTTGTTAATCATTTTCTCCCTTGTTTGGCGCATGTGCCCTTGGGGGCTGGCAGAGGCGTGTTCCTTGTGAATGTGAACCATAGGTTTAGGGCTGAATGAGCCATAAGTGCCCTGTCTTGGCAGAAGGTATCTTTACTTTAGGAAGAAGGAAACAATCCAGTTTATGGAAGTAAAGTTGCGTGGGAGGTACCTTTTGATAAGGACACCCATAAAATGAGTAGGGACAGGTTTTATAGGTGCTGGTACCTTTACCAGAAGGTCACATGCCGGAAAGGCTGCAGTGGGGAGGGACCTGTGTTGTGGGAACAGCCAGCAAGCAGGTAGTGCCTGGAGCAGGCAGGAGGCACACCTCCCATACGGTGCAGCCTGAGAAGCATCTTGAATGACTATAGCATCTGCCCTGTTAGGTGCCACAGGAGGAAAGCCACCTGAAGCCAGGGCAGTGCTGCCACCACCTATACTAGCTCCAGGACACCCAGAAAACAGTCTGCACGGGGTGTTTCATCTCCACTATACGAAGGAGGAACTCAAAGCTCATGCAGAGAACAGGCAGAACTGGGACTCAGACTTCTGCCTGTGGGTGCCAAAGCCCAGAGCCTTCAGAAGGGCCTCATTGCAATAATCTTGCCTCTCCAAGGACTTTGTGTTTGTGGAGTAAGCAGTTTACTGACCAAGCCATCATCCTAGCCAAGCTGCTGGGGATGGAACCCAGAACCTTATGTGCGCTAGCGACACGTTGTCACTGAACAATACTTAACTTCACCCCACGGTGTTTTCTGCTTAAACTATTCATTTGTGATTCACAGTAAAATCTGGACAACATTTATGGAAGATCTATTCACAGTTGCCAAGAACTGGAAACACCTGTGCTGTACTTCTGTTGTTGTGGTGAGCAAACCGAGGTCATCTTCCCAACACCTGAAGGACGCACTGGCCACTGGTGGGCCTCAAGGGTCACCTAAGAGGCCAAGCTCAAAGAGCTGTGTTTTGAACCATTCCATCCATAAAGACCGCGTGTCAGGAGGGTCAGGGTCAGGGTAGATGGAGATGCAGCTGCAGTACTTAAGTGTGAGACATGGAGGTTTACTAAAGGGATGAATGTTTATGTACCCATCATGGTGCTGGACCCAAAACCCTTCCCTCAGGTTAACACATATATTCACAAGCTCTGAGTACAAGAAAAACACTGAGACATGAAGGCTATAGGCCCTATGTGGCCAGAGACAGTTAAACACAATGAGTAAGTACAGCTATAGGCCCTATGTGACCACGGGAAGGTGTAGAGCTGGGATTCTGACATCACAACATGGAAAAGAGACAATCACAGTGACCTCCGTAGCTGCAGTCAGAGGCAGTCAGCCCGAGTCCACCAAGGTCTGTTGCGCCGCACTTTCTTCTGAATTGATGCTTTTCCTCTAAAGAGGTGGGGATGCTCAACCAGATTCAGGAACTCTGGAAAAAGTGAAGCTCCCAAGATTCCCTAGGGCCCCTTGCCGAGGATACTGAAGCAGTAACTGATGGAGAAGGAGGTCAGATAGCCAGAGGTCTGAGAGTATCTGTCAAGCTGAATGCAAGTCATTCAGGGGGTCCCAGGGTTGCAGCTTGCATGCGTTGTACCTGCTGGGGTGGGTTGTTCAGTGCTACAGCTGCATCTGAGACGTCCTGCTCCTCTGAGTCACCAAGTCAGACTTTGGTGTAATTGCTACTCTGGTCTTTCACAAGCTCCCTGTCTGAGGTCTGTAAATTCATGTGTCTCGTGTCTCCAGGGTAAGTCTCACACAAGGTGTAAGACAAAGGTACTCAGACTCCTCTCAGCTGACCCTGAAGTTGGCTCCACATGTCCCCATGTTGACCAGCACCATGCCTGGAGGCAGAGTCCAGGGACTGGCCCTTTCAGAGTTTCGACATGAGCAGCCACATCCCAGTTTGTAGATCAGAAAAGGATGGCATTATTGACAAGCGTGGTAGTGCTGGTGTGGCTGCTCCATCTCATGCCAAGGATACAGCTGGGAAAGCAGAGTGAGGACCAGGCCCAGGGTATAGCTGCTGTAAGACTCTCTACTCCTTCAGTACATGATGCCCCATCTCCTTACATGGATCTTTCTCTTGGATGGCATGGGGACTATATCCTCCATGAGCCTTCACAGAAAACTGTCACCATACGAAGAAGAGCTAGGAGTTTCTGGGACAACACTTCAGGGTAGTCTTGTATATAAAATGCTGTCACCACTTGGTGAGGCCAGGACTGTGGGCACAGCTCAAGATACTTAGTTACATTGAACTTGGCTTTACAGTGGTCTTCATAGGCTGCTGTTCATATTGTCACAGACATGTGCTCTGATCAGTACCCCTTAGAAGCCCTTTCATAAGTTTCCTCCTCAATCTTTTGGGTCCAGACTGCAAGCTAAAAGCTTATAGTGAACCTGCTCCTGACCGCATGCTGGCTGGTTTCTTAAATGCATATGAAGTGGTGAATTTCAGGGTGGGACCCACCACCCCAAGACACATAGCATGCATGTACATGAACACCATGAAAACTGACCCCTGGCTTTGCTCTGAGAATAGACCTGTGAGTCCATGAAGCCCCTCCCAGCCTGCCACTAGCAAAGAGCCAGGTACAGGCAGTGTGACTTAGAAGCAAATACCAGGAGCCCAGGTGAGAGCAAAGCCTGGTGAAATGCATGGTATAATTTAGCCCCCCCGAAAGTATTTTAATGAATGATTGTGTGAGAGTAAAGAGAACATCCCTAATTCCACCATCACAGCATCAACGGAAAGGGTTTGAAAGCCAGCTTCAGGAGCCGGCTGGCAGCCCTGCAACTCCTCTGTGAAGCACACAGACAAACAAGGGGGTAGAGCTACAAAGAATCTGATAAAAGACAGAGGCATGGGGAGGCAGGCAGCAGGGACAATTATGCCTGACCCATGGGAAATGGCGAGCGCCATTCGATTCTCTGGGATGCCACAGGGTGACAGATTGTCTCCAGCTGGAGGAAGGAAAAACAAACCAAGATCAAGGGCAAAGAGAAGGCAAAGCTGGGAAGCTGCAAGGCCCCTAATCACCTTGCACCCCACAGGGACCACCAAGGCCCATAGCAGGAAGGGAGCCTCCCAAGCCTCCAGACTCCATGTGAACTAGGAGAAGATTCAAACTGACACACCCAGCTTCTGATCCAGCTCTCTCTACACTCAGTCAAGTCTGATAGGAAGAGTCCCTCTCAGTACACTTTTGCCAGGCTTTCCCCTGGCAAAATCACCCTCTTCAAAAGAAAGTCCTTCCCCATCCCGAGAGAGCCAGTGAAGCCCCAGGTATGAGTTAGCATGTCCCGGAGCACCATAGTATGCAAGTGGTAAGAGTAGCAAGTTAGGTTGCCCTAGAGACCATGGCCCTGAAGAACAGCCCAGCTACAGGGCTGATTGTCACCCAAGACCATGTGTACTCTCATAAGAGAGGCCATGGTTCACAGCAGCCAAATATCACTCCATTCAGGGATGCCTGTTTGGGGAGGTGAGCCTACAAATCTCAGGCATATCCAGTCCTTCTTTCACAGACCTGTAGCTCAGACCTTGGGTCTCAGTCATCCAACCAATAGCCTGACCACAGCCTTGGGAGACTCAGATGTCCTTCCACAGACCTGAACCTCAGATCTTGGGGGGATCTCAGATGCCAAAGACCCTTCATCTCTGGGTGCCCAGGCACATGTCATTTTATATGTGACGGTGAGCCAAAGTCTTACATTGGTGGAACAGATGAGAAAGAGGAGGAGGATAAGGCATATAAGATGAGTCCCTTCCTCAGTCCCCTAGGAGACTCTAGGCTATCATCGTGAGCCCAAAGGCAACAGAACCAGAAGTGCACCAAAGCCCAGAGAGCTGTCTGAAGCACACCCACTCCATTTTTGAAGCCAATAAGACAGGAAGAAGAAAAGCACAAAGTCAAGGTTGACTCGAAGGTCAGTTACTTCAACTTGGCAGGAGGCGATAGAAGCTGAGGAGAGACTGACAAGGCCTGATTGGTATGAAGAAATTGAACCTCAATTTATTCTGACACGGGGTTCCTGAACCCTGTGGCTCTGTCTGATGGATGCAGATTCCTCTCATCTCTCTGATGGAGTTATGGCCAATGGATCCACCACAAACTCAAATACTACCAAGTCAGAAAAGCAATGAACATACCTACTAAGTGTGATAGCTTAGCACAGTTTCTCTTATATTAGCCCACAGTTAAGCCAATCACCTAAGAAAGCCTATTTATAGTAACATGATGAATACCACTCTGATGTATTGAGTGCTTTACTGAAAGTGACAATGAGAGTGATTGTGGAGACACACTGTCACACCATTATAAAGCTTGTCTTCTAGAATAAATCCTGGTGAACTGGAAGGAGCAGGATCAGCGCCCAGCCTCCACATAGGTATGCAGAGCCCTGGTGGGACCCAGCCCTGGAGGGAAGATTGCGGTGAGAAGAGAACCCAGGTCCCAGAAAGCATCACTGGTAGATGAATGGCACCAGGAAGACACCAGGAGTGAGACCCCACAAGTACCAGCTTCACAAAGAAGCAGCCCCATAAAGGAGATCTCTCAGCCTTGGGGCCCTGAGAACAACCCACATACAGAGCTTCTAAACACAAAATCTAGGGAAAGCTCCAGCCTGATGATTGGACAGAATATTATGAAGGGCAGATCTGGCAGGGTAGTGTCACCTGGCTCTTAATAGGCTTCTGTAGAGATGGCAACAGTGTCCACAGTACTTCAAGAAACCACAAATAAAGCTAAGTCTGAGTTCAAAGCCTGGCTGTCCTCGGGTCAGACAAGAGCCCATTATCAAATTCCCATGATGACCCATTCTCTCTATATCTGGAAGTCCTGAGACCAAAATACTGATCAAGACAGAAACACAAAATCTTGTCCAACCAACTCAGCCACAGCACAGTATGCTGGATTCCAATCACTTTGCCACACCATGGGCCCAGCTTTGTGGCTCACCCCCAAAGGCTGTCTCTATGCCCTCTTCTGACACCACCCAGCACCCTTTCCCCAGCCTCGAAACTGTGAAGCAAAGCCTGTCACCTAACCTGAGACAGACCTAGGACCTGACTTTGATTGACATAAAACATCCAGGTCCTTCCCCCTGGGACCTCACAAAGACTCCAAGGATAAAGGCTCTTTGTAGTGAGGGTGTAGTATCAGGAAAAAAAGGCAGACAGGAGCCTAAGATGTGACATTGCCCCAAGAGTGACTCCACTCTGGGGCAGCATGGGACAGTAAGCTTGACCAGACATGGAAAATGGTGTAAATACAAGCCTTCTCATGCCTGAGGCAGAGCGTAGAAAATGTCACCTCTAAGAGCTAGAATCTTCCTGACTTCAGCAGGTCCCTACAGAGAGCTGCCCAGAGTGCTGCTGGGTGAAGATGAGGAGGGGCTGAGAGCTACAGCCCAGTAAGACATTTGCTGGAAAGGTTTTCCCAGACATACTTGTCTTTATGCTTTTCTGTAAGGGGTACTGATGGTCACATGCAGATGCCTACAGAGCCATTTCAGAGGGCCATGCTCTCCCTCCTGGGCCTTACAGAGAGTCTGAGCATGAAGCACTCTGAGACTCCCTCTGGGACACTATTCTGATGAAGATGATTTCCTGTGCCCTCGGGAAGCACATGGAGTGCAGGGAAGGCGTGGGTTCCTACAACCCTTCCTGAAGAGGCTGACTCTCAGAGCTCCCCACCCCCAAGGCTCCAGAGCCAGCCCCTGGGGCTGTCCTGAGATTCTGGATCCATCTGGCCTCCACAGAGGCCCTCCTGCCAGACCCCACCCTCCACACAGTCAAGTTCAAACCTAACTCCTCTTCCAAGGCCTCTTTCATGTGGTTTCTGTCTAATCTAAAAACACCTCCCTTCCCCGCTGTTTTTGTCTCTGTCCGTTGTTCCTTAAGTCTCCTTTTGAAACTCTGGTGCCTGAAAAGCACACATCCATCCATATGTGCACAGTCATTGGTATCCACAGAGACTCCTCTCCTTCCCCCAGGAGCAAAGGGAACAGTGAGTTAGGGATAATATATGTGGTGCCAGACTCTACCTCATATTTTTCCCCATTCAGTGGCAGAAAACAGGTACAAACAGTGGCTTCTCTGTAGCTTTCATATGTCAAAGCCAGGAGACAAGAGAAGCTCTTCTGTCGGCAGGTCTCATGTGTGTCCAGTGGTACCTCACCATGGCTCATATTCTCTTACAAAAGGACCTGCTTGACTCTGGCTTAAGGAGTTGAACTAGATTCAAGAAGATTTAGGGACCTGAGTGGCAGGATTAGCTCAGGCACTCAGGGCTAGTCATTGCATTGTGCCAGCCAGGGACCCCCAACACCATTGCACTGTAAACCCTGCAGTCAAAGGTGCATGTTCGAACAGCTCACATTTCTCAGACTGAAGGATCCAATGGTTTGTCAGCAGGTCAAACGCTCAGAAGCTCGTGCTCAAGTCTGTCCCCCAGTGCAGAGTCCAGTGTATTCCACAGAGACATTGAGAGAGTTGCAGGGTCTGCAGCCTGGGACAGGGGGATCCCCACTCTGCTCCTTGAATTCAGGCTCCTGCCTCTGTCACTTGAGTCTGCTTTCCTCTTCCTGCAGTGAGCCATGCAGTGTGCCTCAGAACTTTCTGTCTGACAGATCTAAATGATATTTAGGTTTGACAAGTTACACTTGTGGTTTTCAAGCAAGATCTATTTTGTGAAGAACTGTCTTTCTTGGCATAAAATAATTGGAAAGTACCTCGGATATCTCAATAAAACACATCAAAAGTAACTCTCTCCGGCTTGTTTTGACACGTCCACTTGTGGTTCCTGTCAACTTTAGCTAAACATCAGGTTTTCTCAGACAGAACAAACCATTAAAATATTCAACAGAGAAATCAAATAAATATAATTCTTCTTGTGTTTGCCTATTCTAAATAAAAGGCAATGTTGAACAGAGAGGCCACCCAGCTCAAAGCACATTTCTCTGACTCATACACTGGCCATAATTATTTGCATAGGATTTAAATGCTGAAGCCATGGACCCTGCCCTTTTTTTAAAAATGCTGCATTGTAAAGTTAAAACACTCTGAGCAGTTCTCTGCTTACAGAGGGTTGTCCAGTTCTGTCAGATAAACACCAGGTTTACTTAGGTGGGTCTGAGATCAGAAAGAGCAAGGCATAAAACAAACATCATTCTGGTGGGTAAGAGGGGGACCCCAGATCTCTACCCACACATATTCTAACCTTCAAAAGCCACCAAAGACCAAGAGACAAACAGTCAAACCTCCAGAGAGTGTGCCTGCCCTTGGACTCGGCAATGCTTGGGGGAAGACAGGCAGGGAAAAGAGAGGAGAAAGCTTTTATTAAAAGGCCATGAGGCCATGGAGGCTGGGAAGCAGAGGGCAGACAGACATCTGTCCAGGAGTGCTTGGGAGGAGAGGGATGGGTGTGGGTGGTCTTCTCCCCTCCTCTGTCCACAGCCCTGTACAGAGGGGCCGATCACTTGTGTGCTTCCACTCAGTCCTTACACAGTGCTAGGAAGAAAGTAAGGAAGTCACAGAAGGCTGGGTTCAGTCATAAAGTCACAGCACCTGCGTCTTGGGATCTTCAGGCAGGAAGCTGGCTTCTCCCTGGGGAACACTGCATCTGTGACTATGCCCCCCTTCCTCCGTCTCTGAAGAACTCCAAAGCCGTATAAAGACAAACATGGACAACAACTCAAATGTCATTTCTTGTTTCTGATTCTAGAAGATATAGTTCAGTTTCTCGTGTGCCAAACAAAGAGGCCAGGAAAGGGAGCTAAAGAAGTCAGATGTCCTTGTGTGATGTAGGAGGGTGTCTGAAACCCACCTGTACAAGCATCTGTACACATACAATATACAGCTACTGCTCTGCTCAGTGGCGGAGCTTGGGAACCCAAGGCCAGTAGGGTCATTCTTGGCCTTACCAGACCGTGATAAGGTGTTAGGTAACCAAACTGAGAAGGGCTCCAAAATAGGGTTATAATCAAGTCAGGGGCTGAGGAGGAGACCTCGGAACATTAGACGAGAGGACAGAGGAGCTCTGAAGGTCACGGAGGCTCAGGTAGCAGGGGACATACACAAGATTTAGCAAGTTCCATCTAGATACAGGTCAGGGAGAAGAAAATACAGGTCACACTTAAGATGAGGGCACTGGCAGTGGACACCTGGGAGAGGGAAGCAAAGGCCTGAGATGCTGAAAGCAAAACAGAGGAGAGGGCAGGACAAAGCCTGAGAGTGGCTGCAAAATGATTGGTAACTAGGTGTGAGGACAGAAAAGAGAGAGCAGAGAGTGGAAAGAAAGTGTCAATGAAAGAAAGGAGGAACTAAGGAGCAGGGGAGACAAAGAAAGACACACAAAGATCCTGAGATGGGGAAAGGAATAGAGACGGACCATGGATGGGATGGGGTGGGATGGGATGGGATGGGATGGGATGGGATGGGATGGGATGGGATGGGATGGGATGGGATGGGATGGGATGGGATGGGATGGGATGGAGAAAGAGAGACAGTGAGGACACGAGAAAGACTCCTCGGTGACAGAGCTGTGGCTGAGGTAGAAGACAGAGGCAGAAGCCTTGGTTAGCTGAGGGGAGATCCTCACAGAGACACAGATGAGCTGCTGATGGGCCAGGCAAAGACTCAAGTGTGATGAGCACCCAGACACACAGTCACAGTCTAATCATCTGTTTTAGAGAGAGGAGTCTGACTGCTGAGCCAGGGAGGGTGGGGAGCAGTGTGGGTCTCCAGGGGAAATCAGAGCCTAGAGTATCTGCTAGCAAGCAGGTGTGGGAGATTTGACCTGGACTATCATCTGGAAGCCTTGAGCTACCAGGAGCTGTGCCCAGCAGTGGAGTCTGTGATGGCTGAAGTGTGTCCCTAGGTTCATGGGGAATCCTCAAGCCAGGACCTATATACTCGAAGAGACAATTATGGCAAGATGGGGGTTACTTAGAGTCTTCAGTACGGCTGATGTCTTTACACAAAGAAATATCATACAGACATACAGAGGGACAGCCATACGAGGACATAGCAAGAATGCTGTCCAAAAACCAAAAGCCAAGACACAGGTCATAGAAGGAGCCATCCTGTCATACCTTCAGCCCTGATGCTTCATCATACAGTCATGCAGCCCCTGGAACCCATGCAGAGCCAGCTCTTTCCAGCCCTTGCTCTGAAATCGTCACCCTCCAGTGGGACAGAGGCTCAAGCACCATCCCTGATTCTGCTAATACTGTGCAGAGGCCAAAGCTCTGTAACAGAAGAGCGACAGTGGTGGTCACCATGGAAACGGCCCTTGAAGGATGACTCTGACCCGGAGCTTCAGGGCGTAGACTCTGAAAGACCCATCTGACTGGGACAGACTTCCACTTCAAGTGCCTTGGGGACTGGGATACAGTTAAGTTGGTGGAGGGCTTACCCAGCATGTATGAAAGTCTGGATTGGATCCCTGCACAAACAGGATGGTGTGGACAGCTGTAATCCCAGAACTTCAGAGGTGAAGGGTGGGGGATCAGAAGTCCAAGGCCATTCTTAGCTACATAGTGAGTCTGAAACCAGCCTTTGAATGATAGCAAGAATCATATAATACTAAGATGAAAGTGTTTTCGTTCCCAGCTTGTTCTTACCTGAAAGCCAACCACAAGCACAGGCACACAGATGGAGTCCGTGAGCTGGGCTGGCTGTGCCTTTCTGTGTGCTCACAGTTGCAAGAGCACATGTGTTGTGTTAAACACAACACAGACCTGCATTGAGCAAGCCAAGGACAGAAGCCTCAACAGGAACCAGACTGTGAGACCCGAACCCCAGCTCAGCTCTGAGAGACTCCTTTGAGCTGCCAGCCCTGTAGGATCTCAGATGTGAGTTTTGAGCCGCAAGTTGCACTCTTCTTGATGAGCACTGGTTGTGGTTTGCCCCAAGATCCACCCTAGCCACATTCATTTCTTTTTTATTTTTTATTGGATATTTTATTTATTTACATTTCAAATTTTGTCCCCCTTTCCAGTTTTACCTCCACAAACCCCTATCCCATTCTCCTTCCCCTGCTTCTATTAGGGTGCTCCCCCTACCCACTCACCTACTCCCACTTTACCACTTTAGCATTCCCCTATGCTGGGGTATTGAGCCTTCACAGGACCAAGGACCTCTCCTCCCATTGATGCCCAACAAGGCCATCCTCTGCTATATATGCAGCTGGAGCCATGGATCCCTCCATGTGTACTCTTTGTTTGGTGGTTTAGTCCCTGGGAGCTCTGGGGGCAGGTTGCTGGTTGGTTGATATTGTTGTTCTTCCTATGGGGTTGCAAACCCCTTCGGCTCCTTCAGTTCTTCCCCTAACTCTTCCACTGGGGTTCCTGTGCACAGTCCAATAGTTGGCTGAGAGCATCCACTTCTGTATTTGCCAGGCTCTGGCAGAGCCTCTCAGGGGACAGCTATATCAGGCTTCTGTCAGCAAGCACTTCTTGGCATCAGCAATAGTGTCTGGGTTTGGTATCTGCCTGTGGATGGATCCCCAGGTGGGGCAGTCTCTAGATGACCTTTCCTTCAGTCTCTGCTCCACTCTTTGTCCCTGTATTTCCCTTAGACAGGAGCAATTCTGGGTTAAAATTTCAGAGATGGGTGGGTAGCCCCCCTCCCTCAATGGGGGTCTGTGGTCTCTACAGGTTCTCTGTCCCCTTTGTTGGGTATTTCAGCTAATGTCATCCCCATTGACTCCTGGGAGCCTCTTGCTTTCCTGGTATCTGAGATTTTTTTGTGGCTACCCCCAGTTCCCCATCCTCCATTGCTACAAACCTCTGTTCAATCTCTTGACCCTCTGTATATCATACCCATCTCCTCCCATACCTGACCCTGCCCCCCCTTTCCCTCTTCTGATCTCTTCCTCCCAAGTCACTCCCACCCTCTACCTCTCATGATTATTTTGTTACCCCTTCTAAGTAGGACTGAGTCATCCACATTCCTTCTTCTTGAGCTTCATATGGTCTGTGAGTTGTATCGTGGGTATCCCAAGCTTTTTTCCTAATATCCACTTACCAGTGAAGACATCCTGAGTGAGGCGACCCAGTCGCAAAAGAACACACATTTATTTCAACACCAGTGCTCTGAAGCAGCTTCCAGAGAATACACATGATGACAGAATTTACGGTTCAGCTCAGTTCGTCCCTTCTGAAGGGAGAGCCAATGCTTGAGGCTTCTCCACAGACCGTGCTGCCTGCTGACGTGTGCAATCCAGTGAGCGAGCGTTGTGAGCTGTATGATGTCCTTTGACACAACCGGCTTGTGCCAGCAAGGGAACTGAAGAAAGGGCAATGAAAGACGCTTTCTGATATTCATCCACACACACAACCTAAAGAGAAGGAGAGCCTTTCTGATCTTTTCATTTCTCTGCAACAGGTCTTACTCTGGCTCAGGCTTTGAACATGAGGCAGTTTTCCCACTCGGATCAGATGCACCACCACACCCAGCTAAAGACCCTCAGACTTCTGCAGAAGGATTTGCACTGTCTAGAGACGAGTCTAATTCTATAAAACTCCCTATCCTTCTGAAATAGAATAGGAAGCAGGCCTCTGTGAGGCTCTCCTAGGTGTTCCCAGAACTTGGCAAGGTGCCAGGCACATGGAGGTGAGCGAGGAGGGTGAGGAGGAGGAGTAAGTGGTTCCCCAGGGTCAATTTTTCCCAAGGCTCAACTCATCTCCAGGGTCAGCTCCTTTCTAGGATCAACTTCTTGTTAAGGTCAGTTTCTCTTTAAGGTCAGCTTCTCCTCAGGGTCAGCTTCTCCTCTCAGTTCCTCCTCAGTGCCAGATGCTCCTCCAGTGCCAGCTACTCACTATAGTTGTTCCTACAGTGTCAATTACTTCCCAAGAGCTGACCTTGGAAAGGAATTGACCCTGGAGAAGCAGAGAAGGACCTGGGTAGGCACTGTCTCTGGGTAAGAGGCCGGCTGGGATGACTAAGGAGAGCACCAGGATATGATTGGATAAACAGAAGTGCTAGACCCGAATGAAGGTTAATATCTGGAGCTGGAAAGCAGGGGACAGGCCGTAAGATCACCTAGCTCCATCTAGCTAAGTGACAAACCCTCACAGCAGGTGCAGTGAAGGAACCATTTCTGCACATGAAGAACCCCTGCGGGGTGCTACATATTATCTGATTTCTATGAAGTTGGACATTCTTTAAAGGGGGCCAGAAATCCAGCCTATCTCCAGGCCCCAGCCTCAGCACTTCCTTCTGTGCCGTTTCAACAGCACACCTATTTTACAGTGATTGACTTATTCACTTCAGAGTTTGTCTTTGTCATTAAAAAAAATTCTCTCTAGGTTTTAAATGATTCCATAGTTCTGTGGGGTCAGGTGTTTCCCTGAATTGACAAGAGATATTATTTGCAACTATCAATAATTATTTCCTTATTAATGTAATTAAAGATCTTATTCTTCCCTATCTAATAGATGAGGCAAAATAAACCTTCCAATTATCTTCACTTTCAGGTTTTTTTTTTTCAAAATATCTCCAATTATCACTCTTGCTAGAAGTATAATCAAGTTGCATAAATTAGCTTCTATTCTTAGCTACAGTTTAGTTATCCCCCCATCTTTTCCCAGCACTTTGTATGTTATGGTGACAAATTCTAAGTTAACACATCTATTCCTCACACAACTCAAATCAGAAGGGCCAAACAGAAATAATGCACTGACGGAGGGAGACTTGTGCTCTGAGCACCTTCACAGCGGGAACAAAGGGTCTGGCCTCCGGGCAATGCAGCCCTCCCCTGCCCAATCCCCCAGAGCCCATCAGCCTAGTTTGTCACTGGACTGAGGCAGATCCTCAGGTCCTCTCTCTTCTGATCCCACCCAGAAGCTTTATTGGAGGGCTCAGGTGAGACTTGTGGTAAAGGCTGGCATCCAACAGGAATGTCCGTGTGAATCTGCAGCATGGTCGGAGCCTGTGCCGGGTGGAAAGGGAGAAGGGCCTCCTCTGTCTGCAGCTAGGGCTTTGAGTGAGTCCCGGGGACAGGGTGCAGCCAAGGTGGAGGGTTCTCCAGGAGAAATTTTTTTTTTCTGGAGGAAGGATCTGGTACTACAGGCCTCCATGGAACCTTATGAGTTCAAGGTCTGCCTAGGCTGCAAAATGAATCCAGGGTCAATCTGGACAACTGAGACTCCCTCAGACTATAAGTTTAAGAGTAAGAGCTGGGGACATAGCTTAGCATATCGAAGGCCCTGGGTTCAATCTCCGTTTTTTCCCATAAACAAAAGCAAGAAACTCGTTAATAGGTCCAGCTATGTCTCTGCAGCCTTCTGTTGTTCAGCCTGCCTCCCGAAAACTACTGCTAGCCAGGGGTGATTGTAGAGATGGAGGATCTGTCTACAGTGTTTGAGCCAGTCTGTGGAGGCTGAGTTCATTCATGATCAGTTTCCTCCGTCTGCAGAACTAAGACGATCTTAGCAGGACACAGTGGTAGTTGACTGAATTTAGAAAGTCAAGCCAAACATCCCTGAACAAACTCACATGGTATTGGATCTGGAGCCACTGCCAGATGGCTCGGGTGAGATGCCTCAGTAAAGGCTTTTGATATTACTACATAGTATTCCCTCCAACAGGCCAGCCTTGGCTTGTCCTTGTAGCCATTGAAGAGGGGCCAATGAAATTTCAATGGTGGACCAAGCTGGTCACATGACCACACAGGAGGCAGGGTCACTCCAAAATTACCACAAAAGATGTGACCCCAGGGATAAGAACTGGGAGCACTCGTCACCAATCTGACACTATACTCAGAAACTCTTCCCTACCACCCTTCCCCAGGTCTTCCCAGCTCCACCCATCTTCCTGTTCAGTTGTAGCATGTGGAATAAACTGTTTCCTTTTCACCTCTGCTCTGTGTAAGGACTGTATCCAGCTGAGACCCCTTCATCCAGGCTAACCCACCACTGAAGCTCACCTTTCAGTATCTGCCTGCATGTCATCTCAGTCATTGGAAACCAGATGCCATACATACTGAGATTCATAGCTCTAACAATTAGGGTACATAGGGAACCCCTGAGTACTCCCAGATGTTTATTTTACTGGCTAGTCACTCTTCCAGACATGTAATGGGGCCAGGTGAACAGGCTACCATGGAGAGCTGTTGGGTAGCAGAAAGTGAAAGAGAAGAGAGGCCATGCTGGGCCAGGCTCAAGCCTGCTCCCTCTGGCCTATGTGCATAGGCACCCTGGAACAGTGTGAGGAGCTGGACTTCTGTCACCATGGCCCTAGCCAGTACTTAAGCAGAAGATCCTAAGAGTGGGACTCATATGCTCCTCATCTGCTGACAGTCTAGTGTCAGTTCCCTTCTTCAATTTCATCTCCCAAATTCTGTCTTTCAAGTCTAGCCCAGGTCACAGGCAGCGCTATGGCATTTTTCTTTTCTCCTCCTCCCTCCAGGGCACAGGTGAGCTCCAAGTTCCCTCCTACTGTTCCTGTAAAGCAGGACTGGCACAACTGTGAGTGGCCGCAGACCTCAGGCTTTCAACAAAGTGGAGCTCAACCTTTTTGTAGCTAGTAGGCACCTATTTACTTGTTGCCTAAGTAAAAACCCAGCTTCTCCTTCCAGACAGTATTAGCAATGTTACATCTGGGGTGGGTGAGGTCAAATCCTCTGAAACACTTGAGTGTGAGGGCAATGGCCAGAGGGGCCAGATTCCCCACTTGTTCCAAGTCCTCTTGACCCTGGGAGCAAACCAGGACACACCTTCCTGTGTCATGAATCTGCAGTCTCACCAACACAATGCTAGAATCTAAGTGTCACCAGCTTGTTTCCCATGATGCCATATGGCATGCTTAAGATCATATAGACAAAGAAGTAAGTCTTGAATTTTGTGTCCAAATAAGTTAGAAAACGGAATGAGCCTAACTCCATCCCACAGAGTGTCTCAAGGCCACAGAACCCACCTGCAGGCATTCCACATCTTTGTAACTGTGAGTTTTCCATCCTGCCTATACATTCCGTGAAATAATGACTCTAAGACTTCTATATATGAATAAGTGCTGAGGCCAATAGCTTCAGCTCTGTTCCCCTGACTAGTTCATATCTTAATTATCTGTTTATTTTATCCTATGTTCTACCACATGACTGGTTACCTGGTCTTCAGTTCTATATGACTATCTCTTTTTCTCTGTGTTGGAGAGAATCTCCTGTGCCTGATTATTTCCCAGAATTCCTCTCTCTAACTTTCAGACCTCCCACCTCCTATTTCCTGCTTCAGCTCATTGGCTAAAGGCTTTTTAATTGACAGGTAAATGCTTTCATAGAGTGCACAAGTAATTCTCTCTACAAATCTTGGCCCCAAACAACCCCTCCCTGTCTTCTATTCAGAGCCTCCTGTGCCATAAAAGGATGCATTGTGTCAGGGTCCAAGTGTGATTTAACTTCTACCTCCCTAAATGAGGACTGTTCACACAAGTCCAGCCTCTTTCCAATGACACAGCCACTCTAAAAATGGGAAGAAAGATCGCAGGGCTGGCAACTGGATGGAGCTAGCTAGGTCAGAAGGCAGCTGGCCTATTAGAGCTTTACCACATGTCTATACCAGCAAATGGTACTAGGCTGACAACGTAAGTGAAGAGCTTCAGCTCCCTTCCACATGGTCTCTCATCTTCAAGCAGGGCAGTCCAGGTCTCTGATGTGGTTCCTAGGGTTTTAGCAGTTAGAAAAGATCAGAATTTTTAAATGTTCAAGTGCTGTAAGTCTCTCTACCACCACTATTCCTTAACTCACATGGACTGCACAGACTCACTATGGGTTGTCTAGGAAAAAAACAGTGCCCACCATTCATATGCAAACCACCAAACACAGAACCTGTTTGTAAGAGTTGACATAAGCCTGAGTAAGAGCTCTACACATGCACATGTGTGCTCACATACACATGCACACACATGTGAGCACATGCACACATAAGTTCACACATGCTCACACACAGGCATATATTCACAGACACATATACATGCATACACATGTATACATATGTGCACACATATGAGCACAGGTACACATGCTCTCACACACATGTACACATGAGCACATGCACACCCATGAGACAAGTACACATGTACATACACATGCACATATAGGTACACATGTGTGCACAGACATGCACATAAATGAATGCACATGCTCACACACATGTGCATTTGCACACATGCACATCCAAGTACAGAGATGTATACATACACACATGAAGCTGGATAAATATCCACATACCTAGATATAAGAAGAAATTCACATACCTAGATATAAGAAGAAATCTCTCCTGTGCTGGCACTGATGGATCTTACAATGACCACAGCATCTGGCATGTAGAATCCTCCTGTGTAGTGACTCAGAGAAGAGGCAGGTCAACTTAGCATTGCGACTTCCTGTAAGCTTCCAACTTCTCTGATATTTAGGTGCCTGATCTCCCAGATGTAAACTTTAGATGGCTCATTCAAAATCGACTAACAATAAGAGAAGGTTCTTATAAGAACAGATTCCTTTGGAGGAAGGCAGTGTTACAGGATATCCCATGGATCAGTCTCTGGCCATGAGTGTCTGGAGAAGGGTCTCATCAGGTTGGATGAACCATCTCCTGACTCTCACGATAACCACTCTGCCCTTGTTCTGTACATACAGCCTTGGTGTATGTACCATTAACCAAACAAGATATTCACTTTTACACCGAGGCAGAAAGTGCTGCAGCAAAAACTATGTATGACAAAGGAAGTAGACTCACTGGGCAGAAAGAAGGTTTCTCATACTTAGTGACATAAGTTGTGTGGGCCTCTCTGTGGACTTCAGAGAGTAGGTCACAGACCCTGAAGGGCATGAAGAGGTCAGGTGAGTGAGCAAGGTTGGACAGGGCCGGCCAGCCATATCATGGACCCTTGGAAGAATTTTAATCTTTTATCACCATGGGAAACAGCAGGCTGTGGTGGCTGCTGCTACTGTGCATGAGCCAAGAAGTGGAGCTGGGGTGTTGGGTAGCAGCAATGACCAGGCAAGAAGAAACAGACCATAGTGGGATGGATCTGGACACAGCCGACCAACTGTGACTTGGTCAGCTCTACAGTGGATTGACTCCCTCCTTGGACTACTGTGTTCCCATGGATACTCTGTCCAACAATGTCCATTCTGTGGGGATGGCATCTCTCTTAAGAAACTGTGCCCCTCTTAAAGGTACTGTGTCTCCATGGAAATCCCCATGGAGGCAGAGCATCTTCTTCTGTGTAATAGGAACCTTCTGTTGGTGTAGACACCACACTGAAAAGCTTCCCCTACTCCACTCCAAAAGGCTCTACATAGACTCAAGAGCATGCCAGCTCTCAGCTGAGCCTCTCACTTGGGCTGGTGACATTTTAATCTGATTTTCTCTGTTCAGCCCTTTCTTCCTTTGAGAATATGCAATATACTGTGTGTTCATCCTTAGGAACCCAGAGACTTATGAGGTAGTGTAGCAGGATATTTTCCTGCCACATTGTATTCTCAGTGGAGCTCGGTGATTGGGCAGAAGAGGTAGGTGGAGTGAGGAGTTGGGTGGAAGAAGAGGAGAGAGGAAAGAAGGCGTGAGAGGAAGCAACATGGAGGGAGAACCATCGATCTCTAGCAGTCCTGGGCAGCAATTTCTTTCAAAAGGTTAGATATTGGGTAGCAATTCTAATTGGTTGGGCATCTTGTGTATCGAGCAGTTCCAAATATATAAGCCCACTGGATAATCTTTAAGGTTTAAGAGTCTTTGCTCTACTGGGAATCACGAGTATGGCAGGTATTGTCTGGGGCTTAGCAGAGAACCATGAGGGTGATGGGGTTGGCCCAGGTTCCATACTTTGGGGCATGGTCTCTATGGAGCTGATCGGCAGAACCATCCACCATGGTAAGGTCTCCTGGGGTGCTCTTGACCTCTGGCCACTTCTAGTGCAGGAATGTGGCGAATGGCCCAAGGGAAGCTAGCAGAGCTGGACCACACAGCGGCTTTTCAAAATACCACCCGTTTCAGGGTAGTTCCTGCTCCCAAGGGTGAGACTATGATTAGTTGTTCTTTCTAAGGCCAGAACTCCACAGAGGAACTAGACAGAAACAGAATTCTGTAGGGACTGCAGAGAAGTAGAGTCCTCTGTGGTAGAGGAGACAAAGTAGGGTGCAGAGTCAGGGCTCGGACAGGGAGGCAACGTGTCTCCCTCTCCACTTACCTCAGGAGAGTTTGTCAGAAATCCTTGAGGGCTCAGGCTTTGTCTTCAAAGTTCAGGATGCCATAGCTCAGGGCATCCTGAAGCCCTCTTCTTTACCATCCAAAGTTGTGTGGAGAAGCAGTCAGCAGGACCTTAGATGCTGCCGGTAATGCACAGATCGCTTTTCTGTAGTTTACCTCACCTGTGCACACAGACATTCCATACTAAGGGAAGGAAGGAGATGAACAGAGGAGAGAAAAACTAGCTGCCCTTGCTTGGGGTGCTGAACCTGGTGTTCTCAGTAAGTCACCTGCAAGTGTGTGTGTGTGTTACCCTTTGCTTGAGAAACAAAAGGCCTGGGGACACACAAGGTTTTAAGACTGCCTCTTAAAACAAAGCCAAATTCCCACTCTTTTCTAAGACACCTCACTACACATCTGCCCCCGTCACATTGCTTCATAACCTGCCCTAACTCACCAGCCATCTTCCTCCTCATACCAGAAGCCCAGTTTCCTCCAATTAGCTTTTCTACAAAGTAACTACATGGCAGATGTCCTTGTCTCCAACAGGCCTGGAGGCTGTGCCTCATTTACACAAGGACTCTTGGTGAGTGTAGCCACCAAAGATCCTGGCCAATGGTGACCTGTAGAGGAAAATGATGGGTGGAAGGAGAGGTCACAGGGTTACTTCTCACATGGTTAAGTACGCAAGACAGTGGTGGCAACAGAAAGACTGAACTATAAATGTAAGCTATAATAGGCCTGCATGCTCCACAGTTGCTCTGGACTACGATGTCAGCTCTGCCTAAGGGTTCTCATTTACAGCTTGACTCCATCCAAAGAGGACCAAGCAAAAGAGGTGACAGTCTGTTCCAGGAGCTGCATTCTAGAATAGGGATTCCTGGAACAAATGCTGAGTGATTTGAGTTTTTAAGACAAGGTTTGCCCTTGAATTTATTCCATAGTCAAGGACAACCTTGAATTTCTCTGATCCTTCTGCCTCCACCTACCAAGAGTTGGAATAACATGTATGTACCACTGTATTTGATTTATGTGTGCTGAGGTTTGAACCCAGGGCTTCATGCATGCTGAGTAAGCATACTGCCCACTGAGCTACCTCCTGCCCAGAGAGCCATCTTCTTACTGACATCAAGTAGCTGAAGGCACATGTGCAGAACAGAGGGTGCCTTGGGCCTCCCAACCCTCTCAGGATTGAGCCTGAACCTGCAGCCTCCCTTCAGTCCTGGTCTCTGAGGGAGAATGAACAAGGCCCTAGGAGCCCTGCACCTACCAGGTCATCTTTGGCTCAGATCCTCTGATTTCTTAGTATACCAGATTTCCTTGTATAAATGAGACATGTTTGTGACCTCCAGGCTCCTTGGAGACAACAGCTCCTGGGTGTGTGGGTACACTAACCGTAATGTTCCTTTGGACATGCAAACACAGGGCCAGGGGAAAACTGCCTTCTGGTATAGAGAAGGTTCAAAGCCTGAATAGCAAGGTGACCAGTGAGTTAGAGAGCAGGTTATGAAGGGTGAGGCAAGGTTTCTTATAGATCTGTCCTGGCTTTACTTTCAGCACCACACACACACACAGAGAGAGAGAGAGAGAGAGAGGGGGGCGGGAAACTAGGGCTCCTTTTTCACAAGCCATTCTTGTGATGAGGCATCCTGTCTGTCCCTTAGCTTACCTGTGTCCTAGGTCAACAGCCAGATCACAGCAGAACCACAGGCATCCACAGGCAGTGTCTGGGATCAAACTGTGTTCATCTGTGAACTTAACACTCTCTGAAGATGAGCCCTGGGCCAGGCTGGGTTGGGACAACTCTGGGGTTCTGATAGGGCCCATAGCTTTCTGACTTGTGAGACAGGTTTGATCTCATCAGGCAAAGACCTGCCATTCCTCTTTGTCTGCATGCCCAAGAGTCCACAGGTTTGACTAAATCCTGTAAAATCATCAGACAAGGAGAGTGTGAAAAGGTGCTGAAGAGGGGGCAGAAATAAGGGCAAATCACAGAGGTATCCAGAGTCCCTTGGTGGTGACCCCAGCTACCCCTGTCCATTGAAGAAAGACCTATGAGCTTCCTGTCATCTAAGAAGCTCAGCAAGATCAAAGCTGGGTCACCCAGGCAACAGAACTCAGAGGCTGATGCTAGCCCCCCCCCCAGCATCCCTCAGATCATTGCATGCCTAGGGGATTGTCAGTACTTCTCATAGTGTAAATGTAGCAAAAAAGTCGCTAGATTAAACAAGATCTCTGTACAGTTTCAGAAAATATTCACCACCTAGAATCATAACTCATAAGGTCACACGAGGATTGGAAGGTAAGAAGAGTCAGGAGACAGATGGGGAAATGAGACAGGACAAAGAGATGAGGGGAGGGAGAAGCTGGCAAATAGGCAAACAGACAGGCAGACAGACAGACAGACAGACAGACAGACAGACAGACAGACAGACAAGAGAGAGGAGCTTTGTGAGGGCAGTAATGACCACATGCTGTGCTAATGTGACCATGTCCCTTTATGCTTGATTCCAAAGTCAGCTTCCAGTCCCTCATCCCTTCCAAATGATAAGAAACAAGCAGGTGTCTACAAATGTTACCCAATGTGAGAGGGCAGAGTCTGCAGACTGGGATTCTGTCAGGTTTTGCCTTCAGCTGTTGTGTCCCACCCCAGTGTTTCCACTGTGGTTCAGTCTCTTCCCTGGACCCATTGTTGTCTGAACCTTCCTCTACTCTGCTTGCAGGAGGAGGCCTCAGAGCACATAGTTGTTATCTGTGCTTATGATGTCCCTCAGGAACCTCTAACAGCTTTCCTCTAGGAATTCCTGCTCAGGGTCCTCATTATCAGAGGGGTCATACATGTGGATTCTTCTATCTCAGGGACTTGTCCTCAGGAATCTTTCACCTCTTGGCCTTCTCCATTCAGGGGCTCCTCCATCTCAGGGAAGATTCTGCACCTGTCTGCACAGATTGCTGTTAACTGGGATTAGCAAGGAAATCCTGCTTGCTTAGGTTTCTGGAGAGATCCAGGAGGTACCAGTTCTCCACTGCAAAACTCTACTCTGCAAGAGTCACCAAGCAAGAAGCCCCAGACCCCAATGGACACATCATCATGGGGAAGTTGCTGACCAGACCCCTCAGGGTTACTTTGAGTCCCAAATAACAGTATCTGATCCACAATCTCAAAGACTAAGGCCTGCAGCTCCTCATGGTTCACATTCACCTGGTGATCTGAGACCATTTTCCACATCTTCCACTCCTGAGTGGTCGTGATCAGAGGACTCTGAGGCTCACCTAAACAGTTTCTGACTCCCATGGCAACTAGTGTTATCTGCAGGGTCACTGTCCTGCTTCTCCACTACATAGCGGGGACAGATATATTTATCTTCTTCTCCCATTACCAAGAGCATTAAACATGCCTCTGGAGTAGCGTCTACACTTTAAGATTTATTTTATTTCTGACTGTGTGTACTTGTGTGTATGTGGCTATGTACACAGGAGAACACATGCCCTCGGATGCCAGCGCCCAGAGCTTGAGAAACGGGTAGCTGAGAAGTGTCCAGTGTGCATGCTGGGAACTAAATTTAGTTCCTCCACTAAATCAGCAAGTGCTCCTAACCACTAAGGCATCTCTCCAGCCCCAAGACATAACCTCTTTGATGAGACTTGTTTGTGACTGACAAAGTCTAGAGTCACTGTACAAGCTCCGTGGCAACCAGTCACACCGTTGTTTGTAGCTACAGCTTCTTTGTAGTCACACCATTCTTGCTAGCTACATGTAGCTACAGCTTCTTCCCAGTCATCTCATCCCTTCAACACACACACACACACACACACACACACACACACACACACACACACACAC
>JANHMN010000016.1:57047106-57094459 GCA_030674055.1 Rhabdomys pumilio | reverse complement strand
TTCTTCTTCTTCTTCTTCTTCTTCTTCTTCTTCTTCTTCTTCTTCTTCTTCTTCTTCTTCTTCCTCCTCCTCCCCTCCTCTTCCTCTGCATCCTTCTCTTCCTCCTTCTTCTTCTTTTGGGGGTGATGCCACAACGATGGCAGGTGGCAGATGTGGTAGGACAAAAAAGTGAGTGGAGCTGAAGTTCATGGTATGAGATTCCCAAATAAACAAAATATTATGTTTAGAAAAAAAACTCACAGCGGAAAAGTGTATAGAATGCCAGT
Source organism: Rhabdomys pumilio (assembly GCA_030674055.1). NCBI lineage: Eukaryota > Metazoa > Chordata > Mammalia > Rodentia > Muridae > Rhabdomys > Rhabdomys pumilio. The sequence goes on along the minus strand of JANHMN010000016.1, from coordinate 57,094,193 downwards.
GATTCTGGAACACTCACCACTTAATGGGATGTCTTCATCAAGAACCTTACCAGGAGGATGGGGCATCTCCCTAACTCTAACCCTAACCCTAAGCCTAACCCTAACCCTAACCCCTAACCCCTAACCCCTAACCCCTAACCCTAACCCTAACCCTAACCCTAACCCTAACCCTAACCCTAACCCTAACCCAAACCCTAACCCTAACCCTAACCCTAACCCTAACCCTAACCCTAACCCTAACCCTAACCCTAACCCTGAGGAAGAGGAGGCAGAAAGGTTGTAAGAACCAGAGGTGTAAGAACCAGACTCCAAGGAAACATTTTTCAGATACGTTGTGGCCAGTGCACAACCCCAGGTTGTGTCAGCATATGCAAGATCTATACAAATTCAAGTCAGGGGAAACTCCAGCATAGAGAAGGGGAAATGGGCAGAAAGCCCCACCCCCAGCCAGGGATCTTTTTGTAATTGATAGTTTCTGGGAGCTGGGAAATAAGTTTTCTTCAAGGGAGCATCACTGAGTATGAAAACCACACTCTGGGACAGGACTTTGGCTCAGGAGCAGTTTGAACAACACAAATGGACTCTGTGGGGTTCTTTTGTTATTGCTGAGTTCTGATTTTTTTCTAAGAGGGAGAAAGAACAAGAAGTTTGGTAGATAAGGAATGTGGTCTGGGAGGCGTTGGGTGAGGGAGAAGAATATGACCAGAATGTATTGTATGAGGCAAAGCAAGGGGGCACAAGTCTAGTCTCAGCACTCAGGAGGCAGGGGCAGGTGGATCTCTGAGTTCAAGGCCAGCCTGGTCCACATAGTGAGTTCCAAGACAGCCAGGGCTACATAGAGAGATTCTGCCCCAAATAAAACATACACAAAAGTAAATATATATAGTATGAAATTATTCTTCAAAATAAATACAAACTTCCTTTTATGCACTAACAGGTACTACAACACTTCTAGGGTGGATGTGGAACTGTGGTAAGTGGTGGCAGTGCATGCAATGTGCCCGCAGCAGGGGAAGATGACTCATGTCCCCATCAGACAGAGCAGGGTCAGGGAGATTTCATCATGCTAAAAGGGTATGCAATTTAAAATTTATGAATTATTTATTTCTGGAATTTTCCATAAAATATTATCAGACTGATACCCACGGAATGCAAATGGTGGAGAGGGACTCTTGTGCCAGGAGTTAGCCCTTCAACATCTGAATTAAGGACCGTACTTCAGTCCTTTACTGTGGGCAGTGGTCCCTCTTGTGATGGCGTCATCCAAGTAACTGCATTGCCATTCTGCAAATGCTTTTATCTGTTTCCACATTAAGAAAAATCACCCACTTGTTTTTTTTTTTCAAAGAAATCATGACAATGTAGCCACAGCCTTACCCTAATTGAGTGATCCTTTCACAAGTCCCACAGTAGATGGAGTCAAGAGGTGACAACTTTGATATTTGTGGTCCAGATCTGACATAACAAAAGCCAAGTTTAACCTGAACAACACAAAGTAGAAAACTATTAAGTAGCCAGGCAAACTGGCTTAACTTTCTGCTAAATATAGGCACAAAGATTATTATAGCTACAGCCTTGTCAGGGACAAATGGCCTTGGCTTTTATGATAAAATGCACCCCAGCAAACCCCATGAGGTAATTGCTATAAGCCAGTGCTTCTGAATTCAGCTTCCAGAAAGCACTTGGCACCATTAGTGGACAGAAGAAGTGAAATTTTCATTTCGCAGAAGTGAAAGAAATAAAAAGGGCTCTTGTGTACCAGCCCCTCGGTAGATAACCAGGGAAGGCTGAAAGGTGGGCACAGGGCTTTCTATGGAAATGCTCGCCTGGGCCTTGGATTCCTCTTCTCCATGCACCATGGCATTTCCCACTATGTGCTCATGGCTTCTAGGGTGCCAGGAACTCACCCTCACAGACATGCCCACAGGCCTAGCTGAAAAGGACAATCAACATTTATCCATGCCCAACAACTGTAGATTGTATCAGGTTGACCAAAGCTAACCAGAACATGCATCCTGTCAAGAATTGATTTTTTGACCTCCAGCCCCAGAAAGCCAAAAGAAGGAGAAATGAATAGATTTTTAAAAACAAACAAACAAACAAACAAACAAACAACAAAAAAGCAAACCAAAAATCTCTCTATGAAAGGCTAAAGGAAGATAAATCCAGACAGGCCTGGGCTGTCTGAATGCCATGTGAAACTTGTCATATGATAACAGTATACTTCAGGTAACAGCAGAGGCACTCAGCTGGACCAAGAAGCCTGCAGTCTCTAGTCCTGCCTTTGACACCCAAGACTCCTGTAGCTAATGAAACCCAGAGTGAAACCACAGTTCTCTACATACTGTGGACCAACACCCCACAACCAAGACCGGCTTGCCTTCGCAGGGCCTGAGTTAGTCAGCTTATACAGTTGACATTTGGGGCTAGAGCAGCAAACAGTTGGTAAGGGACTTGGGGACAGACAGGACTGGAGAGCATGTTCCATCAAGTTGAAGATCTCTCAGACAGCAGGTAAATAGATTCAGCGCTACCTGGGTTCCAGTGAAGTTCTGGGGTGAGATGAAGATGCATGCTTCCTGTCTGAGATAGGAATGAAATGATGGCAATATGTTAAATAGTCCTGATTTCACAGACTGTATGGTCACTTCAAATTGCAGTTTCTTTGGTCTCAGTTTTAGTTACTAATATTAACTCCTGGATCTTGCAGGATACATCATACAGCTGTAGAGACACACACAATTACCAAGAAGCTGAGGGAGAGTTTAAAAGCCTGTGGAGTTCGGAGAGGCCATCCTGGGGTGAGCAGCAGAGCTGGCACAGACAGAAGCAAAGTCTGTGGACACAAGGGAGAAGGTTCCACAAGCTGCAGGTACCAAGCTCCTCAGACTGAAACATCAGAGCAGGACCAGCTGACAGGGATGAGTTTGAAATGGGCTGAGCCCATGGACCGAGGCAAAAGTCCTTTGCTGAAGCAATCTTCTTAGATGAGGCTCGTGACTAAATGACTGAACAGTGCCTGTCACATCTCAATGTGGGGGATCCCCTTCTTTCATGGTCCCAGGTAGGTTTTATTGAGTGTGATTGACCAGCTTCTGCACCTGCCATTTCTGGTCTGGCTTATCTATTCAGAGTAACTATTATTTTCTGGCAGAAATAAATGATCCGCTCATGCCTCCTGGTGTGTTGGCAGACGGTGGTTGCTTACTTGTATAAACAAGATATAGAGTCGGTCTTCTTTGGCACATAGTCTCAAAATGGAGTAACTCGGGTCAAGGCTATTGCCTTATAAGATAGTCATTCAAAGTCAGGCCCAGGCTGAGATCAGCTCAGTAATAGTATCTACACAGCGTACAGTAACCAAGAGAGGGCTGGACTGCTCTGAGTACTTTACAAACCCACATGGAAAGATCTGAGAGGGAAAGACACTACCTGTGCGTTATTTATAAGCTCCCTCACTTCCTCGAGATGGGCAGAAGGCCCAGCCTGAGAATGCATTTGCCTGTTACCACAGACAAGTGTGGATGGAGACGCAGGTGGCTGGGACAGAAAACAAGTTGGTGAATCACAGCCAATTGCTGTGTTCCCGAGACTAGGCTTGGAGTGCCACACTTTCTTTCTCTGTCTTCCTCAATTGCTGTAAACTTCATTTTCTGAGGCAGGATCTCTAGCTGAACCAGAATCTTGCTGATTCAGCTAGTCTGGCTAGTCAGCTTGCCCCAGCAATCTCTCCTGTGTCTACCCTGAGAGTATGTGTGGCTGCCAAGCCTGTCCTTATTTCACATGGATTTGGAGGCTCTGAACTTCAGTTTTCACATTTGAAAAGCAAGCACATCATCATTGGTTGAACTACCTCCCCAATACCAAGGTCATGTTTTTCAACAGACAATCAAATGTATCTGGGTTGCCAGACAAGGGTGACAGTAAAAGACATGGAGATTAACAAGGTCATCAATGCAGCTCCAGGCTCTGCATGACAGCTAAGGCTTAAGGTGACAGCACAGCTGGGTATCGAGGTAGCTGTAAAGATGTGTCCATGGTTCACTTGAATCAGTGCTCTTAACTCTGCTAGTTATGTGTCTGTGGTGTGCTGGGTCATCTCCAAAGATCTCAGCAAAGCAACGGACTGAGCACAGAACCACACTCAACCATCTGCTGCCTAGTTCCACCAGGAAGAAGCTGTTTCCAGACTATGAAAGGTACAATGGTGTTATTGAAAGCTCTCACGTTGTTGTTGTTGTTGTTGTTGTTGTTGTTGTTGTTGTTGTTGTTGTTTTAGAACCATGTGTCCGTTTTTCATTCAGGCATATTGTTTATGGGGACTGGAGAGATGGCTCCAGTCCCCATAATCTTAATCACTGATGGCTCAGTGATTAAGAGCACAGGCAGCTTGTCCAGAAGACCCAGGCTCCATTCCCAGCACCCACATGGCAGCTCATGACTGTAACTTCAGTTCCAGGGGATCCTATGCCCTCTTCTGATATCTGTGGGGTACTGTATGAAGATGGTACACACACACACACACACACACACACACACATATATATATATATATATATATATATATATATATACTTAAGACACACAAATGTACACATAAAATAAATATTTTTAGAAGCTATGTTGCTTACTTATGTACTTTTGAAGTGGGGTCTCACTGTGTAGGCAAAGCTGACCTTTGACTCAGTCTTCCTGCACTCACCTCCCAGGCTCTAGAATCATGGGCCTCTGTTGTGGCCCAAGCTGCCCCACGTTGGGCGCCAAAACTGTTGAGAGCCGCTCTACCCCACACTTGGGGGCCAAAATGTTGCAGGCCACACTGTCATTGTTGGAATGCACACTGCCAAAAAGCCTTAGGGGCTAAACTGTTAGAGCCTGCACTGCCCCAGGCTGCTCCGAGGGTCAGGGTTCAGCAAGAGAGAGAGTGAGGACAGAGTGTGATTCAATCCCATTTATTCTTCAGTCTCTCTTCCTAGTCCAAGTCTCAAGTCTTGAGTTCCTAGTTCCTAGTTCCTAGTCCCTAGTACCTCCAAGTTCCAAGTTTCCTTCCAAGTGCTAAGTGCCTAATGTCTAAAGTCTAATTCTTCCTCCAAGTGCCAAGTGCCTAATACCTAATGCCTAATACCTAGTGTCTAATAATCTGTTGCTCTCTTCTGTCTGCCTCTTGCCTTTTATATGTCTCACTTCTAAGTCACGCCCTTAAGTCATGCCCTTAGGTCTTATCTCTAAATCACACCTTTAAGTCTGACACACCCAAGGGAAAATCCTGAGTATCTAATACAAGATATTATTAGAGTGTGCTCATCTGTTGTAAGCTATTGTAATCAAGTCTCTTGTCAGTGTATATGGCTCAAGATGGCTGCAAGGATGATAGCTGCCTTCTGTCGGCTCTCCACAGGCCTCTGTTACCAGGTTATTCAAACTAACATGCAGGCCTGTGCAACCTTGTGATATCACATGATGATGTTGTCATCTCCAAAGTTCACACTGAAGAATGACAAAGTAAAATTCTCAAGAATATCTCAATGTTTTGGATAAGTTTTGTGTTGGGTCATATTCATATCTTCAGCATCATAGAGACCCATGGAGCCCTCAAACCACAGATGGACATGCTTGAAAGGGTATTAGTCCAAAATTGGTTAGTTAATTAATAGTTTTTAAGTTTCTTTGTGTCCAATACAGTGACTTTTCTAGTTTCATTTCTGTTGCTGTGATAAAATCTCACAACAAAAAGCAACTTAGAGGAGAAAGAGTTTTTGTTGTTGCTTTTTAGCTTAAATAGTGGGTTACAGCCCACCATTGTGGGGAAGTCTAGTCAGGGATTTCAAACATCTAGTACTATGACATCAACAATCAAACACAGAGAAATAAATTCATACCTATTTGCTCTCTTGTGCTCAGCTTGATTTTTCCAGTTTTCTTCAGGAACCCCAGATTAGGGAATGATGCTGCCTATAGTGGGCTGAGTCTTCACACATCAGTTGACAAGAAAAACTTTCCATAGACATGCCCATGGGCTAACCTACTGTAGAATATCCCCTCCCCTCCTCTCTCTCCAAATGATTTTAGGTGTCTTAGTCCCTGTTCTATTGCTATGAAAAGACATCATGACCAAGTCAACTTTTATAAAGGAAATCACTTAACTGGAAGCTTACTTACAATTTCAGAGGTTTAGTCCATTATCATCATGGTGGGGAACATGGAAGCATGCAGACAGGTATGGTGCTAGGGAAATAATTAAGAGCTTTACACCTGGTCCTCAGGCAGCAGCCAGGAGTGGGAGCAGATTAGACCTGATGTGACATACCTCCTCCCACAAAGCCTCACCTATTCGATCAAGGCCACAGCTCCTAATCCTTCTAAACAATTCACCAACTAGAGACTACACATTCAAGTATATAAGCCTATGGGACCCATTCTCATTCAAACTGCCAAATTAGGTTATATCAAGTTGACAAAGCTAAATGCCACAGTGACTGCTAAAAGATGCAAGTCACAGAAACCAACAATCTCAACAAACTCAGTTACTTTTAAGAAATAAAACTAAAACTTGAAGCCTTGTGAGGTTAACCCAGCGAGACAGAAGGAAGAGAGGCCAATCCATGCCATTTTAGAGGGTTTTCAACCAGTCATCACTAGGACAAGGACATCCAGAGTGGTCCCAAGAGGGCAGGACACTTGCAGAGCAATACTGACCCCAGTTAAGCTGCTCAACCACACAAGAGGAGCAGAAGAACTATGCAGCACAGCACAGCCCCCCATCCTCTGACCTTGGCAAACTGGAGACTATGAGCTAATGGCTGGCTAAGGTATGTCTATGCCTATGGGAGCTCATCTGTCCATTTCTGTGATCTAGAGAGAACAATGCCCCCTCACCAACTCTGAAGGAAACAAATGAAGGTTTTCGGAATGCACAAGCAGACTTCACTGTGGCTGGCAGAGAATAAACTTGCCTCTCTCAGAGTGTAACATCCTCCAAGGAGCTCCCGAGAGAGAGAAGCCACATCTCCCTTGACGATTGCAGAATGTGATGTCTATGCCAGAGGTTCAAAGACAGAGTCACTCAGATCTCCTCTAGATACCAATGACAGGACAAAGTGCCCTGGAAGGAGAACTTCACCCAGAAGATAGTTTGCCTCATCCAGGCATTGGCTGCAGGATATCACCAACAATTTTGGGGTGCTGCAGTGTACCATGGACATCATGAGAGGAAGAATCTGATGGTTCTGAGTCTGGGTCAAGCCTAGATCTAGATCTTGGGCCAACAACTTCAGTTCTCCATGACTGCTCTGTCTGTGCATAAAGAAGTACATGGATTGGTTTCTTCATCCACACAGCAGGCTCCCAACTGCTCCAGGACCTTGATCAACTGTGTCCTGATCCATTAAGGGTCATCTTTCCCAGAAAATATCTGAATTGTCTGAATCAAAAACACACAGACAAACACACCTGGAATCAAGGCCCTGCCAACTGACTATCCATGCCTTGCTACAGACACTACCTATAGCCTGGTGGCAGTAGGATCTCACGGTATTCTGGCAGATGGACAAGGCACCTGAGGTAGTCTTGGCTTCATCCATGACAGCTACCCCAACATGACTCCATTTACTGTTCTGTGTCTGTGTGGGTGTTTAGGGAGCAGCCACTGTGAACATGCCACAGCAGTCCATTATTCTGTGCTCACAGTCCTAACAAAATCAGCTGCCATTCTGAGCGGACCTGAGACCCACTGGAGTCCTTCAGAGCCAGCCAACTGTTAGAGTTCATTGGCCCTGATTTGGCATAGAGTGCTTTGAGAGTCGTTCAATGTTTTTGTTTTAACGTGTATGAGTATTTTGCTTATATGTATGTCTGTGTATCATTTGCATGCCTGGTGCCCTTATAAGCCAGAAGAGGGCATTGGAGACCCTGTAACTAGAGTTACAAACAGTTGTGAACCACTGTGACAGGTGACAGGTATCAACCCGAGGTTCTCTGGATGCGCTGGGCTCACAGTATCGAGGCCATCCGTGGCTCCAGCTGATGGGATCATCACAGACGTACAACAAACTGACAATTAAACCTTGTGCATTCTGAAACCTGTGCTCTGACCTCGATATCATCCCAGCCAGGTGGAGGCCCTGATGACAGGTTCTCCATTCCCTAAGGCTCACCTTTCAGAGAGCTGTACCTAATTGCCACAAGTTCACCTGCCAGACCCAGCTGACAAGCCATGCTCTTCCAAAAGGACTGGAGCTAGGAGACCAGGGGCTGGGGCATGGGTTATTACGATGTCTCTCCATGATTGCATATCATATGACCTTCTAGCAGGTTGAGTTGTTATCACAGATCAGGACAGATGTGGAATACCGTGGAAGCATGTCATCACACACAGCCTATGAACAGAGATGCAGACACCAAAGCTGGTGTCCTGAGGGGCAACCTCAAGAGATAGAAGGCTCTGATCCTCCTGTACTGAGAGACTTCAATCCCCAACCCCATCCTTATGCAAGCTTCTCTCAGAAGTGGGATGTTGGGTAAAAGAAAATATAACCTGTGTGTAGAAGAGGAGACTCAGACCACACTGGAGAGACAGGCATCATCCCTCTCCAAAGGCAATATGAGGGGCCTGAAAAGATGAGCAGTGGAGCTGCCAAGAACACAATCCAGACTTCTGAGGGACAGGGGAGGCATAGACTGGTCCCTACACCATCCTGTGACTCTCCCCTCCCCCCTAATCCTGAAGCAGCTACACGGAAGCCCAAACTTTCACAGGGCTGAGCCTGCTCACCCCTACTCTCGCTGCTCCATGAGGCTTACCAAACAGTAGCTGAAAGCTCTAATGTAAAGCTGCAGATCTGACAGCCACGCACATCCCTGAGTCAAACTTTATGAACTATGTAGTCAGGGAAAGATCTCATCCCCCACCCCCCCAGGAGGGAAGGTAAAACAGGTTTCAGGAGTGATTCCTTTCAATAAACATGATGTGTGCATAGATACCCGATCAGTCCCAGATCAGCTGACCAGCCCCGGGGCCAAAGCCATTCATTGGTCATTCCCAAACTATGAGAAGAGAGTCAATTTCCAAACTAAGAGTCCATCCACTGTAACTGTGACTTTCTTAACCTATGATCTCCAAGAGTCGCCCTGATGTGCACCAGCCACTCAAGCTGTAGCAGATGTCATCATAACTGACACTTCTGGGCCACCAGGGCACCTGGCAGGAGCAGCTGCAGAGGTAATGCTAGCCTGGCCACCTCAAAGTCCTATTATGTCTCTTTGATACATCTGGGTCAATCAGGCCCTGCTCGCAGAAAAACTGATCCCTGAAAAGCATCCGTGCCCCTGCCTGGGCTGCCACCTGCAGTGGCGGTTTTGACTGTGGCTGTCCAAGTGGTAGATGGTTCTAGAAAGATACCACTCACAGGAGAAACATGGCCCACCTACCAGACTCTAAAACAGCAATCTTGCACTCTGGGCAGTAGGGGATCCCTAGGTACCATCTATGGGGTATCAACATGAATAGGGGTAGGTACTTCAGTTTGACCAGTTAGGGTCGACTCCAGCAGTAAGTCTATTACATCCACACACCAAGGCCAAATAACCCTTACTTATACAGTACAGTAGAAGACAGGAAGGTCACTTGGCACATGCCATGTCCAGCCTAGAAGTCCACAGAAAACCACAGTAAAGGATCTGTCCAGCCCTGTGAAAATCATCTAACTCCTCTGAGGTCCATCATCTATCAAACAGATAGATGCCTGAGTATCAGGAAGTCTCAGGGCCACCCAGCTCGGTACTGGCAGGATGCACATGTGTATGATAGTGTGCGTGTTAGAGCAGGAATACAAACAGTAGCCACCTACAAGGGCCACTTGGCCTTTAGGTCATCTTTATAATCCCTCTATTAACATTTTGTCAGACCTGAAGGTCCCGTTACACACAGGCTCACAGGCTATTGTTTCTCTATCCCTAAACTCACCCAGAGGTGAACACATCACAGCTCCCAAGGTCCTGTACTCAACCTGCCTCAACTGGACCAGGTCACCCATTCTGCCAGCCAGCCAGCAGCTCTATTGCTCACCCCCAACCCTGCTCTCCACTCAGCAACTTGGCCTGTGTGTTATCAATAATTGCTTTTCTTGTGATTGTGACCAAATATCTGACAAGAAGCGACTTTAAGAGGAGTTATTCTGGCTTGTTCACAGAGAAAGAGTAGGGATGATGACTTCATGGCGGAAGAACGGTGTTGTATGGTCATTGTTTGCTCATATCTCAGCTGACCAAGAAAACAGATGGGGCAGGAAATGGGGCTGCCCAGACCTATAGTCCACCTTCAGCTAAGCCTCAATTAGTGCTACCACCAGCTGGAGACAGTGTTCAAACCCAGCAGCCTGTGTGGTTGTTTTACACCAAGCCAAAACAATCACCTTTCCTCCTAATGAGCCCAAACCATCTTCCTCTTAGGCCCATACCCATATCTGGACATCACACAGCCATTAGTCAATGGGATAGGTGCCATCCCCTTTTCTATACCTGTCACCTACCCTCTGCCACACGAGCTCTGGAGCTGCTGGGCTCCTGAACACTTGGCCTTGGGACTGACTGTGCTGGCCTGCACTCCCTCCTTGCCAGCCACTCACCTTCTGCTTTCTCATCTTGAAGACTTGGACCAGCATAACCTCTTCCAGGAAGCCTTCCTTGACCCACCTCATGATCAGCACCTGTGCTCTCAAAACACCCTGACGTGTCAGCAGACTGATCATCTCACCCCTAGCCCATGGTAAAGTTCTTTCTTTCTCTGTCCATCAGAGCTTTCACTGCAGAACTCTTGGGAAAGGATCCCCACACTTGGAAGTTAGTGGTCTTTGAGTAGTATTTGCTGAATGAATCAGAGATGTTTGTAGGAACACACTCACATTAGCCTGTAAAGGACTGATACCCATCTTTTTCCAAGGCAACGGTTGATAGGGAATGGCAGGGGTAAATCTGAAGGCTTCAGAAGGTGAAGCAGAAAAATACAGGCCCTCTGAAGATGGATGAGCCCAGAGAGGAGGGCAGCCAGACACCATCAGTTCCCGTTTTGCTTAGGAAACTCAGCTTCATGTGCACACTTCTGATATTGGATTGGAGGGAGATTATGGTCCCTGATAGATCAAGTTTCTAGTGGGAAACTTCCCCCTGGGCAGCTTGAGACATCAGAGCATCAGTAGCAACCACAGACTTAGCCGGCTGCTTGAAGCTGCTTCACAGAGAACTGCAGTCCTGCCCTCCCTCAGCCAAGGGTACCAGAATTTCATGCAGGCTAATTAACAAATAGCAGAGCAATTAAATCATAGTGGTTTTGAACATGTGAGGGAGGCTCCAGAGCTTCCCAGGGGGCTTGCAAGACTCTGTACAGCTCCCAAAAAACAGGGGACTTCAATCTGGTTCCTGCCCATATGGCAGTCCTGAGCAGCCTACTTCAGCTTTCCCATGTGGAATGACTCCAGCCCCCTAGCTCTGCCCTCAGCAGGCTGAAAAGCAGTCTCTTCACTCACTAGTTGTCTCCCATCAGCCCCGAGGGGACCCAGGAACTCAGTCCAGCCCCTTCCTCCTCACACATCTCTAGGCCTGAGGCTGTCTGGAATCACCCACCCCATCCCCAGCAGCATCTTCCCTCTGTGATAAGGCAGCCATCTCCTCAGCCTCTTCCTTGGTCCCATCGTGACAAATTCACCCATCCTCAGGAATCCAGTAAAAACGGCTCCATCTGCCCCATAACCCACAGGTAACAGATGTAAGGACTTCTCTCAGTACCAGGAGCTAGGTGCTCTATAATTCCAAAATTACTGACAACCAGCCTGCCACCAAGGTCAGGGGCCCAGGAAAGATGATCACACTCACTGGAAGTTTGTCTCACCTCCATCCCCACATTAAAGCCCACCAGAGCTTCTTACAGTAAACAACAGTTCTCCTCAAATTGTTTTCAAAGACCCAGCCTTACTTTAGAGTCTATGTTACTTAGCACTCATTGGGTTGCTTGATCTACCACATGAAGTAGATAAGCTCCTGAACACAGCTGTGCTGGGGACAAAAAGATAGTGTGGACCAAAAGATGTCCCTATGGCCAACAGGGGCCCATTGTCTTCAACATCAGCTCAGAAATAGGCACACACACACACACACACACACACACACACACACACACACTCATGCATGCCCAGATGCATTTGTACAGGGGCACATGCACACACATGTACCAATGTGTGGCTACACAGTCATTCCACTCTTTCTGACAGGAAACACACTCTACCCTTTTTACCCCTCCTCAGTGAATGATCTCCCACACAGGAGCCTGTGCAGGAAGCAGTCCTTGATCTCTTAGTCACTTGATTCATGTGGTTTTCTTCCAGGGAACAGCAATGAATAAGGACAGTCATCCAGCGATCCTGTGGAACCTTGAAGGTTTCCATGGTGCCTTGAGGTATCTGGATGTGGAATGCTGGCAAGGTGCAGGCAGGGGTGGGAGGGTCTGCCTAGAGGGGAAGAGCCAGGAGGAGTCCCAACTCTTCATGCCTAAATGAACTTAGTCCTACCAGAATTAGCTTATAGAGACAGTGACCTCACTGGGGCCATAGATAAATGAGTCCTCATGAGTGGACTGAGCCCAACATAGGACAGAGTTGGCATGTGAAGTGCATCAAGAAGAATTAGTTCTCCTGATAACTCTGTAGACAATTGATCTGGGTAGGTCCAACTCATGGAATATGATCTGTTAAAGATACAACCCACCCTCTCTCTTTTTCTCTCTCTTGACCCTATTTGTTTTCAAAGCATTTGGCCACATCTAAGGTATGAGTTAACTGGGTGGGTTAACAGTGGCAGAGGCAGAAGTCAAGTCACTTTGAGGAGGAGGAGTACACACACACACACACACACACACACACACACACACAATTTATTTACTTATCTATTTATTTATGTTTGTGCATGTGGTGGTTTGAACAGGAATGGCCCCCATATCTCATGTATTTGAATGCTTAATCACAAGGGAGTGGCACTACTTGACAGGGATTAGGAAGTGTGGCCTTGTTGGAGTAGAGGTGGCCTTGTTGAAGGAAGGCGGAAATGTGTCACTGGGGCTAGGCTTTGAGGATTCTTTCTTCCTGTTGCCTATCAATCTGATGTAGAACTCTCAGCTACCTTTCTAACACCATGTCTGCCTGGATGCTGCCATGCTTCCCACTATGATGATAATGGACTGAATCTCTGAACCTGTAAGCCAGCTCCAATTAAATGTCCTTATAAGAGTTGCCTTGGTCATGGCATCTTTTTATTGTCATAGAACATTGACTAAAACAAGTGTCCTGTAAGTGTGTGTGTGTGTGAGTGTGTGTGTGTGAGTGTGTGTGTGTGTGTGTGTGTGTGTACATGCATGTGCACTAAAGTGGAGATCAGAAGACAACTGAACAACTTTCAGGAGTCAGTTGTCTCCATTTGCTGTGTGGATCTCAGGAATCAAATCCAGGTTGTTAGCCTTGGCAGCAATTGCCCTTCCTTACCTGCTGAGCCATTTTGCCATCTGCTTCCTCCTTTATAGAGACACCAGTCATGTGACTTTGAGAGCTTGCCCTAATCTCATTTTAACCTGACTTCGTTTGCAAAGACTCTTTCCACACAGGATCCATGCATGGGTACCAGAAATTGGAGCATCTACATAGTTTTAGGGCGACACAATTTAAGCCCCACTACACAGAAATTCTTCCAGAAGCAGCTGGCTATCTCTCCAAAAGGCCACCAATAAAAATGGGTGTATAAGTGTCTCTGAGAGAATGGGGCAGAGTCCTTGGTCACATGACAGGAAGGAAGCAGGAGATGACATTGCTGCAGGTCTTTACTCTTTTCTGTGCCACAGACATTTATCATAAGAAGCAACGCGTAAAACAGCTTGTGAAACTCCAGGCCAATGTGAAGTCAGGTAAAACCACTGTGGACCTTGCTGAGCAGATGTCATCAAAACTGAGATTGGAGATGGCAGGCAGAGGGTGTGGAGAAGAGAGCCATCAGTCATCATGGGGAGCAGGGGAAGCACCTGTCTGCAGCCATTCTCAACCCTTCCCAAGCAACATGTCTCTGCTAAGCAGCAGCTGTGGCAGTGGAACCCCCCCTCCTTGCTTCTGGGAATTTGGTTATTAACCTTGCAGCAGCACCAGCTTTAGGTTGTTAAGACAGCAGACAGTCCTCGAAGGCCTCTCCACTCCCCCTGAGTTGTCAGGTGCTTCATCCAGCTTGTAGAACGGGCATCTTACGAGCCAAAGAACTTAGAAACATAAGCCACACAAGGGACTATGAGGGAAGGCTCAGCTATAAGAATGCTTAGTTCAAATCTCAGCCTAGCACCTTCTTACCAGGACTTGGGCAGTCGGTCTCCCACCTGCACAATGGGAGCACTGCCACCACAGAGGACACAGCAGAGCACCTGTGCAGAAAGTCAAAGTGGGCAGGAAGGGCTTCAGGATCACCACAGTCACCCGTCCCATTCTGCCCTCTGGACTATCTCGCGGGAACCCCACAGTCTTGTCTCTGACCCCAGCTTCTGACACCCGCTGGTCTCTGTGTAACCTATTGCCACCCACCCCAGTTCCCTCTGAAATGTGGTTTGTAGGGGAAAAAAAACAAATGGGAGCCAGAAGTGCTATGTCACTATTACTTGGGGATTAAACCTTGTCAGATGCACCTCCCAAACCTTATCATAGTGTCTGGCTGGGACTCCAAGAATCTATACTTAAAAGTCATCTACAAGGGGCTGTGATATGGCTCGGTAGGTAAAGAGACTGCTGCACAAGCAGGTAACAACAGGAACATCCCTGAGGCTTGATGGAAAGCTAATCTAGTCAAACTGATGAGCTCTTGGTCCAGTGACAGACCCTGCCTCAAAAACTAGGGTAAAGAGCAATTGTGGAAGAGACCTGCCTACATACACATGTTCACAAGCACACAAATGAACACACATACACATGTACATGTATTCACAGAAGAAAGATTCTAGGTCACTTGGAGTTTCCAGAGCTTGCAATATCAAGGGAACAAGGCTATAGGTTCAGCTGGAAAGAGACTCACCCTACATGGGCTCTTCTGAGTTCTGCTTCCAATTGCCTGTGTAGCCTATAAGGTCACTACAAGCTGAGGGTCTGGGTCGTCATCCAAGTGGGGTGATAAGGTTCAGGATACAAAGACGTCCTGCCAAGAGACCCATGTAGATCTACAATCTTTGCTGAATTAAAACAATAGTAGGCAGCCCTCGGGAGCCACAGCTGGCGCACAGGGAGGGGCAGATGCGTGCCAGGGACAGAGGGCTGTGAAATCGAGCTGGGAACAAATATTGATCTCAGCCACACTCTTAGTGCAGATAAGATTAGGGTGACACTGCAGATAAACGCAAGTTCAATTTCACCTGTTGCCCCAGGCCCTGTCCCTGCACTGGCTCCTACTCACCTCCACACCCTCAGCATCCAGCAAGCAGAGCCAAGCTCTGCACTACTTTGCCCGTGGCCTCAGCCAGATCTACTGCAGCAGCCCAGCCCAGCTCCCACTCCTCTGACAAGACACAGCAAAGGAGAGTCATTGGGAGTCTGTGCTAGGCACTGGGAGCCAAGCAGTTTGTCCCTAGGAGTGGTCAGCCAGTCAAGCACAGCAGGCAGGCCTGCCAAGCACTCCCTCACAGTGCTGGCTACTGGGTTCTGTCCAGGCTCCCCATCCTGAGCAGACTCCTGAAGCCCCTCTCCTGGATTTTAGGGTATTCTCTCTTAGGTTTCCTTGGTGTTTACTGTCTGGCTTCTCAGTGGCTTGTGAACTTGTGGTCTCTGGCTTCCTTCATCTCACTTCCTTTCTCCTGACCCCATATATCTCCCTGGGAGTTGCCATCAGCTACCAACCACCAGGCTGCACCTATGCACCCATGTATTCATGCACCCACGGTTTAATTTCCAACCCCAGTCTCTCCTGCCCCACTCATACACCCTGGACAATCTTCCCAGTGACTGGAATCCACTGTCTCCAAGTCTCACCAAATCCAGAACCACATCCAAGATGGATCCCAGACCTCACCCACAACCTCACGTTACTACTACCTCTTCCTTCCCTGGCTCCTTTTCTAGGCCTGATTTCTCTCCATCACCTATTGTCCATGACAGAAACTGAGGGTCCCCTTGTCACCTCCCTTTGATGATACCTCACGTCTATTTCTACCTCTGGAGTCCAACTCAAGCCTCACACTCAAACAGACCACACTGAGTCCTCAGATGCTCTTTTGGATCCACTCTTGGCCCACGTCCTCACCCTGCTGACATCGTCTATACCCAAGTGTCATATCAATTCACCTGTCTCCCAATATGCCACATGGCTTCCAGGTTCCTGCTAGGGAAAGCAAAGCCCTCACACAGCTGGTGTGTCTGTTCTTCCTGTTCTGTCATGGACTCCACTCTAGGCCCCTCTCTTCTGGACCTCTCCTTTGGCTCCTATCTCTTAGCTTTCCAAAGGGCCCTTTGGCCTCTGCTTACATCTCTCCACCTGAATTTGGAGCAGACATCCTAAACCCCCACCCCAAGTCAGTGAAGCTCACAGTTTAGTCATTGGGTGGCTGGTGGGTGTCCAGAGCTTCCGAGATAGTGCCACTTAGCAGGCCCTTCCAAGACTGTTCTCAGTACCAAGCCCTCAGTGCACACATACTCAGCATCATGATTTGTGGTTTGTGTCGAGTGCATGCTGGGAACTCTGTGTGTTGGCCCACCAAGGGTCACTGAGCTCAGCTGAATGGATTCCCTTTGTTACTAATGTCAATACTGACCTACAGAAATAACATACTGGCTACAGTCACTCCTAGTGTATGGGACCAGACTTTGAATCTTGATAGAGCTTCCTGGGCCCTAAGCCTGTGAGCACTGCCCATGGAAAGAGGGGAGTTGACATGAGAAGCTACCGTTCCACAAAGCTCCTTGTCTGTATAAACACGACTTTAGCCACTTGATTTTATTTACCATTGCACTATGAGCACAACCACCCTCAATGATGTCTAAGTGAGAAACCTCAAGAAGCTCTTGCAGTGGGAAGAGGAGCCGCCTCTAAGTGGAAGATCAGAGTCTCAGGGAGCTGTTCTGGGGCCTCAGGAGAGGTGGGGTGTGGAGCTGAGAGGGATAGAGTAGCCAAGCCCATGACATGGATCATGGGTTATATAGGACTCCCAGTGGTGGAGGGAAGAAGGACTCCTTATGACACAGTAACATGTGATTGGACTGAAGCTCAGACGTTTGTCCTCAGGCTCTAGTGCTCACAACATGAACAAAAACTCCATCCTAGATGCCAGGAGACTCTCTCTGATCTGGGATCTGGCCCCAGCCACTGTGAGTCTAGACAGGTCTTGTGGCCTGCTTCCTCTTCTTCCAGGGAAGTGGGTTGAACTGGAAACCCACAAGTCACCTTTGGCTCTGACTCTCTATCCTCCCATGAGTCACTCCTGGGTTCCGGTACTTTGTCATAGCATATGGAATCATAGAAAAACTAAAGAAAGAACAATTGGCAGTCAGGGTCACAGAGTTCATGAGACATCTTGCTTCTGGAATGGGGCTTGATGACCTTCAGTGGAAGGGTAAGGTGAGGCAGGGTTTTTCCTCTACTTGGGATGAACACATCCTTTGACATGTGGCGCCTGCATTCAAATGGTATTCTGCAAGGCTGGGCTCTGCCCCCAAACACAAAAACAAATGAAACCCACGCTTGGCGTTGTCAGAACAATTCCCCAGATTCCTGGTCAAGTTGGGTCCTGCACACAGAGGAGCAGGCTCACTGGGAACTTGACTTTGAGTCACCACCAGTCCTTCCAGAGTCTGTGATTCATGATCTTGTTATTTGGAGAAAGAGTCACCCAACTTCCAGAACACTCCCTCTTCTTGTCATACACCCCACCCCACACTTGGCAATTGGGAATCTATTGTTTTGTGTAATAATGCAGCCAACTCTAATCCCATGGACAGACGAGATAGGACTGTAGGTAACCAGAGTACTCAACACAGTAGGCCAGATCAGTACAACTCATTGCAGTAGGGCCCAGAGTCCGGGCCAAACACTTATAGAAATAACCACCAAGGGACTAAGGAGATAGCTCAAGGAAAAAGTACTCAGTGTGCTAGCACAAAGATCTACATTCTCTCCCCAGAATCCATATTTATAAAAGCCAGGCATAGTGGTGTATGCTTGCAGACTCAGCACTGGAAGGCAGAGACTGGTGGGTCTCTGGGGCTCACTAGCCTACACTTGCCTAACATAGTTGGTGAGTTCTAGGCCAGTGAGAGACACTGTCTCAAAATAAAGGAGGACAGTGCCTGAGGAACAAAACCTGAGATTGTCCTCTGGCCTCCACACGTGTGCTCACTTACCAGCACCCACATGAATGTCCCGAATGTGTACACAGAAGATGCAGATGGAAAAGAGAGAAAGAGACAGAAACTGGCAGAAAAGAAAAACAAATGGCTATCAAAATTTTAACTTTGTTAGAACAGAAAAGAATACTGTGACCACAGTGATGCAGCATGTTTGCTAAGGGTGCCAGTGTGAGCAGACTGTGGGCTAGTGAGTCCTGCATGGGAGATGTTTAAAATTGTGATAGAGCTTGCGACAAACCTTTGAAAACATCCAGGCAGCCCTACTACCAAAGCCAATAAATACAACACAACACACAGTCAGAAGCTGAAACATAAGGATTAGAAGTTCAAGATCTACCTGGACAACTTAGTCAGACTCCTCAAAATAAAATAATAAAGCAGGTTGGACAAGTAGCTCACTGGCAGAGCGTTTGCCTACCATGCAGAACCAAGGCTCTAGACTCACATTGCATACAAAAAGGTAACCAAACCACTACCACAACAAAATAACCCTACAACACTACTTTGACAAGTCTGAGTAGCAAAGCCTCATCTGCAATAACAAGTGATCCCAATCACGAAGCATCATCCAGGTGGGAAGAAACCCCTATTTACAAAAACTCTTTAAGAATATGAGGAATTCACATACCAATGGTGGAACGGATAATATGACATTCTAATAAGCTATATGCTCAACCTTCAAAAACTACTGGGAGAGAGAGGCCTAGAAGAAGTTCATTATTGGGCCAGAGTTTTTACTGTACAATGATTATTTGCTCTTTTACTCGTGCTTAGGTATTGTATTTCTAAGATATTCTATAATAAGCATGTATCATTTTATAATTGTTAGCATTGGTTGATTTTGGTTGGTTGGTTGGTTGGTTGGTTCGTTCGTTCGTTCGTTCTTGTGTTTGTTCATTGAGACAGGGGTCTTACTATGTAGTTCAGGTTGGCACAGAATGCTATACCCTTCTGCCTCAGGCCCCCAAAAGTTTGCATTACAGGTGACTGGCATCCTCTTTAACTCTAAAGGATTCTTATAGAGACAGGACATTGGGCTTGGCTATAGCTCTGTTGGTAGAGTGCTTGTCTCACATGCATGAAGTCTTGGGTTTAACTCTAACAACACATGAATCAGGTGTAGTTATACATCCGTTTAATCCCAGCACTCAGGAGGTATATGCAAGAGCATCAGAAATTCTATGTCATTCTGCAGTGCTGAGGAAGTTTGAGAACAGCCCACCATTCATGAAACCCTATCTCCAAAATTAAAGCTGCAGTACTGTGCACCAAATTCTTAATATGCTAAAACACTGATATCACATGTAGTATCCAGATAGTCATAAGAATATATCTTCTCTCGGAGTCCAACCTTAGCAAACACCCGAAAGAAGCAGGCAAGTGTGGATATAGAGCCCCCGAGCAAATCGGCAGCCTGCTCTACCTACCTGCTGCCCATGTACCTGTATATCCCCTGGCACAGCACACCAACCTCTCTCCCTGATGCTGGCTTCCAGACACAAAGACTCTAAGGAATCTGTCTCACTTCCTGAGTGTTCTAGTCCCCAACTCAATTCCTAAGGAGGAGTTAACATTTCACAGTATGCATATGTAAGTGGATGGGTGGATGGATGGATGGATGGATGGATGGATGGATGGATGGCAAATAAGCCACAAATAGCTTCTTGCTGAATAAACGAGCAGCAACAGAAGGGAAGCCAAGGGTGCAGATGGGAGTGAGCTCCCCACTTAGCTAACCCTTAGCAAGGAGCTGCAAATAAGCACACACCTTAGGGGATAGCTGACCCTTTGAAGACCCCTGTGGAAGCAGGGATACCCTTCCAGTGCACCCCCTTTACATTCTGGTTCCAGTTGAGCACTGCACTTACTCCATTCTAACAAGGTTGTCAAAACATTCTGTCACAGTTAGACATGCCTTCCTGAGGCCATACAGGCCTGTGAGACAGCTCCCTCGTGTCTCCTAAGGTGTCCCTGCAGCCACAGGTGACTCACTGAGCTTGTGTTCAGGAGGCATATGAGGAAGAAGCCCACCCCAGAGACTCGTGTCAGCACTCAACACTCTACTCAATCAGGAAGCCACTTGGGGAACAAAAGACATTGTCTTGTGAAACTGTGATGTGCAGGTCCCTGCCATCACAAATGAGACTCTGCTGCCCCAAGGAGTCAGGTCCCTGACCGTTATGGAAGACCTGATTCCTCTCTGGAGTACAGAGTTCTATCAAGAAGACTTATCCTTCCCATAGCAAGCAACCAAACCCATAAGCTTTAAGAGTATGCTAAGAAATTCAAGGACATGAAGTTGAAGCTCATTTCCCACATAAACTTAAAAAGCAATATGCCGGGGTTGCAGGGGCATTTGCAACCTTCCTTGCTAGACCAAAAGATGACACTGTCCCTCCAGCAGCAGGTGCCAACCTTCTACGGAACAGAAAATCTCAACAAGTGTTCAGCCCCCTTCTGCACATGGAAAGTAAGAAAAGATGCAGGAATGCCCCCTTACTGTCATCCCATAAGTCTATATTTTTCCAAAAAGATCAAAGACCTGGGAACTGAAGATTTGTGGATTGGTAGCTGAGGTGGTGAAGCAAAGGCAGAGCTGGTCAGAGCTGAAGCCGGGAGCCATGTCTGGAGCTGGAGTGTGTGACATGTCTGACGTTGTCATCCCACATTGAGAATGGCTGTATCTGCTGTTCACATTCAATCTGCCACTGGCATCTCCTTGTCCCTCATCTGGTGCTTTGTGCAAACCACACCCCTCCACTTCCTGCCAGCCCCACACACTCTTGAGTTTGTATCCAAAGAACAAGGTGTCAAAGATCGAGAAACTGAGTCAGACTCAGCACTGTGCCTGGTTCACACGTGCTTGAAACGGTGAGTCTGAGATAGCCCAATGCAAAGGCACAACCATTAGCTGTAGTGCGACCTCTGCTCCACAGTGCTGCCAAGAACACCAGTGCTGTATCCTTCAGAGGGTCTGGAGAAGTCAAAGCCTGAGAGGTGTGGAAAGTCCCATCTTTCCCAGCTTTAGAATTCCTATATCCTCCTATGAAATCTTAGAAAATGTCTTTGCAGGTGACCAAGGCACACAAACAGGAAAGATGACCACAAGCTCTTACAAAGAAAGGGTATGAGCTTCCTTGTCATACCCTTTGTATGACAAGGAAGTGGTAAAGACAAGTCAGAAATGCTATTCTCTCGGAAAAGCCTGGTCTCCGTGGAGGAGAACCCATCAGGTTCTCACATTCTCATGAAGGCTCTGCAAACATGGGTAATATCTCCCTAGCAAGCACGAGACTCCTTGTTCCTATGTAACACCCTTCCTACAAGATATGCTTCCAGCTCAAACACACTACTTGTAGTAATCCAAGGTCTGGAGGGAAGGAAAGTAATATAATAATGGGTCAGCTTTTCAGGACCATCAAAGTCACCGCTCTTTGATAACACCTACCACAGCCACATTTGGAAGGGCATTTATGCCTAGCACTCATACTGTGTCAGTGGATGCTAGAGGCCCAGGGATGCCAGGATACGAAGCCCTGATGTTGTGGAGAAAGATGCAAGTTTAGAAAAACAATTTCTGAGTCCTGGCTTTGTTTGGAGAATGGCAAGTGGGGATCTCAGACAAGTGCCTTGGCCTCCTAGAACTCAAGCTCTGGATGAGGCTAATAAAAGCCTCCCTCCCAGGGCTCAGAGGGTTAAGCAGAGCAGATGTACTTCATAGAACGCCTGTGGTTGATGTTTTGTTGAAGTGCTCAGAACAGCAGAACAGAGTGGGTCAGTGCGGCAGAGATGCACAGAGAAACCCCCTTCCCCAGAGACCTGGCCAATCCTACTGTCCCTAAAGGGAAAAAGTGTGAGAAAAAAGCTGTGGCAGCCTGTGGAAGGCTGCAGACACTGGCACTTGTCACTGTCACCCTGGAGACTGTGGCTGAGGATGGAATTTTCTGAGGAATTGCTGCTGCTGCTGCTGCTGCTGAGAAGCTGGGAGGCCACAGACATCAAGGTCATAGTCTCTGCTCAGGAACACCTGGTGCACAGCAAGGACACATAAGCCACCGGTGGCACTGATGATCTCTTTCCTTCATGAGAACAACTGCTGATAGCTTTTTCAGGGATCTGCCTTGTGTCCCCAGATGAATGTCAGAAGCTCCCAGCTCTCAGACTCACTGAAACCCAGGAGTACCTGCCCTACAGCCAGGCCCATCATCAGCCTTCAGATTACAAGAGACTTGGAAGCTGGAGATGTAGAAAATGCTCTGTCAGTCAGTTTAGCATGAAGAAGAAGTGAAGGACGCAGGCAAACACTCTACCACTGAGGCACATCCTGGGCTCCTGACCTGTCTACAACACCACACATAGTTATGAAGCCCTGGGTGGGTCTGAGATGTGTTTGAAGCTAAATCACATAGTGAACCCCAGAACACATCCCATACCCTCCTAGCAGGACGAAATTCTAGGCTAGGATGAAAACAAGTTCACAGGAAGAAAAGGCAACTGTGCTGCAAAGCTGTAGTGTCATTGCCCATTAACAGTTAAGTTCTCTGAGGTAAGAGATTGTTGCAGCCCACAGAGCTAGGAGTTTAGCAGGCTGCCCAGCACACCAAGGTCACATTGAGTGGACATGTATTGTCAGTTTTGCAAATCATTGAGCCAACAGAGAATACTGTGACTGTGGTTCATGGTCATAAAAGGAAAGCAATCTCAAACGCATCTGTTTAACCACGAGAAAAGGAGGCAGGGAAGGAGAGAAACAGCTAAGGGTTATCAACACGTCCTGGACAGCTGATAATTACTGCATGTGTTTTACGGTATGAGAAGCAAATCTATCGAATGCCAATCCCCCGTCATCACAATGAGAACCTCTGTCACCTTTCTCCTTTGATCTCTCCTGGAAGAGGCCGTGCAGAATATCAGACTTAACCATTTAGGTGTTTCAGCTCTATGTGTTAACCCATAAAAGAAATTGCACCAGCTCCCTGCCTGTCATCATTTAATAAATCAACAGGTCCATCTCAGTGGCCTGAAGTCTAATGGCATTTATGAGTGCTGGCAAAGTCACTGGCCACTTAACCGAAGCAATTAAGCCATGCCTCCCTCCTATGATTATAGGAGATTGACTAGTTATAACTTATTCTTTTCCAATGCAACTGACAAAAAGGTAATATTCATACTTATAGATAATGCAGAATACTGGTATCAGAAATCACTTCCTGTGACTGCCTGTCCCCCATGGTGCACCTCTGAGACAGGAGAGTGAGACACACTCTTAACAAGATGTGGCCGTATTCTGTCTTGGAACCAGGCAGAACCTGGTACCTCAGCTTTCTTCTCAGAACAGGACATGGGCTGTGGCTGCTCTTAATTCAAGATAAGGAAAGCAGCTGCCTCATGGCCCAGAGCAGAAAACCCAGCCTCCTGGTTGCTTAGCTCTGAATCACAAGGCTGTGCAAGAGGCCCGATATGGGTTGACCCTAGAATTCTGAAGGTGGAGAGAGGCAAGCTTAGAAGGATCCTAGAATGGTCCCCTGAATCCAAGGGTAGCAAAGTCCAGAGCAGGCAAATGTTTCCACATGTGTCTTAAATTACTTGAACAAGTTAAAATTTGCTGTATTTTTTAAATAAAAAAAGTTCCATTTAAATTAAATACACAAATTGTTTCCCAAAGAATCAAGCTGCCATAAGCCCTCTTCCACCCACATAGCTTCAATAAACACCACAGAAGCATTAAAACCTAACAATTCAATAAGAAAATATGAGGTTGTTGCTGGCTTTTGTGTTTGTTGTCTGTATGGCTGTGTAAGACCCCATGTCTTACACGTGCTAGGAAGGTGACCTGAACTCCACTGACTCAGGGCCTTCATTGCTGCTTTTGCTGGGGTTTCTTCACTACAGAAGATGACTTTCCTTACATTGCATTTCCTTAGTGTGTGTATGCATGCATGTATGTATGTATGTATGTATGTATGTATGTATGTATGTATGCATACTTACATATATAGATATATTTACTTATTTATTCAAATGCATAGGCCATTTTAATACAAACCATGGATGTGTCCTCGTCAGAGTTGTGTGAGCTCATCCAGCATCACTTTGAGAGGTTCCATGGACAGTTGTGAAACTCAAGTCCAACATGGTGGTAGAGACAAGATACCTGAGCCTCACCCTTTACTCCCAGACTCAGCTCCACCACCCTCTTCATCTTAGCATTCCCCATGCATTCATCCAGCTCCATAATGTTTTAAATGATGGTGAGGACATGACCAGGTTCCTCAAACATCTGTCCCATGGCCTGAGGCGGGGGCCACTGAGGCTGGTAATAAAGATGAATGTCTGCCAGACTCCGCTCCAGCTCTTCAGCAATGGTCTCTTTCTGTCCATTTTTTTTCCTTTTGATAGTCTGTGGATGCTGCTGAAGCATCTTCCCTTCTCTACGGATAAGAAAGATGCCTATGTTTTCATCTGGGAGACAGCTTACACATGACACATCTCACATGTGAGAGGGTTTCTTTCAAAGAACAAAAACACAGGGATAAAGTGAGAGGCGTGAGCAGTACAGTCATGTCTGTTGAAATGGTGTGATGTGGAGTAGGTGAGTCTTCTTGGTGCGTGCAGTAAGTGTGTGGTTCTATACAAATGTTCACCTGTGTGAGAGCAGAGGCGTGCCTATGTGCAAAAGGTTCCAAGTGAGTGCTTGTGTGTGCAAGTAGAAATACAAGTATGATGTGTTCGAGAGAACAAGTGATGGTAGATGTGTGTGAGTACAAGTCAGAATGTATGTGTGTATGTGAAAGTGCAAATTACATGTTACACGTGAAACTGTATGAGAGTGTGCATGAATATGAGTAGAAGTGACTATATATGTGAGACTAGAAGTGAGTGTGTGTGAGCATAGTGCATATATGAGAGTATATTTGAGTATATGAAAGCATGTTTGTATGTGTGTGAGAGTACAGTCAGATGTGTGAGTGTGCATGTGAGGATACAGAGTGTGTATATCCGTGAGTACAGTTGAGTAAACGCATGCATGCACAGTGTTGCATTTATTTGCTTAGAATGAAACATTACCTCACTCATATGGCCTAGGATGGGAGCAAAACTCACAATCCTTGCTCAGTGTCACCAGTAGCCCTATACTCACATGGTATAGCCCAGGGCGCTCCTGAAAGTTACAGAATTCACAAGGATTCTGTTCAAGTTTGTGTAAGCAGTAACACTTACTGTGGGGATGGAACTAACAGCCATCCTGAGAAGGTCCTGCAGAGAACCCTAGGGAGGTAGCTTCACAAGCTGCTGCTCATCCAACATGAACTTTTCAATGAAGCAGCTGCTTCCAAGTCACCCACACTCCTGTAAGCAACCCCAATTAACTTGCTGGCTCACTAGGCTACACTCCATTGGAATTGGGTCTTTGCTCCTCCATCAGCGCCATATCTGGAATAATGAGGGGATATTTGCTCACATCTCTCCAGATGTGACAGCACAGAACAGACTCAGTACCTGACCTTAGAACCAACAGAACCACATACCAGTCGGGAAAGAATGACTGTGTGGTCCCAGCAATGCCTTCTGACCTGATTGAGCCTGATCCCTGTGGATAACAACCATTCACAAAGGCAATTCTACTATGGCTGCCTTGCCATGTGGTGTGGGAAGGTGTACATTCTTGTTGTCATACTTTCATGGCTCCTGTGATGGGTAATAGGACATTCACCAAAGGCTAAGCCGTTTGGATGGGCCATCTCTGAGAAAGGCTCAAAAGGATGGCCATCTTATGCTCAGTTTGGGGATGCTTGCCTCCATGATGAAAGCAATACACCATGTGAGTACAGGGGATGCTCCCAATGGTGCTATCCTCTGTATCACCTCTGATTTGTCAGGGAGGCTGGGAAAGAGGGAGATGGGATGTTGGTGAGATGTTTCTTACAGTTGGCAATATTCAAAGAAAGAGAGCAAAAGTTAGATCTGAACTAAAGAGCCCTTTCTAGTTAAAATACAAACTGATAAAAGGTGTCCCTCAGGCCTAACCTGTAATAGAGAGGAGAAGAACTCTAGGATTCAGCAAGATTTTAATAATAGGCAATAAATTATGATCACCAGAGACTACTCAACATTTCAACTGGTTGAATTGGGAAAGACTTTAAAATTTATCTATATTCTCTGCACATGAGTGTTTGACTGCATGTATGTATGTGCACCATGTGCATGAAATGCCCATGGAGACCAGAAGAGGGCATCAGATCCCTTGAAACCAGAGTTACAGGAGCTTGTGGGCTGCAGTGTGGGCACTAGGAACCAAACCCAGGGCCTCTGCAAGAGCAGCAAGTGTTCAACTACTGAGCCATCTCTTCAGTCACAGAAACAACTTTTAAGCAATGAAGGGGCCTCTTGTGAAACTGTGGGAGATGGAGGTAGAAGAGATCAGTCTACAAGCTGTAGAAACAAAGAAACTGAGTTATATAGCTAAGTATTCCTCCTTAACATAGAAGCTGCATGACCTGAGGTAAGGTGAACCAATCCCTGGAAGATTGAGCAATACTCCATTATTGTTAGCCTAGGTCTCCATGTGTGAAAATAAATCTGAAAACATCTTAAAACAGACATGCCCCCTCCAGGGGCAAGGTGACCAAAAGAAAAATTAAAAAGGCATGCCCCCAGACAAGTCCAAACTAGCCCAAGTGAGTAATGGGCCATCCAGTGTTTACTTCTCTCTCCTTCCCTTTCTGGGAGGTCTGGGGTTTCACGGTCAAAATTACTAGTCATCCTGCCAGCTCACACATAGCCGCCTCTGCAAGTTGCTGATATTTGAAATAACCAATCGTGACTGCGCCAAACTTTCCCACCTTTCCCTACCCTTACCCATAAATAGCCCAAGCCTCTGGGGTTGGGGGTCAAAATCCCTTGTCTCCTGTGTGGGATCGGTTTCGACCAAGGGCCCTTGCATTAAACTACCTTATGCTGTTGCATCAAGCAGGTCTCTCGTGTGTCTTTGGGTGCGTGCTAATCCGGATTTGAGTGGGGGTCTCCTATGGGGATCTTTCACATGAACATCAGGGACTAGGTAGAAGACGGGCAGTCATTACTGGAGGAACTGAGTATACAAGAGGCAGTGAGATGGCCTATTCATCATGCCACAAAAGACTGTTCACAGAAGCGTTAAGTTTGATTCAGCAGGAACTTTGGGGATAGTATAAGATTTTAGCAGTAGTTCTCCACCTTCCTAATACTGCAACCCTTTAAGATGGCTCCTCACGTTGTGATGGCCCCAATCAAGAAATGATTTTTGAAAATTATAATCCTGGTGGTAAATTGTTACCATAATTTTCTACTGTTATGAATTGTAATGTAAATACCTGTGTTTTGCAATGGTCTTAGGCAACCCCTGTGAAAGAGTCATTTGATCCTCAAAGGGTTATGACCCACAGGTTGAGAATTCCTGATTTAGTGTCTTTGTTGAGCTTATGGTGGGACATTATCTTTATTAAATAGGAGAGCCCGTGAGGATGTGAATGATTTAGAGTCACAGAAAAAATAACATGTCAAAGTCCTTGCAAGGAGGTAAAGGAAAGAAAAGGCAAGATGACTCCTGTCTGAGTTAATAACAAGCAAATGTGACACAATTTCTGTCAAGTCAGAATCCCTAATAGAAAAACACCAGAAAGCCAAAAGTGAGCCTCTGGGAAGCTTTACACCTGAGCAGCAGATTGTGGAAGGTATAAATACCAAAGCAATGGAGAGAAAGATGGATGACCTTGAGCTAAGGGTGAGCAATTATTCCCTGGAGTAGACATTCACAGTTGACTCTGGTAACATACACTATGGTGGTGATTGTACACTCAGTCCAAGTGGCTTTCAGCATCTAAGTGTGCCTAGCAGAAATGCTAGTGCCACCATATTGGTTCAGTCTGTCAGAACCAGCGAGGCCTGCTTCAGCAGCAAACATAGCAGGCAAGGGTGTGACTCTGTTCCCCTTGTCTCAAGCAAAGCCAAGCAATGAAAACAGCTCCAAAGAAACCAAGGATATGGAGGTGTGTGGTCATTCTATGGCAGTAGCAATACAGATGATTCATGGGAAACATCTGTGGATTACGGAGGCCCAGATGGAGAGTGTAGCTATGTGGGAGTGAAACTCTGAAAGAGTGTGAATGTGCGTGCGTGCACACATACACACATGCACACACACACACACGCACATGCATATGCATATGTATGAGACAGACAGCACCAGTGAGCCTACATTACATATGAATGTGTGTGCTAAAATTTAAGTATGGATGTGTGACCAAGAAACCTGTGAGGACACTTTTCAGATAAATCAAATGCTGTTTACACCACAGTTCTAGTAAGGTTGTGCTCTCAGACCCGTGCTTCGGTGGAAGGAGCAGTTTCCTAATCTTGAGATTCACCCGTGAGATCCTGCAGCCACTTCAGAGGAGGCCAGCTCCTGTGTAGTTTACAGCCCAGGTTGCCCTTTGAGTAGGTTGGTGTGAATGGAGGGCAGAGGAGCACTGTAAACCATAGTGCTGAGACTATGGCTTAAAAAAATAGCCCCACTTTTTACACCACTCAAATGGTACCTCTGGCAAAGGATCAGAGTGAACACATTTGCCCATCCTTTGGTCCATGGCCTGAAGCACCAGGGGTCTTTCTTTTTGTGACTGCATGACTGTGATGTAGAGTAGCTATTGCTTCAAAGAGAACCCTCCTTTGAGGCGTCAAGGTCAACTTAGAGATCTCATTCCAGAAGGTTCTTGGTCTTGTTAAATTCAACATGTCACTGGATCCAAGACCTGCGTCTCTTCTTATACCTCATATTGACACCATGATGGCTACTTTTATAATGCTGGGGTTTGGCTCTTGTTGACTTGATGTACTCCAAGTCCCAATGACCTTTCAGAACAGAGTCTGTTACTATCATGTGTGGCAGAACGAAGACACAACACATCCTGGTACATGTCACCCTCTTGGCCCATGCAGGAACACATGGTGGTAGACTGGCAACACTCTGAATGCGTGGGAGCACCATTTCCTAGATATGACGCATGAAGCAGTGGTACACAGATGTATGGCTTGTAGAAGAACCTAGTGTCGATTGCATGGTGCTTGTTTTTTTTTCCCACAGGTGTGCAGAGTACAACAATTTTAGGATCATGGGAATCACACTAAGGTTCTAGAATAAAGCCTTTGAGATACAAAAAAAAAATAATTAATAAAGTTGCATTCTGTACTGGGAGCCCCTGATCAGACTATACATGTAGTTTTGAGGAAGAAGTCTAAGTTACAATGGAAATCCCAGGATGTTAGAGATGTCAAGAATGTGAGATGTTTAGGGAGAAAAGCTGCAGGCACAAAATACAGCTGTCTCGAGAGATAGGCCATGTGCATGTCAAGGGAAGGGGCCAAAGGCCCGGGAATTGGCAAGCCCAGTAGAATCCACGTGATGTCCCATACGCCACAGATGTAAGACATACCACTTGTGTATTCAATGTTTGCCATGCCAACTTTCAGTATTTAATGTCCGCCATGCCGACTTTCACTGTCCCTTATTTCTCCCTTTGGCAGTGGGATCAATTACTCTCTGCTACTAATTTTAATTTTTAATTCATATTAAAAATATGAAACTTTACTTTTGATTCATAGGGGTTCACAGCTAAGGAATTTCCTTTAGTCTCAGAAAAGCCTGGACTTTGAACAGTTAGAACTCTTGAAACTCTTGGGAATTTTGCATTATGAGGTGATCACAGCCTTTGTGGGAAGAGGTAATAATATAATTTGAATCCAGCATGCCCCTGTAGTCCCATGTGTTGAATTCTCTGTCTCCAGTTTATGGTGGTATTTTTAAGGCTGTGGAAGTGGCACCTAGCTGACAGAAGTAGGCTAGTAAGGACATGCCCTTGTAGAGCCCTTCCTAGTTCCAACCATGCTCTTCACTCTTGGCCCACCAAGGTGCCAAGAGCCTCTGTCACATGTTCTATTCTATCTCCTTGTTATGCTGGGCCGAAATTCTTGTGAAACCATAAGGCAAAACCAACCTGTTCTCCTTTAAGTTGCTTCAGGCAAATATTTTGTCACAGCGATATAAAGATAACTAATACATAGCCTAATGGTCACCAAACATGGCTCCAGAACTCCAAGACAGAGAGCATCACAAGCTTATTAATTCTGTGAGCTCACTCCTCACCTTGAATGAGAAGAGAATAGCAGTCCTTGGTGTCTGTGTTACAGTGACGATTAAACAAATTAATAATGTCAAGTGCTTAGATCAGCGACTTGGCCCTTGTGATCACTGCACATAGGTGATGGCACTGATAGTTATGATGATGATGATGATGATGATGATGATGATGATGATGATGATGATGACGACGACGACGACGATGACAACAACAACAATGATGATGATGATGACAGTGGCCCAGTGATGACGAGAAGCTCTACCCACTAATAACGTTGATGATGATGATGGTGTGCTAAGCTCTACTCTACCCAATGATCATGACTCTGAATGTGATGAAAACAGTGACAAGTTCTACCCAGTGGTAACAGGGTAATGACAGTGACAATGACAGGTTCTACCCAATGATGATGATGACAATAATAACGCCAGGCTTTACCCAATGACAATGATGATAACGATAGTTAGGAACGAGGCAGAGAAGGAAGATCACGGTGATCACCATACCAGCTGAGAGCTTTTGGCTTCTCGTCCAGCGTTCTTCCCATCAATCATAAAAAAAGAGCTGGTAGGGCACTTTGATGAAAGGAAACTATCTGTTCTTGGCTTGTTGCCTTTTTAATAGGCTGAAAATGTTAAGGGCATTAATTCTGAGGCCTTGGACAGATTCCATCCTGGGTCAGTCGTTTGGCTTCATCGCCAATAAATGGTTCCAAAAGAACAAAACAGATGATCATTGTCCTGGTTTGTTTTTATTGTCAACTTAAGACAATCTGAAGTCACCTAGGAAGAAGGAACTTCAGTTGAAGAATTGACTTGTTCAGAATTGCCTGGAGGCATTGCCTTGATTGCTGATTTGATGTTGAACGACCAGGCCAATGGTGGGCAGTCCTCGGCAGGTAGTCCTAGGCCACATAAGAAAGCTAACTGAGCATGATAGTTCCTGCCCTGACTTCCCTCAGAGATGGGCTGCTACTTGGAAGTATAAGCCAAATGAACCCCTTCCTCCCCTAAGTTGGTTTTGGCCATGGTGTCTATCATAGCAGTAAACAGCATTTCTCTGTGTAGTACTGGCTGACCTGGAACTCTGCATAAGAGGGCCTCAAACTCAGAGATCTGCCTGCTTCTGCCTCCCAACTCAAATGAGAATTTTATCTCTGAGAATCAGAAAAAGATGCAGTCACTAAAGACTGAAATGCCTAAGGAAAAGCAATGCCTTTGATCACACACAGAAAAAGAACTGAAATACAGATTGAAAACACACTGCCCGTACACAGGCACATGCCCACAAGGAGGAAGGCGAACACATATGCAGATACACATATGCATACATGCGCATGCACATACACACATATATGTGCATGTACATATTCATTGTCCTGAAGATTTTATGGCTGAGCACTTCCAGGCTCTAAGGAATAGGGTTTTGAATGACAGCATGCCCTGAAGTCAAGTAGGGGACTCCCAAACAGAAGCATAGGAAATGGTCCAAAGGCACAACCTACAAACCTGATGTCATCACAGACACACAGAGGCTTTCACACTGAATGAAAATTCTACTAAGACATCTGGCATTTGCCAAGCTCTAGGACAGATGGATCAGCTGTGCTGAACTGCTCAGTTCAAATGCCTCAGTGCCTAGCCCTCCGCCCT
Organism: Rhabdomys pumilio; assembly: GCA_030674055.1. NCBI lineage: Eukaryota > Metazoa > Chordata > Mammalia > Rodentia > Muridae > Rhabdomys > Rhabdomys pumilio. Next base: position 57,061,967 of record JANHMN010000016.1, on the reverse strand, counting down.
CCTTTACAACTTGATCCTTTTTGTGGTGATGCCAGTTCCCTACACTCCGTCAGTGGCTTCCAGAGTGCACAGCATCAGGTCATTTTCCAGATCATTTGTTCCCTAGGAAACAGGACATATGCAGGGCTCAGCATATCTTTCTCTAGCCTTTTTACACCCAGAGAGAAAAGTGTGAGCTGGCACAAGGCTCGTGGCCATCCTCCAAGGCTGACAGATGGGTCAGACTTCCAAGAAACATTTCAGCTGCAATGTGTCCAGCCAGATTCTCCCAGATACCAGTGACTGGCTTAGGTCAGGAGATGGGAAAAGAAAGACAGGTCTAGCCAAGGTGTAAGGAAAGAGCCAAGGCAAAATGGGACAATGACTCGCACTCACATCATTCCAACAGGATGTGTCAGAGGACTGACGTCTGAGGACTCTGTGGGCATATCTGCAAAGCTGGTGAAATCGAGCAGCGTCTGTATCCCAAGGGGTTTATGGTGAGCAAGGTGAATAATGCATGTAGAACGTCCATGCAGCTGTTCACATCTAGATGGTGCTCCTCCAGGGCCAGCTTCCACCATTATGCTCTTTAATCCCTCTCAGAATGGCCTTTAAACAGCCCAGCTATTTATCCAGTCCATTTTATTTATCCAGTCCAATTTATCCATTGTCCATTTCTAGAAACGGACAATGACACAGATACAAAGAGTCTCATTGCAGAGATGGGCCATAAACTTCCTGGTAGTATGGCGAAGGACAGCACACTGAAAGATTGCTGTGTATTGGCTCAGTGTGAGCATCACAGAGAAGACGAGGATCTTCAAGGCAGACACAGAGCACTGGCATGAGCAGGGGAGTCTGCATGATCCCTCACAGCTGCTAGGCAGGACCATGGGGACAGAGCTCCTTGGAGAAGTAGTGGAGCTAGTGCCACAGAGGTTAGCACCTCCATGAAGTACAAACTCAGCAAGCAGCACCAGCTCTCATCCCAGAGGCTAGGGTGGCAGCAATGGGTAGGGAGTGCCCATGAATAGTCCAAGCAGTTGATTAAAACATGCCACATTGTTGTTTGGAAATGAATCTTCCATGTTATTAAGAATGACAGATCGAATTCTGGATGCCAGGCTATTTCAGAGAACTGTTTTTGCATGAGCATGTCCAGAGAAGTATTTAGGTTACTTTTATACTGAAAAAAAAGTCATATATGTGATGTTCTAATTTAACTGGACTGGGTTTATTAATTTATTTGACTTTATTTTATATGCATTGATATGAGAGTGTCATACCATGGAACAGGAGTTAAAGACAGTTGTGTGCTGTCATGTGGGTGCTGGGAATTGAACTCAGAACCTCTGGAAGAGCAGCCAGTGGTCTTAACTACTAAGCCATCTCTCCAGCTGGGCTGAGTTACTGTTGTTGTTGTTGTTTCATTAACGAGACATGCTTTTCTATGATAGATATGTGATCACATATTCTTGGCAGAAACACAACAAAAGAAACATGGCTCCAGAAGGATTGTAGGAGCCAGAGGAGTTAAGGACACCATGAAAATATGGCCACAGAACTAACTAAGCTGGACTTACAGGGGCTCACAGAAATTGAAGTGACATTCACAAATCCAGCCTAGGTCTGAGCTAAGTCTTCTGTATACACCTTATGGTTGTGTAGTTTGGTGTTCTTGTGAGATTCTCAAAAAAAGAAAGTTGGGGGGGGTGCACACAGAGGCATCTCAAACTCTTTTACCTGTGCTTGGAATCCTTTTCCCCCTACTAAATTGCCTCTTCCAGCCATTATATGAGGGTTTGTATTCAGTTTTATTGTATTGTGTTAAGCCATGTCAGTGGATATCCCTGGGAGAGCTGCTCTTTTTTTTTTCTTTAAGGAAAAGAGAGAAGGAGTTCATTTAGGGAGAAGGGGCGTAGGGAAGGGATTGAAAGGAGTGGAAGGAAGGGAAACTGTGGTCAAAATATAATGTATAAGAGAATTTATGAGAGAGAGAGAGAGAGAGAGAGAGAGAGAGAGAGGAAGAAGAAGAAGAAGAAGAAGAAGAAGAAGAAGAAGAAGAAGAAGAAGAAGAAGAAGAAGAGGAAGAGGAAGAGGAAGAGGAAGAGGAAGAGGAAGAGGAAGAAAGATGGAAAGAAAGAAGGGAGGGAGAAAGGTAGGGAGGGAGAGACTAGCATGCAAAAGCCTTGAATTCAATCCCCATCACCTCACAAACTAGGCGTTGTGTTACAGACCTGCAATTCTAGCACTCAAAAGGTGGAAGCAGGAGGATGGAGTACCAGTACATCCTCTACTTCATATTAAGTTTGAGGCTAGCCTGAGTTACATGCCATTTTGTCTCCAAAAAAACCCTGTACAATAGGGGACAAGAGGCCAGAGTGAAAAAGGAGCCCTCAGGAACCAATGACCTAGTGTGCACTGGTGACCTGTGGACAAGCTTCTAGGTCACGTTAAAGATACATCAGTAAGAGTGACCAGGAAGATATACCCAGTGCTCAGAAGGAGTTGTGTTGATGCCTAACTCATCAAACCTCACAACCACAGTGAGTCAGGAGCTATTTCTGTCTGCTCTCTACATTAGAAGAACGAAGTTTGAGGGCAGGTGATGTGGGTTGACTAATGGACGTGCTATGGGAGTTAAGAGGGGAGTATACCAGGCCACACAAGTTGCTGGTCAAAAGGAAATGGTGCTAGAGCTCCACTGTGCAGTCTGAGATGCAATTGTTGTATTGTATGATTGACAATCACAATGAAAGTAGACTTTCAATGCTCTTATAACAACAATTAACAAGAATGTGAAGTGATGTATATATTAATTGGATGAATAAAACCATTCAACAGTGCATATCTGTGTCAACCACCCAGCAGATCATAAACACATGTGCTATCTCAATACAAATTTAAAAATCAAATCATATAAGGTCAGTCATTATTGTAGCTCACAGGGGGCACGTGTCCTAGCAAACTAGCTTACATGTATGTACAATATAGCATGAATGTTCTGAGAATAACCAACCACTTCCTGACTGGATTTAAGACTCACTATACCTGGCACTGTTACTGAGGCCAAGAATCTGTGGTTAGACATGTCATAGGCTCTAAGGGAAGACGTAATGCTATAATTCTGATAACTCAATATAGTATGAAATCAACTCCTAATGACTTATCATTATGTCCATAGATTGGTATATCTCCCATCCCTAAACAGAGAAGTTTCTTGTTGCAGTAGACAGTAATTAGCATGGAGCTAGGTATTGTTCATACACCTTATGGTGGTGTAGCTTGGTGTTCTTGTGAGACTCCCAAGAACATGGAAGTGGGAGGAGGGAGGTGGAGGTATCTCAAACTCTTTTGCCTGTGCTTGGAATCCTTCTCCCCCTACTAAGTTGCCGCTTCCAGCCATTGTATGAGGTTGACCACAACTGGTCAACATACAGAGAATGAGACTATGGAGTGACCAGCTCTAAATAGGATTGTTGTGGGTTGTCCTGGTACCATTTGTATTCTGATGCTAATTCTGTTTCCTCAGGAGGGGCTGCCCCTACAAGGAGTGGATCACTCAGGTGATTTCATGTGAATCTTCTCCCCATGGGATGTCTATATCACAACCCTCCTCTTAAGGCTCAGGCATCATTGCGGAAGAAGAGTTACAAAATTGTAAGAGCCACCACAGCAGTAGAGGACTACAAGAATAGATACTGTTTCCCAGGGCAGCTGCACATAAAAACACTCAGTAGTTGTGATGGTGTGCATAAGACCTGTGCAAGCTCAAGCCAGACAACATCCTATCACGGAGGTGAGGAGGTAGGCACAGTGTCCCATAGCTGAGAAGATATTGATAACTAGCAGATGCTTATAGAGGAAGATTCAGTTTTCTTTCTTTCTGACCCTTGATGGGTCAGCTATGTCCAGAGAAAGTCTTACACTGAAGAGTATTTGAATAAGACAAATTGGACTCTTGTGGTGTAAAAACATGAAGAAAACATAAAGTTTGGTTGTAGGGGAGGTAGGGGCTAATCTAGGAGGAGTTGGGAGAAGGATGGGTGGGTAGAGAAATTGGGGTTAATCTTTGAGGAGTTTGGAGAGGGGTAGATATGATCAAAACAAAATAAAGTAATACAAATTAAATTAATTGATTTTTATGTATTAAAATTTAAAAATTAAATTAAAAAGTAAATAAAAATGAAAATAAACTCATTAAAGAAAGAGATGTATCTCATTTGGTCTCGTACCTTTCTAGGATGTATGAAGATGAAGCCCTAGGCTCAACTTTAAGACCACATAAAACTAGACATGATAGCACATCCTTATAATCTTAGCACTCAGGAGATAGAGGCAGAAGGACCATCCTGGGCTACATATTAATTTTGAGGCCAGCCTAGACTATATGAGACTCAAAAAGAAAAGACAAGAGCCACAATATGCACAAGAAGAAAGTAAAAAGCATGCATGAGCCCTGTGTAGTCAGAAAGGTGCGAGGTCAACTGAAGTAACAAGCAAGCCAAACTGTCCCTGATGTGAAACACTCATCTTCTGTGATGCCACCTTCTGTCCATCACAAGCCATGATAGCCAGAGGGGTCAGGAGGAGTCAGGTGCCCAGGGTGATCAGAGTCATCACCTGTACTGGGGTAGAGCTGAAGAAAGAACTCTATTTTGTCCTGAAAGTGCAAGTGTGTGCTATGGCCTAAGTGCCAGCAGAGGTTTCCACAAGCTATTTATCAAGCAGAACATGGGGTGTGGGGTGTGGGAAGCAGAGATGGGGAGCCAGGGTATGCGGGGCCACTCTACAGTTGTGAGCAATAGGATCAGCTCTCCTTGGTGGAAACAAGAGGAGGATTTCCCAGGAAAATACCAGCAGATGTGCCCCAGAAGGACAAGATAGGATACCCAGGGCCCAGCTAGAAGAGTGTCAAAAGACACTGCAGAGAGAGTCTACACCCCCATCCCACCCATTGCTACCAGCAAGGCTGACTCATTGGTTCAGACCCCAGCTCATACAGTAGCCAGAGAGGACAGGTTACTCCACAAAGCCCAGGTAGTGCACCATCAGGGTTAAGGGATTGGTCATTGGAAAAGCTACAGAAGTTTCACAGCAATGAGAGAACAAGAAGGTGAGAGTGAAGGCTTGGAACCCATATCTATACTCATGCAGCCATGGTGGTGATATCTTACCCATACATGCTAGAGGCAGGGTCCTCCAGGCCCAAACATGTGCAACTGAAGTCATGCAAACATGAACTGATCTCCAGAAAACCAGACCTTTTGCGATGGAGAGCTGAGGTCCTAGAAAGAGGGTGCAAACCAGAAGACTTCAAATTCCCAAATACTCGTCCTTGGATTCTAGAAAGACTTCATAGATACAAAAGGAGCAGGATGTGTGACAGACATGAAGTTTTCTAATTAGGCATGGTGACTCACATTCTTAACCCCAGCACGTGGGAGGCTGAGGTAGAAGGATTGCCATGAGTTCAAGGCACCTGGGCTACATAGTAAGACACTGCCTTAAGAAGAAAAAAACAGGAAATAACCTTTCTTATTTTAGATTTATTTTTTGAGTGTTTTATGGTGAACTCGCATAAACATGTGTTTGTTGTGTGTGTTTGTGTGTGGATGTATCACATGCATGCCCAGTGTCCATGGAGTTCAGAGAAGGCATCAGATCCCCTAAAACTAGAGTTATGGATAGTTGTGAGCTGCTATGCGGGTGTTAGAAGCTAAACCCAAGTGTTCTGCCAGATCAGCCAGTGCCCCAAGATGACCTCTGCATAAAGCTCAAGTTATCAAATTTTAAGAACTACCTACAGTTGTAAGTTTGCCTTTTCAGTTTTGGACCATTCTGCAATTTACAACATGATACTTCTAGTAGATAAGTAATTCTGCCAAAAGTTTACTAGAAAAAAGATGAAGAGACAGGGAAGGCAGCCTTGGCTAGCAGACACATTTTCTTGGTGTGTTAAATGTTCCAGTCTATGACCCAAGCCTGAAAACCACCAACAAGATCAACCACTTGAGGCCTAAACAAGGAAATCAAGTCTTAGAAAATACACACACACCACACATGCATGCACGCACGCACACGCATGCACGCACGCACATGCACGCACACCACACACACACCACACACACACCACACACACACCACACACACACCACACACACACCACACACACACACACACACACACACACACACACACACACACACACGCACCCACGCACACACACGCACATGCACGCACATACAGCAGGCAGGTCCTGTTAATCATTATCACTACCAGCCTGAGTCCCTTGCTGTCCCCAGAGTATCACACAGGTCCTCCTGAGACCTGAAAGAACAAGACAGTAGTATCACCAAAATTGTCTGGTGCCTAAAGCTGAAGTCCAATCCCCTCTCCAAACACAGACAGCCCTGTCTTCTAAGCCACTTCTTCCAGGCACCCTCACCTTCATCCTAGAGGAGTCTGGAAGTTCTGTTGCAAGTAATTATTCTAATTTCCTAAACCCACAAAGTCAAATTTCCCCCAATTAATTAGGTAATTTGTTTCTTCAAGAGCCCCCACCACGAATTACCCATTCAATAAACACCTGATGCGTTTAATGTCTTCCGGTGACGCCCCACAAATGGGTAATAACTGCACATGATGTGAATTTCCAGAGCTGATCAAGGTCACAGACTTGACTCCCTCCCACTCTGCGGGGGAAGAGATGCAGGAACTATCCATGTGATAAATCTGCCTTTTGGGATACTACTGATCACCAAGTACTGTGATTTCTCCATTGTCATTATCCTTGGTGCTGGGTTTGGAGATGAAGGGACAGCTCAGAGAGGAAAATGATTGCGGAAATATTCTAGTCAGTTGCCAGTAGCCCACCTGACCTTCTAAGATGTGAGTACCCTGCAAGAGCCATTTTAAGATGGACAGAACTGCAAGGTTAGGACAGGGTGAGAACATCAACATGTGTATTTAAAGCTAGAATGTTCCTTGGGACTTGTAGTTCTGAGTCACACCGCATCTTAACCTCAAGGAGGGGCTGTTTCTTAAGGAGTAGCTGTCCTCTCTCTCTCTCTCTCTCTCTCTCTCTCTCTGCAGTGTTTTCAAATGCAGATGTTAGAGTTGGTCTTTAGAAGCTGGGTTAAATCTAGACTATGTGGGACAAGTCTGGACATTCATCATTCTGACACCTACAGGTCCTGTGACATGTAGACACCACCTCATGTCTCCAGCCCGGTGTCCATTTTATAAGACTAGATGACATCAGGTATTCTATAGGGTTGTGATAAGAGATGAAGGTCACAAACATGAAACATAGAAGGCAGAAATGATACCCAAACACTTAAGTTGAATTTACCCTTCAAAGGCCTTCAGACGTAGCTCCGGGCACTGGTGCCGATCTATACACAACCTCACATGCCACTGGCCTTGATATTAGAGACAGCCTCACTAAGCGTCAACACCTAGCACACTGGTACATACATCCATCATGCCACATTCCAGAGCTGCAGATAGATAGATAGATAGATAGATAGATAGATAGATAGATAGATAGATAGATAGATATGAATGGATGGGCAGATGGATGGATGGATAGATAGATAGATAGATAGATAGATAGATAGATAGATAGATAGATGATGGATGGATAGATAGATAGATAGATAGATATGAATGGATGGGCAGATGGATGGATAGATAGATAGATAGATAGATAGATAGATAGATAGATAGATAGATAGATAGATAGATGATGGATGGATAGATAGATAGATAGATAGATAGATAGATAGATAGATAGATATGAATGGATGGGCAGATGGATGGATAGATAGATAGATAGATAGATAGATAGATAGATAGATAGACAGACAGACATATCAGTAAATCCCACTTCTTTCTAGAAGCCTCTGTTCACGTAGTCTGTTAGAATTCAGCCACCACAGGAATGGCTAGGGTTGAGGAACTGGGTGTCAACAACCATAACCACTCCACCTGCCTCTGCTCATTTTCACATGAACCTTGGAAAACAGCTCCTGAAGTAGTTCCAGGGGGGAACTACCTCTTGGTCTTTGTGGCAGAGGGAGGAGAGGTGCACATCTTGGCACAGAATGGCTTCAGGTTGCATTTTTTAATTCATTAAATCAAGCTGTGTGTACGGCTGTTACAAAGGATTAAAGAGATGCTACTCGCAAAGCGATCGGAGGTGCTCAGATGAGGAGCACACATGAACACAAAGCTTGCCAATTAAGTCTCCCTGGAAAAACAATGTGTGGTGACGTGTTTGCGGTAATCTATACTTAATTATATAATTTTCTGATGCCCAGAAGTTACACACAGGCACAGTTGAGTCAAAGACAAGCAGGGCAGTCATTCTGTGAGGTCACTGGTCATTAACATTTAATTGTGTCCCATTAAGAAGCAAAAGTTCTTGTTTTGTTCTCCCTCATGCTTCCCAGCAGGTACAGCAATGAGAGAAGTCACAGAAGTTTGTGGAGAGAGCAGTTTCCTGTCAGGTTTGCCCAGCCCTCCCTCCATCCCCAAGAAGTACCTACTAAGCCATGAGAAACTCGAAGTGTGGCCGCATCCTAGCAGCTCTGACCCACACAGAGATAAGGATTGCTGGAGGTTGTAGACAATTACCTGTTGAACTATGCTGCAACTCCCTCTGACTTGCTCCGGGGTCACTTGACAAAACCAGCCCCAGCTGGCAACTTTGGCCAGAGCTGGAGAAAGGAGAACTTTCTGAATGTTCATGAGAACCAGTGAGCTGACCTGGTGAGGGATGGGAAAAGCCCCTGGCACCGGGGCTGTGTGTAGAAGAAGGGAGCCTCAAGTTCCTGAAGGAGGGCAACCCCCTGCCCCACAACAGCAAAGAAAGCGAGCATGGGAACCTAGCCAGTTAATTCAGGCTCTGAGAGGGAAATCAGGTTTGCCTACTTCTGGAACACAGCTACTCAAGTGAGTCACAGACAGAGGCTGTCCTGGAGAGCAGGAGGCCTGGTGGTTCCTGGCTCTGACTCCTCTCCCAGTGCTTCAGTCCCAAATGTTAGACCCAGGAAAGACCCAGATAAGAGGAAAACACCGCAGCACCTCCATTGCTCTGGTGTGCACAGTACAAGTGGCAGCAAGGCCACTTTTTCACTGGCTGACTGCCCTAAGAGCTGAAAATATAAAACAGAAACTGCTGTGCCTGAAAATGCTTCTGTGATTCAACTTGAATCTACCAGGACTGTGTTATGTACAAGTAATAGTTTTCAAATATTTTATGTCATTCATTCTTTGAGGATTTCATTTATGTATACAAAGTATTTTGATCACATCAATGCCTCATTATCTCCATACTCCCCTTGTTACACCCCCTCCCAACTTGATACTTCTTTTCCATAGCCCACTGAGCCAGTCACTGCTGACCTTATTTCTGTGCATGGATGGGTATGGAGCCATCCACTATAGTATGGGCAACCTACCAGGAGCCACTTTCCCAAAGACAACTGACAACCTCTTCCAGCAGATGTCAACAGCCAACAGTCTTCAGCTAGGGACAGAATTCATAAACGCCTCCCCTAACCATGCTGGAGTGTCAACTGGCTTGGCCTTATCCTGGTCCTGTACAGGCACTCACCGCCACTGTGAGTTTGTGTGTGCAGCGGCCCTGACATGTCCAGAAGCCAACATTTCACTATGGCCCTCCCCAAGCTCATCTCCTACCATCTTCTGGATGATCCCAGATCCACAGGAGAAGTGTTATATAGATGGCAGTTACTCGTTCTCTAAATTCTGGTTTTTAAGAGTGAAATTTAAGGTTTGTTTTTCTTACTGACTGCTGTATTCTGGTGGTGCAGGTGTTGGGGCAGGAGAGTGGAGCTGGAAGAGAAACTCCCTCCTAACCATGGACCTCACCTCACCTCACCTCACCTCACCTCACCCCCTACCTCAACAACTTCCAGCACAAGATGGCCTCCTAAGACCCCTTCTCACTGTCACACTGTCACCAGACCCAAAATAGAAAAAAAAAAGTCATAAGTGGCCACCAGAACAACCCCTGTACATCACTGTGTGAAGAAACAGGCTCGTCTTCATAGACATAGTTATGTTAGAATGAGGACATCTGAGTGGGCCCTGTAATACAGCTAGTGACCTTCTAGGAAAAGGATAGCACACTGACACAGGGAGCCCTTCCAGGGGTTTTGTCACTGCTGAGACTGAACAATGAGGTGGCAGTACCATCCCTTGGATGTTGTGTGATGTGAGCCATGTCTTCCTACTCAATAAGCCTCTCTGAGGGAAGGACCCCCCAGGAAGCCCAACAGCAGAGGCAGGACTACTTGCTGGGATAGAAGAAAGGACCTGCCACCAAAATCAGCCTGAAGTCAATTTGGAACTCCCCGGAAGCTGAAGCCCTGGTAGCTATTGACTTCCACACAGCTGTGTGCTCCAGGTGTGTGCCAATGATAGCTGGCTGCCATGCTCCAGAATGCCAGCCTAAAAATGAGAACACTCCTTCTCCACTGCTGTCTTTCTGCCCCTGAACATGTCAGGGATCTAGTGTTCAGTTGAAATTGGGGCTTCTGAAAACACTAAGATAGCCTAGCCCTGCAATGTGAGCCATTAGACCTATGGTGTTAATGGATATGCTAATGGTGGTAATTACAAAGGTCATTAATTCATTAGTTAACTGCCCCTAAAAAGTGCTATCTAGAGGCCCCAGGATGCAAAACAGTGAATTACTAAATGAGCAAGGAAGACACCCCAGGCACACCCACCTCGGAGGGGCAGTGGAAGGGTAAGTATGTGGTAGAAAGATGGGAAAAAAAGAGCAGTTGAACACTTTGTGTATTATGAAGATAAGAGGACTGGAAACATGAAGGTGATGCAGAATAGCCTGTTGGGAGGCCCTGGCCAGTGTTGCCACCAAGGGCCGTGTCTGGGTCTGTGGCCCTGAAGCAGCAGGGGTCTGTGTCAATGTCTATGGCCCATGTTACCACCAAAGACCATGTGGACATCCCTGGTCTGGGATGCCTTCTAGGGCCACACAGAGCTGGCCCTGCCCCTTGCATGGGCAGCTTGGGAGAGCTGACTCCTAGAGTGTGAGAGCAGGAGAGTTATCCCTGTCTCTCATTGGTCATGCTGTGGTGTGGGTGGAAAAGAGATCCTCCCTCCCTCTCTGCCTGCGGTAAGCAAAAGAGCTGACTCTGCTCCCCTGCCTGGGTCGTGTGGGAGAGCTGACCCTGGTGGTGTGGAGCTGGAGAACTGTCCTCACTAGGGTATTGCAGGATAGCTGCCCCTGCCCTTCACTAGCTGCAACATTTGAGAAAGAGGATGCTGGTCCAGGTGGTGTGAGTGGAAGACAGCTAGTCCCACCCCTTGCTGGCTGCCACAACCAGGAGAGCCAACCCTAACCTGAGCAAAGTGGGAGATATGGCCCTGATGGCATGGGTGCAGGAGAGATGGTGGGCTGAACAACTCAGCAACCACCCAGGCCCAGATTCAGAGCTTTGAGTTGGCCTGCCCCAATATCTACCCCAGCTATGAATTGCTGGGGCACGTGAAGGGTCTGGTTCTGCAGATCCAATGCTGTAGAGTCTCCATGAGTCCCAGTGAGGATCCAGTATTGACAGTGTAGCAGAAGCCAGAGGCCGTGAACGAGACCAATGCTTCAATGCAATAAATAGAAAGTAAACCCATTTGGGCAAAAGGGTATATTGTGACACACTGTGACATACTGTGACACACTGCAGTTTCCACAGCGAGGTTTTGTTTCATTTTTGTTTTTACTTTATTGGAGAGGGGGAGGTGCAGCAGCGGAGAGTGAATGGTTATGGCGGGAAAGGAAGATGAATGGAATCGGGGCACATGATGTGAAATTCACAAAGAATCAATAAAGAGTTATTATAAAAGGAGATGCATGGGAACATTGTCAGGACAGCGAGATTTTTCCAGCACAGTCCACTCCAGAGCCCCCAGGGAAGATCCCGAAAGCTGAAGACCTGGCTCTGTGGATGGAGATACTTCACTTGCTTTCGGTGGATTTGTCCTAACTTGCTTTCTGTTTCTGTGGTTAACTCCATGGCCAAAAGCCACATGAGAAGGAAAACTTCGTTTCAGCTTGCAGGTTACAGCATCCTTTTGAGAAAAGCCAGGACAGGAGTTCAAGGCAAAAACCTGGAGGTCGGAACTGAGGCAGAGACATTGAAAGATATTGGCTTGATACTCATGGCTTGCTACTGCATTCTTACACAACCCAGGCCCACCTGCCCAGGTGTGGCACAGCACACAGTATTCTGGGCCCTCCATACCACTTATTAATCAAGAAAATACACTCCAGATTGTCTACAGGCTAATCTGATGGAGGCATTTTCTCAACTGAAGTTTCTGCTTCTCAGATGACCCCAAGATTGTGTCAAGTTGACAAAAAGCTAACCAGCACAGAGTCCCTCAATTCATTCAGATCAGACTCAGTAGCAGACAGAGCTGAGGCTTGCCTGGCTACCACCAATGAATGCTGTTTCTCACTCAGGCAGAAATTCGAGGAGTGTGGGCTTCCCGGGAGATGAGGGGATCTTGAGCCCCAAGAATTCTATCATTCACCTCTTCAATCTTCTTGAGCTTTAAACACATGTCCAGAGAAGGAAGAGAAGTACCATGAAGCAGCCTGGAGCTCCCAAGCCAGAGTCCTTTCCCAGTGGCTGGAGGTTTGCTATGGGGCTGAACAACAGCTAAGCCTTGTGTGGCAGGCACCTGTGGCTGACTAACCCCTGGCTCTGTATGTAAGGCACTCCCTTTGTGCCACTCTCCTGACTTCATATGGAGTGCCTAGATGGAAATGGTTTGCAGAGCCTCTCATTGCTCAGGACAGAGGCAAACATTGAGGGAAACCAGCTTATGGACACTTAGAGCCTAGGGTCCTGTCCTGTACAACTGAGGCAGGGCCACCTCTCTCAGTCTTGGCTTCCTGTCAGCAGGGCATGCAGGGGCCACTGTGCTAAGATGAGCTTGGCAGCAGCTTGCAATGACTGAAGCTTTTCTCTCCTGGTTGATCCAGGGAAGACCTCTATGACAGTCTGAAAAAGTCTGCGTCCCCCTGAGAGAGTTCTGCTCATTTCTTGACACACCCCATGAAGTCCCCCTCAAACTCTCAGATATGCATGTAACCCTGGAAATAGTTTGCTTTATCCTGCCTTGTCTTCAAAGAACCCTTTCCAGCTCCCAACCCATCCAAGATGAAATTTGTATACATGGATCTCTGTGTAAGACAATATACCAGTGTGCTGGCACAGAATGTCCAGAAGTAACACTTTAGCCTAAACGACACCAAAAATAGAAGTTATAGTTGATAAAAGTTTAAAAAAAAAATCCTGGTCATGTATGAGACCATGAGGCATGCATGTGCAAACACACATCCCTGTGTCCTCCCACCTAATAGCCCTCAAAGAAACTTCTGACATCTAGTTGGGGACACAGCTATCAATCTCCTGATGTATACCACCGTCTACACAGCAGTAGTGATGTTGTTAGCTAGCAGGTTTGCAGTATCTTACATGGTGGAACAGCCATGGGGGATGGTGCTCTCTGTGTATCTGTCCATGGGCAAGAAGCCTAAAGACTAAGGTCTGGGGAGATGACTCAGTCAATAAAGCACTCGCTGTGTGAGGATGAGGACCTGAGTTTGATCCCTAGAATCCAGGTTTGCTATCAGCATGTACCAAAGCTATCAGGTTTGCTAGCATGTACCAAAGCTCTCAGGTTTGCTAGCATGTACCAAAGCTCTCAGGTTTGCTAGCATGTACCAAAGCTATCAGGTTTGCTAGCATGTACTCGCAATCCCAACACTGGGAGGTGGGGACAGAGATAGGAGGATAGATTCCTAGGACCTAACTGGTTGGCTTCAGGCCAATGAGACTTCTGTTTGAAGAAAAGTGGTCAGTATTTCTAAGAATGACACCAGAAGTTGTTCGTGGTCTTCACACACATGGACACATGCATGTACATACACATGTTGTATACATACACACATACATGCAGACATATATACATATGGATGTTCGTATACATATACACACATGAACATGCATATGCATAAAATTTAAACTATTAAAAACATTTATTAACAAAATAAAATATAATAAGAAAAGGCAAAAGAATCAGAGACCCACTCATCCACACAGACAAGACTCTAATAGAAATATTAAACTGAAAGCTATGAAAGGACCTGGTGCTGACCTGTGCAGGCCCTGTGCTTGCTGCTTCAGTATCTGCGAGTTCAGCATTTGTAAGTTCTAGACTCAGACAGTCTTGTTCTCCTGCTGTCCTCCATCCCCTCTGGCTCTTACACTCTTCCTGCTCCTCTTCCACCAGGTTCCTTAAGCTCTGAGGGGAGGGATTTGATGGAGACATCACATTTAGAGCTGTGTTCCAAGGTCTCTCTCTCTCTCCATCTCTCTCTCTCTCTCTTTCTCTCTCTCTCTCTCTCTCTCTTTCTCTCCCTGTTTCTCTCTCTGTCTCTCTCTCCCTGTTTCTCTCTCTGTCTCTGCTTCTCTCTCTGTCTCTCTGTCTGTCTCTCTCTCTCCCTCTGTTTCTCTCTCTCCGTCTCTCTCTGTCTCTCTCTCCCTCTGTTTCTCTCTCTGTCTCTGTTTCTCTCTGTCTCTCTGTCTCTGTCTCTCTCTCTTTTTCTCTCCCTCTGTTTCTCTCTCTGTCTCTCTCCCTCTGTTTTTCTCTCTGTCTCTGTTTCTCTCTGTGTCTCTCTGTCTCTCTCTCTCCCTCTGCTTCTCTCTCTGTCTCTCTCTGTCTCTCTCTCTGTCTCTCTGTCTCTCTCTCTCTCTCTCTCTCTCTCTCTGTGTGTGTGTGTGTGTGTGTGTGTGTGTGTGTGTGTGTGTGTGTGT
>JANHMN010000016.1:57012560-57038908 GCA_030674055.1 Rhabdomys pumilio | reverse complement strand
GCTCCAGCCTCTCCCCCACACCTGCCCCCTTGCTCCAGCCTCTCCCCTACACCTGCCCCCCTCCTCTTCTCTGTGCTTCACTCATGTACATCTCTATTGCTCTCTAAAATCTACCATCTCAAGGTAAAGAGATTATTTATGACTTTGGAGAACTACCTGATTAAGAATGAAGAGTTAATTTTCAAAGTCCAGAAGCAAGGCTGACAGGGAGCAGCGTGCTCTGGAAACACAACACAAGGTTTTTTTTGACTCCAAGGTCAAAGCCAGGGCTGGTCATTAAAGAAGGAATTCATCTTGATGCCGCAGCTTGACATCTTGTGGTACATTAGGGAACTTCTGAGGTGCTATAACTGTACAATCCAATACTACGAGAACAGAACAAGAAGAAGTTTCAGTTCCTGAATCCGCCCCCAGCTGATGCCGGATATTTTTATAGCTGACCAAATCCTTTGGTGGTGGAGCCCTGATTCCTGTCCCCATCTATAGACTCATGAGCAGTGAGCCCCCCACCTCAGCTCCGATGCTGCAGAAACAGGGCCTTTGCTAACAGAGCCTGTGTGTGCACACGGGGATCCACCAGAGGCCGAGCAACTGGCGGCTAACAGTTAAAGGGTGGCGTGTTACTGAAGGATAGCCACCGACTCACACAAAAAGGGATAGGCACGTCCAGACAAACTCAGAATCCTCAAATGAACACAGCCCCTAGGCCTGCTCCATCCTTGACCTTTCCTACGATGCATCATTACTGCTCCCTTGAGCATCAGTTCCTGCTCTGGGCATCAGACATCAATATATCTTCCTGACCAAGCTCTCAGCAGATCTTGTGAGTAGTGATATTATTATCATTGGTACTTTAGGTATCTAGGTAGGATGAAGCCACACATGATACCCTGTACCTCCATGCACCCGTTCACCAGCACAAGGCACCCCACCACTCCAAAGCTATAACCCTGCATCCTGGAACCTACAAGTTTGCAATTTAGTGACAAGGTGTGGACTTGGGCTCTGGATATACAGAATACCTTACCCAGATACCCAGTCTTTGCTAATCCAACCCCCTGGACTGCAGTTGCTTTCTCTGCTCTCCAGCAGCCTTCTACTTCACTAGATGCACTGTTGCCTCTCTTGAGACCCCTGTCACATTCCTGTCTGTCTCAGAACTCCAGGTGGAGCCTCATGGCCCAGCTTCTGCCTGACTTCTGCCAGAGTTCCCAGGCACTGCATGTCACCTACCTGCTGCAGATACCAGACCTACCCACGGTTCCTTCCATTCACTGCACATGTGGTCTCCAAAAATGAATCTATATTATGCAAACCTCTACCAGTCCTAGGACAGCATGGCGCTTGAGGCTAAGCAGAGCATCAGCTGCATTGCTCACAAACTCTGTTTATAAATAGAGCACAGGTGCCATGTTCTCTTCCATCTCTGCTTCCTGTTCCTTATCCTGGTTCCAGAAGTCCCTCCTCCTTTCTGCCTGATTCATGCTGACAAGACGTCCCGTAGACCAGCACATCCTAAGAAACTCTGAGTCAGTAGTAATAGCCACTTGTTTCCAACCTGCACAGCTTCATGAATAGCTATTGTTTGTTTTTTATCCTTCCCAACCCAATTCAGTCTCCTGCACTGGGCTATCACGCTTCCTTGGCCACCCGCAAGTCAGATAGGGAGCCTGGCTACATACTGGTACAGTGTTATATTCCTAGTACCCACGGACAAGCTAAAGAAGTTGGGGGCACCTTTCTACAAAGGGACCCTTTTCTTTCTTAAGTTTCCTTTGATGTGTATTTTGTCACAGCAATGAAGGGAAAAGCAATAAAGAAGCAGATAGAAAGCTGAGCTATGCTGGAGACAAGATGCACCAGGGAGAAAAATGAAGACTGAGGGAAACCCACATCAGTCATGGAAAGCATTTCATCTTAGGCCACCCATGACCACCGAAGCCTAGGAATCAAAGCAACAAGAGCACCCAAGGACAGATCCAAAGAAAGACCAAACTCACTCCAGGAGTAGACCCAAAGTAGACCCTGTGTGGGCTGCAGGGTCCGTATTGCATAGTCCAGAATCGGAATCCATAAAACTGACCAGACTTCAAAACATGGGAGTAAACTCTATGCTGACCACAAATAGGCTGTTTTTCTTGTCATTGTTTCCTAAGCAACCAATTAGGCTATAATTTATATGACACTTCAATGATATCTGGTGTCACAGGCAAGCTAGACATGATTTTAGTATATAAGGATGTGTGTGCGGATTGTAAGTAGCCGACGAGCTATTTGATGAGATCGGCAGACTTCGGTGTTCTTGAGGATCCTGGAACTAACCCCTTAGCAGATCCCACTGCACGGCTTATAGGAAGACCCTACGGTCCAGTGAGTGAGGAGTCTGTGCAACTACACCTGGATTGTTTCTCGTTGCTACTGTAAGACACTAGTAGGAGCTTGTTAGCTTAGAGCACGAATTGATTGCATGCAGTCCCAGAGTTAGTCTGTCATGGACAAGGCCAGAGTATCCGTGACACTTCCTCCTACAGGCTGCAGGAGGCCATCCCTGATCCCCACCCACTTAAGGGTCCAGAGTCACCTGCATTTTCTGATCTCTTCTGCCTTCACAACAGTGAATCTCTCTGACGCTCACCATATCCTGTTTTGTTTTTCTTTCTTTCTGGGGGACATTTGACTTTCAGTCCATGCTATCTACAGCATAGGCTCCTCCCATAATCACCGGATGAGTAGCCCTAAGTCCTCTTTGTCACACAGTCCAACAGAGATGGAGAATCGGTTAGGCTTCCTCCACTGGAATGTAGCCTGACCGTGAAGGGTGTCTGAATCTTAGGATCAGACTCCATGACCTCCTCATTCTTACATCTTTCTTACCTTCAAAACCAGTACCACACAGACTGTGTTACCAAGGTCTGCTTCCCTGAAGACAACACAAGGCACATGCTGCGCCAGCTGGCGTTTCCCCCAGGCTCCTTCAGATTTTTTGCCACATTTTGCCACTATCATACCACTGGGCCACCTTCTTCAAGAGCTCTGTCTTCTGCCTCTTTGGAACCTGTTCAGAACAGCTCTCTGCAGGAGCCCAAGATAAGGTCCACATTGCAGGGCTTCCACCTCACCCTTGCCACTCAGGAAAATGATAACTGCTCCTCATGGTGGGGTGAGGATGCCAAATGGAATCAGTGTGGTCCGTGTACTGCTGGCTTGCCTTCTGGCCCCACCCCTCCTGATAAGTTCTGAATGTCAGTGATGAGGGCGTATTTAAGGTGAGGAGACTTCCCAAGTGCCAGAGCTTGGTGCACACTGCATCCATGAGCCTGTGAGGTTGACTCTGTGCAGGCCATTAAACAGACAAGAAAGATAAAGCCAGACAAAACTGGAGTGTCCAAATCCAAGTAACCATGTGCTGCTGTGCCCCAAGCTTCTGAAAGGGCAGCAGTTACCTAGGTAACTTGTGAAGGAAGGCCACTCTCTACATCCATCACCTTCCTAGTGGTTACTAAGGTGACAGCTGGGAAATGCACTCAGATAACACAGAGGCAGAAGAATTTATTATTTCTTTTAGAGGAAAGGAGTCTTTGGTTATCACCCCTCCAGTCTGGCTGCTCCTCTAGAGATTGTGCGCCTGTCTCAGCCACAAAGCCGCCTTCTGTGTATAGGTAGTCTGCCACATTCTCTCTTCCTTATGACACTCCTGCAGGGCAGCGATGCTACCATGTTGCACGGGGGTGTGACTTTACTCAGTCTTCTGCCACCTCCTTGGGGATCTCCACAAACAGCCTCAGGAGCAGCTGCACCAGGAAAGGCCAGATGGAGGAGGTCCTTCTCAGGGGAACTGCCAACCACCTCCAGACACAAGAGTTGAGTGAACAGCTACTACCTCACCCAGTCCCCATGCCCTGACCCTCTCCACTCCTGGTGCATCAGAGAAGGAGGCAGGTGGTGGCCTTTGCAGGGTCAATAGTGTGGGAGCCAGGCAGCTACCGCAGCCTGGGATCAGCCTATGGACAGACGCCATCCACTGTGCTGTGTGCTGGCTCCTCGGATGCACATTCCCAACAGCAGCTTAGAGGCCTGCCTGTCGCGCATTGTGTCTTAGACTCCTACAGGCTTTGAATGGGACAGAGAGCAAAGCTGGGCATTGAGAAAAGCTGGCACATGGGACTCACATTGTGCTGGGGAAAGTAGGCTTCCATGCTCAGACCTTCCAAGCAGTCCTCAGCCTGAAGGTCACCCAGCAGTATGACTAAGCCAAGGCAAGTATGGGTGAGCTATAAGTCTCCGGGAAATGAAAATCCCTTTGTTGTCCAGCCTGGAAGGTCACATGCTGCCATTTGAGATTGCCTAGACAAGCAGAGTATCCACCCCTACAAAGGTGACAGCGCTGGAGACCTAAGTCAGCATTGCTGCCATCCACCAAGAATGCAGCATTGAGCAGAGACGCAGCATCTGATCACACACAAATGCCATTGTAATCACAATGGCCTACAATAAAGAGGTGCTTGTTTGAAAGGCCACTGACCAAGCTGGCCTGGAAGGACAAGTGGCCCCAGCAAAGTACCAGGCCCTTGACTTCACAGAGCTGCCGACCCTTAGCTTCTCCATAGTGGGTAAAGATGCAACCCGTTTCCTCGTGCAGGACACTTGTGTTCTACTGCGCTTGTGCACACTGACGTGACAGACAAGCACCTGTAGGCCAGTTTCCAGAGGACTGGTCACTATGTCCCTTGGTCAATCAACACACAGCCTTGTTCATTTCGGGGGTAGGGAGGCACAGAGAGACAGAGACACGGAGAGACAAAGAGACACAGACATCTGTGTTGTTGCAGCCCAGTCATCCAGCTTGAATGAGGGATACCTAATGGATCTCTTTTGTCCACAGCACTCCATGGCAGCAGCCTTATGCTTAGAGACACTGGGTGGCACTTGAATACTGTGCCAGGGCCATCAACAGCAAAATTACCAAGTAAAGGAGGGGATGCATTAATGACGACACCACACAGACCTCGACAAGTATGACTATCTTCAGTGTGAGCAAAGACAAACAGTCAGGCATCTGTAACTTTGTCCCACCACAGCTAGGCTCACATGTGTCTGTCACTGGAATTTTCCAGCACACTGTACTTGAAAATCTCCTCAAAGGTACTGGCTTATGGTCTGGAAATATATCTGAGGAGGTGGGTGCATTCATTAGGCCCGTGTCTTTCTGGCTTTGAGTTGAAAGTGTAACTATCAGGGCATCTGAGCCCTTCATGACATTCCAAATGTAGAGGAAGGTTTCTTCTGCCCCTCTGGAATCAAGGGTTATAGCAACACAAAAATAGGTAATGTGGGCCTGGCCACATGTTTGAGGGAAGTTAGGTGAGGGCCAAGCCTTTGTTTGCAAGCCTGGATCAAGCCTGGATCAGCAATGTTGAAAACAAGGCTGTCAAGTCAGTATGCACAGAACAGCAGAACACAAGTGTGCTGCAAGAGGGGACAGGTGACATCCACTACAGAGAATCTAAGGGATGGTGCCTAAGCCAACTGCTCAAAAAGAGCTTTTATCACCTAGAGCCAAGACTTCTACTGATCTTTGTGTCCTTGGCCTGGCAAAGGCCCTCTATTTAGCAAGGACCCTTACTCACTGATATGCTCAGATGCTTGAATCAAACTATACCACAGACTGAGCAGGTGTTTGATAAACCCTGGTAACAGCAGCCACATCTTGGTGTTCTGGGTCTGCCTGGCAGGCTGAGGTGACATGACCCCTCCCTATGGACTGGTTGGCAAACATCTGCTCCCAAAGCCCAGACAATCTGGAATTCAGACACCATAGGCTCCCAGTACTGTGAATCCTGCAGGTAAGTGAGCCAAATCCCAGGGAGAAAAGTTCAGACTGGAGTAGCATGTAGGCAATGTCTCTGTCACTGTAACATTTGCTTCTGGGGAGGGTTCTGAATCTCTCTTACACACACATCACAAGAGGACTGTCTCTGCTAACTCTCAGATAGATGATAACAGTCATGTGTGAGAAACAAACAACTCTTCAAGGAGTGTCTTCCAACTGACTCACCTTCTGGACACTCTGGGTTGGCTACGTGTCTCATTGCTGTGACCAAATGCCTGAAAAAAAGGGAGTTCAGAAGACAAAGGGTTCATTTGGGGGGTCTTAAGAGGAATAGAGGTATTGGGCATCTATACTATCATGGCACAAAAGGTGCAAAGGCAAGAGCATGAGTCACAATGCATCCAGTCAGGAAGTACAGTGAAACTGGAAGTGGGGCCAGGAAGATGCCCAACCTCAGGGGTTCAGGTCCTCTAGCTAGGCCCCATATTAAGGCCAGCACCCAGTGGAAACTTAGGACACAAAGATCAGTAGAAACCTAGCATTCCAACAGAGACCTACCACATCCAAATCACTTCATGAAGAGAGGTGGCCTTTCTTGGAAGAGCACAATGCTCAGCTCCCATGTGAGCAGAGACAACCTCCTAAAGTGTAAGCTTCCTCACTGCCAAGTGAGCATGTACATGTGAGATGTACAAGTGAGATGACAGAGATGGTAGAATGACTACTGGTGCCCAGAGCCCTAGCCACCATTGTAAAAGTCAAGTTGCATCACCTGGGGCTTCTAAATTAGGTAAACAGCAGTGTGTTATCAATTTCTCATGAAATAGTGGAGGTGGCAGCTTTGAGTCAGCAAGACAGTGTGGCCAAGTGCAAGTGCAAGATGGGGCTGGCTAGGCACAGATGGCAAAGGTGGTGAGAGGTTGGGGACCCTGCTCAGAAACAAGCTCCTGTGTGGTTTCCTGGGCCCCTGGACTCAGAGAGACTAGACTGGTACATCTCTAGATTGCAGAGGTCAAAGGAAGCCAGACTAAGGAAATGTCTTTGCCTCTTCTAGTCATGTGTCTAGGGTGACACACCAGAAAATGCTGTCAAGGAGAACAGAGGGTCTGTGTTTCATTGATACTTATCAGGGACTGTCCCTTTGAACTCTCTAGAAACAATCTGGCCAAGAAGCAGAGGTTACAGCAACAATAGAGAAGGCAATCCTAGAAATAAAATTCAAAACCACAGTAGATGCCACCATACTATTACAATAACTGTATCGAAGATGGATGGTGGCAGCTGTTGGCAAGGATTCGACTAAGAGGAAGCTCTTACACCATTGGTGAGAGTGAAACTAACATAAGCAATGTAGACGGGCATGGAAGCGCTTGCCGCCATCCTTCCGTCTCTCTCCTCAGCATACTTAAGCGACAGCTGTCCCTCTGTGCTCTCTGAAGCATTATAAGCTCACTGCAAGAAATGGAGATGTGTCTGTTGACAGACAAGCAAAATAATGTGTGGAACTTAAACACAATAGATAACTCACCAAAAATGGATGAAATTCTGTCATTTGCAGTAATACTAGTGGGCATAAGGAACATAATGCTAAATGCAATAAGCCATGCACAGAAATATACTTTGCGTGCTCTTCTCTTATGCGGACACTACAGCAGCTGATCTCACGAAGCTGAAAGTAGAATAACACTTACCGAAGCCTGAGACAGAGACAGGGAGGACTCAGCCAAGGAGGACTGTGTTTATTTAGATGAGAAGAGAAAGACCTACTGAGCAGCAGTGCACTCCGTATGTGTCAGGCATGACTGTGATGTGGAGTGGTGTGCAGAGCACTGCAGAACACTGAGAACAGAGGATGAAGAGAAAAATACTAAAGGTTGTAGAAATGCTAATTATCTTGATTTGATCCTCAAACGTTTTTATGCACCAAAACTTACCACTTAAGTGCATAAAATTATTATAAAATAATAAAATAAAACAATGGAAGTCAGCCACCCTCATTGCTGCCACAACAAACACATTCATCTCCAAGACCTCCTCAGCACTGAAAACTTCTCCTTCCTTCCTTCCTCCTCCTCCCCACTTCCTCTGCTTCCTCTTTCTCCCCTCCTCCTCTTCTTCTTCCTCTTCCTCCTTCCCCTCCTCTTCTTCCTCTTCCTCCTTCACTACCGCCTTCCTACGGGCAGTGCCTCTTGCAGGTAATCCCTAATGTGGCCTAAATGTAGGTGTCTCTTGCCTTTCTAGAATGTGCTCTTGAATACAAAATGACTTAGATAGTCCATCTTGCCCACATGGATGCTGTAGAAGGTTTCCATACAGTGGAGAAGGATCTAGATTAAGAACCCCTCTTTGGGAAGAGCCATCTGGAAGGGTCATGAGCCAGGCCACTGGAGATCACTCAAGCCTCACAGGCCCCACAGCTCTTCCTGAGAACCACATGGGGACAATTCCAATGCAGCCCATTTCTGCAGGGTGTCCTTGGGCCAGCACTCCCCTTTCACATTCCTCAGTCTTTGCTGGTGCACTCTCATGTTTGCTTAACTCCAAGGCCTTCCTCCCTCCCCTCTTGGCTTTGTCTTAAGGGTTCCCAGAAGGTCAACTTCCCCTGCCCTCCCCCACCTCTCCAGTGGAGTAGGCACAACCCCACTGATAACACATCCTTCTGTGTTAGCACAGCTCCAGGGGCAAAGAGCAGAGGCTTAACCACCCAAACAACTCTGGGTGAGCAAACTCTGCACTAAAGATATTCAGGGGCCAAAGACCTTCCAGACTCACAGCCACTCATTGAGAAATGGAGATAAGACAGTCAGGGTCCCAGCCACTGCATGGGCCTCTTTGTATCTCATAGTTAGCCCCAGAAAGGCCCCTTTATAGAGGGCCAGGGCTGTATTAAAAGGCAAGAAAAAAATGTCTCTCAGCCCCCAAAAGTAAACCACTCATGAATGTACAGCTTTGAGAATTTTACAGGGGGATTTACTTCCTTCTTATCTCCACAGAGGAAGGTAAGGCAAGGCCTGGGCAGGCAGACAGGTGCTGCATTCCTCAGAGCAGCAGGTGGAGAGTCTATGGTACCCTCCTGCAGAGCTACCTCCCACCATGCACACTGGTCAGCACGCAGGCAACAGGCAGCAGGGACTTTGGAGCCAGAGTAGGATCTATCACCACTGCTGGCTGCCAGGTGTCACCCTTTGGTTCTGAAAATCACATCCTCTGCCATTCAGTGGAGATGACGGTGATATAGACATCACAAGCCTAAAATGAGACTACAAATACATACAGTACTCTTAGCCCTGAAAGAGGCTCCCAATAAATCTTCAATGCACTCAAAGGTTCAAGAACAAATCCCAACCTGTACTGTAATCTGAGACTAAGAACACTGGACTGTAAAGTATCCCAGGATGCAAGACTTTTGTGATGAAATCACAAAGTCCAGGAAAACCAGGATGTGTGGGCTGCTCCCCTTGGCATGGGCATTTAAGTTTCCAAAATTCTATTTTTGAGGGAAAAAAATGACCTCACTGAGGCTCAAGAAAGGAGAAAGTCTATGGTGCCACCCTGCTGGGAGCCACCTCCCACAGACACACAGGTCAAAAGCCATGTGGTGAGACAAGCCTTTGTAAGTGTCCCTCCTCACTGAGTAAGAGCTTCCACAGTGAGAGGGCAGGCCATTCGGGTTGCTTAGTGACTGATACTACACCCAATCCTCAGACCCTGGGGCTCTATCCAAGGGTATCAATGATACTATCTGAGGACAATCAGTAACCAACCACCTATAAGGGACTGCATCTCAGATCACACCAGAGTTTTCGTTATCGAGATTCAAGACAGAACGGAACATGTGTTCCTTCCTGGGTGACAACAAGCAAGTGTCAACAATTGAGATTAAGTTTCTCATACAGATATCTCTAGCGTATTATGACTTAGGGCTTCTTAGCTCAAGATGTAGTGAGTGTGAGTATTTGACAATTCTTCAAATTTTGAGCTTGCACCCCTGATCCTAGGGGTTGTTGCTAAGGCTCTCATTGAGTCCTGGGGTCACCAGAGAGACTAGAGTACCCCGTGTTTTCACAGCCATGCTGTTCTGTGGGTGGACTCTGTATTCCAGCTCGCAGCAGGTTTAGCAGCATGCTGACTTATGATAAGCCAAAGACCATCTGTATTGTAAAATGTGTCCTTAAAATCAAAAGCAAAAGCCAAGGTGCTCTCTCAGTGGTCTCTGGTAGACACCTTCCTCCGCTACAGCTAAGTTAACCAGATAAATGGTGGACTCACTTTAAAGGTAAAAATCAAAGGTTTGTTGTTCTAAGGTTTGTGAATTGAGATTGGAATAGAAACGTGGCTTTAGAGGGTAAGAGAATATCTATGGGTGAGGCAGACAGGAGTTGGAGTACTTCAGCCATTTCAGCACACACACACCCCTGCTGTCAGCAGGGAGGAAAAAGAGGCTTGGAGATGTCCCAGACCATGCCTGGGTACTTTGCTTGTGCAGATATTCAGGAGCATGTGCCACTGTGCTTCTCACAGGGGTATAAAAGAATGAACCCCTGCCTCTTGTGAGCTAGTGGAGAATAGGAGGGACTCCTTGCTTGTGGCATGACTGGTAGGAAACAGGACTTCCCCCTTGCACCATGGCTAGTGGATACTAGGACTCCCAGCCTCTCCCAAGGCTAGTGGGGATGTAAACCATCCGGGCTGACATGAAAATAACTTAAGTGATTCTTCAGAACTTAAATCTGTAGTTACATAGACCTACAATTTCATTTCTAAGTCTATACACAAGAGAAATAAAACTTACATTCACAAAAAAGTACATGAAAGTTCACATTTGCACTATTCAGAAAAGTCAAAGAAGACAACCACTCAAGCATCTTTATCTGATAAATAGGTAAGTTAAACACGGTATATTCACGAGCTGAAGTGCCCTTCACCGTGTTCATCACTCTTGCAATTGACAGAAGCACCCTAAGAGAGGAAGGATTTGTTTTGTGGCTATCTGCCCATCACAGCAGAGAAGACAGGGCAGTGGGAGAGGGTGAGGCCAGGGTTTGCAGCACAATCTCTTCACATCTTGGTGGATCATAAAGCTGAGTAGGGCCGAAACACTCAACGAGCCACTCCTCACACAGCCTCCCATGGCATCACCAGCTGGAGTCCAGATGTTCAAACACATGAACCCATCTCTGAAGGACATCTCTGATCCAGGCCATCACACCACAGAAAGAAATGAAATACTGAAGCATGCTAGAGATAAACAAGATAGAGGAACTGTGAACCACCACACTGAGAGAAAGAAGACTGCTGCGTCCAGTGTAGTTTCACCCAAGCACATGAGGCCTTCCTAGCAGGGGAGTCCACAAAGACAGAGACCTGTTGAGGTTTGGTCTGTTGCTATGTATTATAATGCCAAATACAAAGAGAGGTAGGCAATTTTTGGCTCCTGGGGCTGGGGGTCTGAGGCAGAGACGAGAAGGAGAAAAGAGAGAAGAGAAAGGAGGAAAACGAAGATGTCATAGGGTAAGTGAATCATGACATCATGGCCATGAGGGTTGGCCAACTGGAGTAAGAGTGGCTCAGATGGAACATGGGAATTTATAACTCGGGGTTATCGATAGAGAGGTAGACAGACATAATAGCTTAGAGGGCAGATGTCTGCCCAGCTGTAGTGCTGTTAAGATTTATAAATATAAAAGTGCTGTGTCCTTTATTTGGGAACTGAATGACCCGAGGTGGGGTAGAAACCCCTGATTAATATTTTCCGCAACAGATATTAGATTCCATGGCACGGGGGAAGGGAGAGAAGAGTGGCTGTGGGTTTTTATTAGAGGTGGTGGACATGGGTAACAATTAGTAATGATGACAGCCCATCCCTCTAATACACAACACAAAGAACTCACTGACTTACATACTAGAAAATGGTTAGTGAACTGTATCTCTATTGAAAAACATAAAGAAAATAAACCAGGTGCTGGGGAGGTGTCTCAGTCACATAAGCTCAGGGGACTTGGGCTTGAGTTTGATCCCAGAAGCCATGGTAAAGAGCCTAGTGTAATGGCACTCATAATCCCAGTGCCGGAGAAGCAGACAAGAGGATCCCTGGGGCTCAATGGACAATGGACTGCCGTCCTGCCTGATTGGTGAGCTCTAGGTCCATGAGAGACCCTGTCTCACAAAACAAGGTGGATGGCACCTGGACAAAACCTGAGATTCACACACACACACACACACACACACACACACACACACACACACACCACATACATAAGTGTGCACCTACATACAAAGGTGTACCCACACACTTAATTATTACTTAATTATTAATTATTAGTCAATTAATAATTGACTAATATAAATCAATAAGGGTCAAAGCAATTTCATTTCAGAGTATAGCCTTCAGTCTGGGAGGTTCTTCTAGTGACCTGGCTATAAAGACCAAGTTAGTTTCCTACACAGCTCTTTCCATATTTGTTGATGGTGACATGTTCCTTGGTGTTTGTTTCCCTATAGGCTTGGAGATCTAGACTATCTGGCAGGGACGTTTGTTCATGCTTTGTGTGTCACCTTTCCAGGTCATGCCTGTTCAGTGTACCCTGACCACATCAGTGGATGGACAAGCGGTGGATGAGTAGATGCATGACTGGGTAGATGGGTGCATGGGTGAATTGACGGATATGTGGGTAAGTGGGTGGAGGGATATACGGGTAGGTGGAGATGTGGATAGATAAATGTAGAGATTATATGTGGGAGCGATGGATGAGTGGATATGTGGATGAGTGGATAGGAGTGTGACTAATGTGTGGGTATATAGGGTAGTAATTAGCATAAATGCATCATTACCTGGTTAGACATGTGTCTGAGTAGACAAATCAATTAGTCTCTGAATGGATGAGTGGATATATAGATAGAATGATGAATAGATGGATAGATAAGATGATAGGCAAATGGGTAGATGGACAGATGAACAAATAGATGAATAGGTAAGTATGTGGGTGGTTGGGTGAGTAGATGGATATGTGGGGGTGGGCAGGTGGGTGGGTGGGTGAGTAGATGGATATGTGGGGGTGGGCAGGTGGGTGGGTGGGTGAGTAGATGGATATGTGGGGGTGGGTGGGTGGGTGGGTGAGAAGATGGATATGTGGGGATGGGCAGGTGGGTGGGTGTAAAATGGATGAATGGGTGGGTGTGTGAGCAGATGAAGAAATGAATGAGGAACCTGTGTCACTCTTCCCCCAGAGAACTTCACTACGCAAGAAATCGAGACACACATACCTCAGGACTCTTACATTCCAGGTCAGAAATGAAGGGCAGACGTTACTGAATACCGAAAGGCCCCACTTCCTTCTATGTTCCACACTAACCAGTTAGTTGCCTCCCACTACTCACAGATCCAGGCATGGGGAGCTGCGTGACTGAGTTAGTTGCAAAACTGGGCACCATCTTCCTAAAATGCCCACCCCTTCCTCACAGTATAAGCTGGTATGTTCTACTCTTGCTCCACTGTAGAGGTAAGCGCCTGCTTTCAGGAGTGCTCATTTTGAAAAAGATTCCTTCCTGACTACATAATCATCTCCCTTCCACCAGAGAGAGGAGGAAAAGCAGGAAGAGGAGGAAGGAGTGGGAGCAGGAAACCAAAAAGCAAACGCAAACCTCACCATACTCTGGGCAGTCATTGAAACAAAGCTGGGTGAGCTCACAGCTTTGGAAGGGCCGGGTGGTCAGCAATGAGTCAGGCCAACCAAGCTCTTTGTTATTTGTCTGTAATGGTAGGCCAGTATATGGCTCAAAGCAGAACAAAGCAGTTCTGTGAAGAGGCTACCAAGTGGAAGGCTGAGCTAGGAACAGAACAGAACAGAAGGCAAAGTCCTCAAATGTGGGCTGGGGGTTAGGGGGGGCAGGCAGGCAGAGGTGCAAGGTCATTAGAGCACATGCTCATAGTGGGATGCAAACAAAGAATGGAGAGGCAGGCCCATGCAAGGTCAGGAGACCATGTGGCCATCAAGGTCAGGAGACTGTGTGGCTATCGAGGTCAGGAGACCATGTGGCTATCGAGGTCAGGAGACCATGTGGCCATCGAGGTCAGGAGACTGTGTGGCCATCAGTGAGACGTTCTAGAGGAGAGATATTCAAATTGAGAACCACCTTCCAGGAACTTCATAACTATCAGCTCCACTCTCCAGTCCTGACTCACATTCTGGCCTAGAGCATCTCTGCCAGGAACCTCTCTAGGGCACTGCCCTCCACCACTGGCCAGCCTAAGGTTGGATCAATCTGCTCTGCCCTCTGCACCTTTTCTAAGACACCGTCCCCACAGCACTTGGGGAAGAAGACATCTGTCCACTTTCCAGGTGATGGACATTTGTGAGGCCTTGCCCTCTGCCATCAATGCTGAACTGCCATGCATACCTGGCAAAATCCCTGCCATCCTTTAGAGCCCAGTGGCCCTCGTGGAACTGGTACCCAGAAGCTTCTGAGGTCCCACGATCCAGAGTAGATTTCTGCCTGAGAGAATGTTTTCTGCCCTGTGCCAACTCCCAGGCCAAGCAGATGATCTGACCTATGACTCAGGTAAGCTTCACAAATGAGACACAACTTTTGCATCCTTTTGCTACCAAATGAGAGGTCTTTCTGAATATATTGTAAGCCTGCAGTTTCTGTTGTCAACATGACTGAATTCAGGATCACCTAAGACCCACACTTCTGGATGTGTCTGTGAGGGTGTTTCCAGAGAGGACTAACTAAAGAAAGACCCACTCTGAATGTGGGCAATGTGTTCCAACAGCAGCCCATATATAAAGAGGCATCAAGCAAAGCAGCAAGCACCTGCCTGTTTGCTCTTCTTCCTAGGCGAGTGTATCTATCCTGCTGCTGCTGAACTTTGCTGACATCAGACTCCAGCTTCTTCAGCCTTCTGATGTGCAGCCAGTGCCCCTGATTCTCCAGGTAGCTCTAGGCCTTCGGTATCAGATTAGGACTCCCCAGGTGTCCAGCTTTGTAGACTGGGAAGCTACCAAATTCTCAGCACCTCCATGGGACCAATAGCCATTGTAAGGCTAGGTGGGTATCTCCTGCCATAGAAGATGCTGGAATTTAAATGCATCTTATTGGTTCTGTTTTCTAGAGAACCCCAGCAAATACAACTCCCATTTGAAAACCCTCCTTGAGTAAGCAGATCCTGACTTGGCCAGACTAGAAAGAACCTCAAGTGCCCAGCCCTTACAAACATGGATGCTTCACTCCAGGCTTTCAGTACACGCTCATCACTGACAGCTGTCACATGGCAAATATGGAGCAGGACAGAGGTGCCCACGGAGACATCACCATTCGGTGATGTTCCAGGCAGCAGCTCTGGGAGTTACTTTCACTTACTAGACTCCCTTTTCTACTTGTCCTTGTATGGTCATGCACCTGCAAGTCCCAGGGACAAAGAGAAGAGCTTGAGAGAGGCAGGCACTGGACACAATCTTGCTTCACAAATCAGAATTCCCTCAGTCTGTGTTCTTACCTCCTACTCACACCCATGACTGGGACACATGCAGGCCACCTTTCTCCCAAGGACCCTTGCTGACACCAGTTTCCCTCAGCTGAGCTCCTCAGCTCTGACCTCATCCTATCACCTGAGACTAACACTCTCAGCTCTGGGCTGTTGTCTGTTCACATGTCTCATCCTCCCAACTAAACTGGAAAGGAACAAACACTACCATCATGTATGGGACATGTCAACAGCTCAGAAAGGGCTCTAAAAGCTTTAGTCACCTCTGATGTGCAAGCCAACATCAGTAGCACACCCGGGGACATCAGTGACATGGCCAGGAAGGAGGACTTGGCCATGTTCCAGGGTTACTAGGAAAGACATTGTGACCATGACAGTGCTGCATAAAATTTGATCTGACTTTAAACAAATCTGTGATCCACTGATGCCTTCTTAGAGACGGTCTAGTGTCATTTGCCAGAGAAGAGATTTTTGAAACATGTGCTACTGCCACATCACATAGGCTCAGTGGGACTCAAGTGCAGTTAGTTGTAGCTGCCACACTGCAGCTGTGCAGACAAATCACAGCACGGGGACTCCTTCCCACCTGGCTTCACAGCTCAGATGGTGTCACAGTCCCCAGGGACAAAAGCCAGGTCTATTCTGCATTGGGAGGAGGGAACCAGTGAGAGGCTCACCTTGTGTCCACTTGGGGTTGGCTCCCTAGATCACACTGACATCCACCTGCTGCTTGGCTATGACTTCCTTGGGACTATATTTCTGGTCTGGGAGTGAACATGACAAAGCGAGCTGAAACCTCAGGGGAGGTCATAGGTCATAAACTTGTCCTCTTGCTGCTCTGCTCTGGGGGGGTGACTAAATCTCAGAGTTTTGGGTAGCCACCAGATACTCAAAATGTAATCATTACTTCTTGGCCAATCTAAAAATTTATCCTCGTGTGTAACTTGTGCTGAGGGCTACATTTAAGTGTCCATAAGATGTGACTATTGAATTTATGGGGCTGCTTTTGTGTGCACCCCCAAAGCCTGCCTCAGCACCTGACAGTCATGCCCTAATCATGGCCTACATGGCACAGCATCCATCATTCCCGAGCACACGGGTCTACTAGTGTGACGGATCGGGGCACATAATCTTGATACTCCATGGTGGCATTGAGCGTCACCCTCAGGAACTATCTGACACAATGGAGAGTGTACAGAGGAAGTGCCTCTGGAACAGCCAATAAGGAGGCAAAGCCAGTCTCTTAACATGCTCAGAGCTGTGGCCTGAGCAATCGTCTCGCCGGCAAGAACGCACACGGGCACCAGGATCCTTCTGCAGCAAGCGTTTATTGCAATGAACGGAGGAAGAGAGCGAGACCCAAGATGGCACTGCTTATATACACCCTAGGGTGGCGTGGACATATCTGATTGGCGGCTTGCTCAAAACGCCGTATGACGCCCCGGGCTGGGCGGTGACTTGGCGCGCTTTCACCACTTGCACATGCGCAATTTACTTGTTTACCCACGAGTGTTGGGTGCCAGCGCCATCTTGTAATGGCGAATGCTGTCATCTCTCGCAGCAGCTTTCTACACAGAGCAGTGGTGGGAAAGGCATCCTCGAGAGTCCCTCAGGAGACTTCCATTTAGAGGGATTCCTGTGTCCGGGGCCAACAAGCTCCCTGACTAGGGGTTTAACTAGCACCCTTTCCTGATCCTGAGAAATTAAGTTATTTAAACAAACCCATACAGTGAACCACTCTGCAGTAGATTATGTCTCGTGGAGCTCCAGGGAACCTGAGCAGGACGGGGCAGGCCCTGGGATATAACCAAGCTTTGAAAGGGGCCCATTTCCTGTGTGGGAAACTTATATGTATTCTCGGAGCTTGTCTCTTTGATATTTTAGCAACATTAAAAGACAGAAAACAAATAATAAATTGTAAATGATAAACTATAATTGGTCACACCAGATTCCACTTTTGGGGTCCAGAATCATACACTTTGAAGACCAGCTCTAATGCTGACTCCACTGAGACCAAAGAAAATGTGTAGAAGAAACTGAAAACACAGTCAGGTTGGTTGGCACAGCACAAGTAAGCTGGGCTGTGGGCTTTGTAGTCTATTCCAGAACTCGCCACATTTTATCTGCAATAACTTATACCAAAAAAAGTAGCTTTTGGTTGCCCTCAAGTCTGCCACTCTTGATAAACAATGACAATTTTATGTCTTACTCCATAGGAAGCGCTCATTTCACAACATTGGGTTTTGAAGATTGCTTTTTCTGTTGTTGTGATTGTGGCTCTTTGACCAAAAACAACTGAGTGAAGAAAAGCTTTATCTCAGCTTTTCCTCAGATCACAAGCAGGCCAGCTTGCTATTGCATACACCATTACCTCTGACCAGGGAACCAGTTCACAACTGAGGAACTGAAGAGGAATAGAGCTTGCTGTCCCTCCCTCCCTTTCTCCCTCCATCTCTCCATCTCTCTCTGTCGCTCTGTCTCTCTCTGCCTGTCTGTCTATCTCTCTTCCCTCCCTCCCTTCATCCTTCCCTCCCTCCCTCGCTCCCCCTTGTCAGGTTCATGCTTAGCCAGCTCTTGATCAGCTCAGGACACCCTACCTACCCACGGAATGACACTGCTCACAGTAGCCTGGGCTCCTCTGCATCTGTTAAAAATCAACCCAGTCTCTCACAGACCAACCTAGTCGATCCCTCAACTGAATCTTCAACTCTAAGTTGTCAGATTGACAATTAAGGCCAATTAGCACAAGTGCTAGCATCTCTGTCACTTAGTCGCATTGCGCAGGCTTTCCAGTTTGTTACATGTTCATCATGGTTACAGTTGTGTTTTCCCAGTGCGTGGATGGGGTTCACACCAGTGGCCCCCTATTCAACTGTTTCTCCAATCTGTTCCACTGTAAATTACACTGAAAAAAGTTCAGTGTGTAACTTTTAATGATTTCCTTAGGATAAACTTCTATGACAAGTTTTATTGCCCAGTCAAATGATTTAAACATTAAGGATCTTGATAAAAAGTAATAAAATTACTTCCAGAAAATGGTACCAATTTGCTCACAGCTAAATAGGAATGTCCCTATCCCTCAGCTTCTGCCAGACATATTAGTGTGACCTCATTGTCTGATGTCTGCCAGTTTGGTTGCTGAAAAAAAAGTATCTTTTTATTATTAAGGGTGGACATTTTGTTTTTATTACTCACTTGTTTGATTTCTGGTAAATGTCGGATAGCAGTGTTCGTTTGTCTCCTTGGATGGTCAACAGTTTCTTATTGGCTTCTGAGAGCACTTTAAAATGTTCAGTTCTTGTCTGTCATATTGTGAATATTCGTGCAATACATTACATTTTCATCTTGATTTAGACTCTATTTTAATTTGCAAGTATTTTAGTTTTAAAATAGTCTTACCAACCTTGCCTCTCTGGCTCTCTTTCCTGGGGAAAAAGTCCTCTCAGGGCAAGATTGGATAAGCACATCGGAGTTTCTACCCTTTGGGTTTTTTTTTTTTCTATGTGTGGAATTATTTAATCTGCATGAGATTAGTGCTGCCGTGAAGTCCTAAGAAGGGGTCTAGCATCTCTCCAAATAGGAACTTGGTACCCAGGTCCATTTCCCGTCTGATAGATACAAAGTGTTCCTTTTGTTGAACATTAAGTTATCACAACCCATTGAGTCTGTTCTTCAGTTTTCTCTTTTTTTATTATTGTTTTTTTTATTTACACTTCAGATGTCATCCCCTTTTCCCATTCCCTCCCCCCATATGCCCTTTATCCCATCCCTCTTCCTCCTTTTTGCTTTTATACCATTTTAATTACATGCAAGTATTAAGGTCAGTTCTAGGTTGAGGAACGAGCAAATAAATTCAAATAGTCAAGGAACAAGCAAGACAATAAACACAAAAAGTCAAAGAAGGAAGGCAATAAACAAAGTCTTGTGATCACTCCCAGGATCACTATTTCTTTAGTTTTCATTTTATTACACACACACACACACACACACTTTTAATTGGTTTTAGTTCAGTAAAGCAAATCATAAATTTTCATTTTTAAAAATGTTATTACCACTCTTTTGAAAATTTTTCTCTAATTTAAAATCACTTGGTTGAGTTTGAAATACATCTATATGTGATTTTGGATGACACTAAATTATGTTTTTAAATTACAAGGAAAAGTATATCTTTATGACATTAAATCTTTCCCTTTTAGAAAGCTGGTGTAGACTTTTTTTTTCCTAGTTAGTTAAATGGGGAAAATGTAAGATTAGTTCTGCATATTTCTTCAATGTAATTCAAAATATTTTGTACACCGCAGTGAATATCATCTTTTCTTCCCTTGGTTTTGTTTGGTTAGATGGTTGATTTTTAGAGACAGTTTCTCAGTTGGTTGCCCAAGCAGGGCTCAAGTCACTGTGTAGTCCTTGCTGACCTCAGTCACGTGGCAATCCCGCTGCATGCTGGGATTAAAGTGTGAGCCACTACACTCAGGTCTCCCCTTGCTTACAAGTCAGTAACTGCCAATATACAAAGCACTTACTGGCTAGTATGCTCAGGCTGTGACTGACCAGTTTACTACAAACTCCTTTATTTACCCCAAACTATTTTCAATTTATTCTCTTGAATTCTTTTCAGTGGCAAACTAAACCATCTACAAATTGCAATAGTTTTATGACTTTATATTATGTATCTTTTGCATTTTTCTTGTCATATTGCATTGTCAAAAGCTGATACCCATGTGTAAGGTGGGAAAAGACCTTTCCTAGTCAGCTACTGGGGGAGCTCTGAAGTCTTTCAGTTTAATGTTTGATTAAAGGTTTTAGTTTAAAGTGGATATTTATCAAATTAAATAAAAACTAACTCCAAATTTGTTAAAACTCTTTAAAATTACTGATTGTTCTGGCTAGTTCTATGGCAACTTGACACAAGATGTAGTCTCTAGAAAGGGAATCTCAATGGAAAAAACGCTTCCATAAGATACAGTTGTAGTCAGACCTGGAAAGCATTTTTTTAATTACTGATTGATGTGAGAGGACTCATCCCATTGTGGGTGGGGCTGAGCAAGGAGCAAGTCAGTAAGCAGCACCCCTCCATGGCCTCTGCCTCAGCTCCTGTCTCCAGGTTCCTGCTTCATTTGAGTTCCCAGCCTAATTCCCTTCGATGATGGATTGTGAGTGGAAACATAAATCAAATTAACTCTTTCCTCCCCAAGTTGCTTTTGGTCATGGTGTTTCATTACAGCAATAGAAAACATAACTCAGGCAAATGTCTTTGATTTCTTCCAAACAATGAGTCTGTGAATTAGCACTCTGTCTGTGGATTAGCAGTCCACCTGTGAATTAACAGTGTGTCTGTGGATTAGCAACCTGTAGAATAGCAATCCGTCTGGACACTCTTCTGTGCATGTTACTTTATTTTCATTGTCTTCTCACTTCATGATCATGCTTAGATTAGCCATTCAAAATCTGTCAAAATAGATTTCTCCTAGACAATGGAGAAAATACTTGCTAGCTACACATCTCACAGAGAATTAATACCTAGAATATAGAAAGAACTAAAAGCCTAAAAACAATTCCAAGCCATCTATCTTCTGTAGTGAGCTCCAGCCAGCCAGGGGTACATAGTAAGACCTCATAACAAACTTAATAAATAGGATAATGAAATGAACAGTTTTCAAACAATGAGTCACAGATGGCCGAGAAACAGGTAGAAATGTGCAGCCACACCCACCATCAGAGAAATATAATAAAAACTGTCTTGAGAGTCTGTCTTGTCCCATCAGCAGTCACTGAGAAAACAAATAATAACAAGTGCTGGTGAGCATATGGACAGAATGGAATTCTTTTTAAAAAGGCAAGGGATGGTGAAGTGGAAATGTCTGGTTTGTTTGGAAAGTCAGTTATGTCAAATGATGTTTTGCTAGGGCACACAGTTAAAAGGATGTCTTGCTAAAGTAGACATGTCACATAAAAGAAAGTTTTCCTGAAGCAGACACAGGCGAAAGGATATTTTGCTGGAGCAGACACATGAAGGAATGTTTTCCTGGGGCAGACACGGGTGAAAGGATGTTTTGCTGTAGTGGACAGACAGTGGGAGATGAGCACTGAGCATTGGTTTGGTTTGCTCTGCCTCATTATTCTTTGATAACTTCATGCATGTATTGGGTCACTTTACATAGAATTGTTGAGCTCAACTTGTGGTAACGCCGCTATTGAGAGAAACTCACCCAAGAACTGCTTGTGAGGTTCCTGCAGCTTCTTGCCTCTTCAGTGACCTCAGGCCAGTTGTTGAGCCTTGTGCTTTCTTCAGGATAGAACTACCACAGCTGTGTCTGCCTGCTGAGAAGACTGGTCTGCAGCTGCTGAGTCATATTTGGTGTTTGCTACGGGACTGAACTGCTGAGAAAAAAGATCAAGCTTGCCCCCAAAGGACTATTGCTAAACAGGTCCACTTCCCCCCTATCCTATTAACTTTTCTCTTCCACCACCTCTGGTGGGTGGTGAACAAGAGGAGAGGTTGAACACTTATTAAAGTAGATTTCAAAAATTTATGCCTACAGGTTTGGGGGGGTTCTTATACAATGCTGGTGGGAATGTAAATTAGTCAAGTCACCATGAAAATCAGTGTATTGATTACTCTAAACTCTCCCTACCTGTGTTCATGTGAGCAAGCCTAATTCCATCCCTCAGTGGATCCAGAAGGCAGAAAAGAGTAAGAGGGTGAAGGGGTTTCACAAGAGAGGGGATAATGGGGTGTACATGATTCAAATATATTATTACATGTACAAATTTGTTAAAAAAAATAATTGTTTGGAAGGGTAATATGTAGGAAGAGCTAAGGGGGAAGGAGCACTGAGAGGAAAAGATGGAGTAAGGAGAGGAGAAGATGAAGTAGATGAGAAGCTAGGTAATGATAGAGAAAAAGAGAGAGAAAGAGAGAGGGGGCATGGAGGCAGAAGTTCACGTCTCCACCAGTCAAAGATAGTTTACATAGCTAGGTTGGGTAGTAGGTTACACTTCTGATTGAACATTAACATACTTATAAAGTCTTTGATTAACATTTTAAAAAAATTGTATAAAAGCAAAATGGAAAAGGGGACACAGGATAGGGGTTTTCTAGGGAGGGGAAATGGGGAAAGGGGTTGGTATCTGAAATGTAAATAAAATATCCAATAATAAAAAAAATTGTTTTAATTTTCAAATTGATCTAGTATACGATCCAGTTTACCACTCCCAAGTATTTGTCAAAAGGCTCAAATCAATGTGTCACAGGGATATCTGCACACTGATGGTTATTGCAGCAATAACAGAGACTCCTGCATATGCATGCTTACTGCTGCAGTGGTCACTATGGCTCAGTTATGGAACCAACAACAGAGGAAAAGATAAAAAAAAATGGGGTTTGCATAGACGATGGAATTTTTCAACTATAAAGAAGAAATATGTTGTTTGCTAGAAAAATGGATGCAGCTGAAGGTTATCGTATTAAGTTGGTTAAGCCGGTCTCAGAAAGATAAACATCACATTGCTCTCTCATTTGTGGCTCCTAGATTTTATATAGATTCATAAAATTACATATGTTTGCATGAATGAAAGTAAAGGTGAAACCGTCCCAGGGTGAAGGAAACTAACAGAAGCAGGGAGGGGGAGGAAAGGGAGCAGAGGAGACAGACATGAGGGAACAGGCTCACTGTGCAACACATACCAATTTATACTCATAAGGGAGGGAGGAACCTAAGTGGGAGAGGGGGCAGAGACGAACAGGATCAGGTATAAGGGGGGTCAGGAGAGAAGCCCAGAGGGCCAAGATAATGAATGGAAATAAGCAGCATCAGAGAATGGGAGGTGGGGGGAACCTCTAGAAAGTTCCAGAGATCTGAGAGGTGAAAGACTCTAAGGACTCAGGGGGTGGCCTTAGCCAAAATGCCCAACATTGGGGAGAGGGAACTCAGAGAGCCCACCTTCAATAGATAGACAGGGCCTCAAGCAGAGGGACAGGGTTACTAAGCCACAGTCGATATTTCTGATATAGAACTGGTCCTGTCTAAAAGAACTGCAGGGACAAAAATGGAGACGAGACTGAAGGAAAGACAGTCCAATGATGGCCCAACTTGGGATCCATCTCATGGGAGGGCACCAAGGCCTGACACTGATATTATGATGTGCTTACCAATGGGAGCCTAGCATAGCTGTCCTCTGAAGGGCCCTACCAGCAGCTGACTGAGACAGGCACAGATAATTACGAAACTATTTAACTGAAGTTGGGAACCCCTATGGTTGAATTAAAGGAAGAAGGATTGAAGAAGCTGAAGGGGAGAGTGACCCCATAGGAAGGTCAGCAGTCTCAACTAATCCAGACTCCAGAGAACTCCCAGAGACTGAACCACCAACCAGGAGCATACACGAATCTCGGTCTGAGGCCCCTGACACATGTATAGCATATATAGTGAAGGACTGCCTGGTCTGGCCTCAGTGGGAGATGTGCCTAATCCTCCAGAGACTTGAGGCCCAGGGAAGGGGGAGGTCTGGTTGGGGGAAGCACCCTATTGGAGGCAAGGGGAGGAGGAATGAGATGAGGAACTGTGGGAGGAGACCAAGAAGTAGGACAATGGGAATGTAAATAAATAAAAAAATAAAAATTAAAAAAAAAAAAAACCCCAGAAACTGTGTGCCCCACCACGAACAATTAGATACACAATGACAATTTCTGAAAAGGGAAATTTGTCAAAATGAACAGTAGGCTATTATTCCTGCAGATGACATGCATGCTATGAGCATGTCTGTTCTAAACTAGCTTCTCGTATCTGACATGACTGCTGGCTGAGACTCAGGCCTGGTGCCCCATGTTCTGGGTTTCACTGCCCAGCGTTTAGTTTGCAGGGTTGAAGCACTCGGATGTGCACCCGCGCAGCTATTTTCATGCTACCTTGGTTTGATTCATGTAAGAATTATGATAGCTTTACAAAATGAATTGGAACAGTTTTTCATGTTAAACTTGAATATTTAAATGATGTGAAGATTTTTTTTTCTGGGAATGTAAGAGAATATTTCATTAAAATTACATGTGCCCTAGACTCATGTTTTCTTGTTTTAGAGATAACTGCTGACAATGTTTCAGCTCTGTCCAATGACATTTATCTACTCACAGTTTAGATACCTTACAAACAGTTTTGTGTATTTTATTATTCATATATTTAAATGTTTTTGTTGTGGGAGACATTTAAAATGGTGGCATCCCATCTGGCTTATAGTTAAGGAGCCACCATGTTCCAGACTAGCCTAGGCCTGAGGCCATGAGCAGCAGTGGCGGCTCAGGTGGCCCTGCCACCCGCAAGACGCCAGCTTAGGAAATGGCTCTACCAATCTTCCACGATGTCTCCACAAGGCTGGGCTGAGACCAGACCATCCCGCCATCCATGTGAGCCCAGTAGAAATGAGACCCTAATGCTTAGATTATCCAAAGGCTTTATATGTTTGGTAATGCTCAATAACAAGATGCCTACACAATCAGAGGTGTAACCCAATACCCAACCTAGATATATCAACTACCTTTGACTGCTAGAGACAGGTGCACATCTGCTTCCACATTCCCCTCTCTCTTGTCCTCTCTTTCCTAGCTCCTCCTCTTCCTTCTCCCCTTCCTCTCCTTACTCCTCCTCTTCTTCTCCTTACTCCTCCCACCTTAGCTCCTCCCAACTTGCGAGAAAATATGCTGCTATATGTTTTATTTTAATGAATGTAGATATGTATGGGTTTGTGCATGTGAGTGTAGGTGTCCCCAGAATCTAGAAGGGGTTGTTGGGTCCCCTTAAGCAGGAATTATAAGCAGTTGTGAGCCATCTTGTGTAGGTGCTAGGAATCAAACTCTGGTCTTCTGCTAAAGCAGCAAGCTCTCTTAATGCTGAGTCATCTCTCCAGCCCCAGTTAATGGATTTAAGTTAACATGGTGATCACACATGTTTATGGAGTACGGTATGGCACTTCAACGGTGTGTACACAATGCGTTAGTACCAGTCCTTGTTTTCCCCAGGACTAGTCACATCTTATCAATATCTATCAATATGGATACATTCTCCTCTTTGCATTTTCATCATTGCTATCTGCCCTTAAATCTTTTCTATGTCTGATCTTAGGCATTTCTCCTTCCTCTTAATTATTAAACTTTTGTGTGATTTTAGTTTTTCCAAGCAATATGTGAACATTCTTTTGTTTTTTTAACATATTTTTTCTCTGCAATTATGTTTTACTTTCCGATGTTTTCCTGCTTTGCGTGTGGCTTATGTGTTTGTATTTGTACTTGAGTGTGTATATGTATTCCATGTACACGGAAGACCCCATAGAGGACAGAAGGGGGTCAGAGGCCCTGTAATTGTAATTGCAGATGGTTGTAAACCTGGAGTGCTGGGAATGTAACCCAGGTCCTCTGCAAGAGCAGCCAGTGCTCTCAACTGCTGGACTATCTCTCTGGCCAACTGCCCTCCTAACCTTTTAAGTATCTGTCACATCTTCATTCTTTCCAGTATAGTATTGGAGAAATATTAACAGTGACTTTTCATGACTCTGTCTTGACCACTCCCATAAGACACAGGAGCTGGTGGACAGGATTTCAGTGATTTTCATTTTTCTCAAGATTTTCATTTTTAAAAAAGAAGACATTTTGATTCCCTACTGAATGTAACTTCCTTGTTGCATGGTTTCTATTTCCAAGATGCTTGGAATGGAGGCCAAAGGGTCTAGTTAAGGTGAACACAGCATTTGAACCAGATTCTAACCTCCGTCCTCAGTGGACAGAGCTGGAGAATATTTGCCCTCCATTTTGAGGGAACCAAAGAGAAAAACAAACAAACAAAGCCAGTTAGGGATACATGAGCACCAGTATGTCTGAAGTAACAGCCATGGGGATACCAGAACAGGGCGGCCACCAAGCTGTGGGAGGTTTGAACTCCCAGGTCAGTCTTTACTGACACTCACGGGGGATACTGGCCAGTGCCATGTGAGCTCACTTTCTCTCTCTCTCTCTCTCTCTCTCTCTCTCTCTCTCTCTCTCTCTCT
>JANHMN010000016.1:56940070-57006099 GCA_030674055.1 Rhabdomys pumilio | reverse complement strand
CATACATACATACATACATACATACATACATACATACATACATACATGCAGACAAAACATTCACACATAATACAAATCAACTAATTTAAGAAAAATGTTTAAATGAATCTTGGAGAAGAGTTTGACCGCAGACCTGCGCTCTGAGGGTTAGCAGGAAACTAGGATCTAAGGGCTTCTTGTCCCTGTCACAGCTGCCAGTAAATGAGACTGGGCTCCAATAATGGTTATTTAATGGATACAGAGAATTAGACTCCACATAATTTTCATGTGTCCTGGAATATAATTTTTCCTTTGACTTTTAAAAAATGAAAAAAACAATTCTAAAGTCAGTGGTCATTTGAATACAAATAGCCAAGTCCTAGGGCACAGGGTTCCGTAGATATGAGCAATGAGTGACAAGGGGTTGTTGTGTTCTGTTCTGCTGACACCTACCTTTGCCAACTGTTCCTTCACCAGGGAGGGAGCCCTTGACTTCCAGATCTGAAGCTCAGGGAGATGGCAGATCTGTCTTCCTCACCCCACCCCCAACTCTCCTTTACTCCTCAAGTCTCACCAATTAGCATTAATCTACATGGCAGGAATAACAACTTTGGCATCCCCTATCTTGGAGTCATAGTTAAGCATTCTGGGCTTTTCTCCTAGGTTGGCTGATTTTAGAAGAAAAGTAATGTTTTTAAATAACGAATGTACGTATGTTATTGTGGGGATATAAAGAGGTCACTGGTTGGGTCCTAGCAGTATGATGTCATTTCCCCCTCCCTGGGTTCCAGGCTAAAGTCTTCTGCCCTTCCTGGGAGGACCCTCTTCTTACGCCCCCACCAATGTTCAGTCTGTCCTCTCTGTTGTTCTCCCAAGGCTTTTTTATACCCTGTCTGCTTCT
Source organism: Rhabdomys pumilio (assembly GCA_030674055.1). Classification (NCBI taxonomy): domain Eukaryota; kingdom Metazoa; phylum Chordata; class Mammalia; order Rodentia; family Muridae; genus Rhabdomys; species Rhabdomys pumilio. The sequence continues at coordinate 57,005,219 of JANHMN010000016.1, read as the reverse complement.
TTAGGGTGTTCCTGGTCCTGCCCATTGCCATGCCTTTTCTTTCTGGCTAAATGGGACAGTGATTTGGGACAGATGACAATATGCCCAGCCTCAGAAGATAAAATCATGAATCTTAGTTGGATTCAAATCCAGTAAGAAGGATCACCCAGGAAGTATTTTTGAGGCCACAGATACCCAGACACTACCTCCTGACAACAGGATTCTCGATCCCCTGCTTGAGGCCTGAACATCCATTTCTTTTAAGTTTTACTAAGTTGGGGAGATCTGGCTGATACCAGTCCTGGCTATTCTATCTCCTGCCTGGCACTCCTCCTCACTGCTTGCCTTGCAGTGAGAAGTGAGTTATGGAAATGTTCTTCCGTCAGGATAAATGGAGAGACCTTCCACCCACACTGAGCAAACCTACATCATTATTATTACAGAAGAGTCATGAGATGACAGATTGGCAACCAAAAGCCCTGTGCTGAGGATGACAGCACAGATGGTGGTGACACAGTGAGTGTGCAGAGAAGCCTTGGGACTTCCAGGTTAACTCCCGACGGCCCTGGTTCCTACAAGAAGACAGTAAGTGCACTTTAGAACCGAGTATCTGTGGCTTTCAAGTTCTCCTAAGAGCAGACATTTCTTTTATTAGAGAAAAGGCATGTCTTTTCTATACCATTGCTTTCTTCTCTTTCAGTCTGTGTCAAAATCCAGTTTGGTTGCACAAGATCTTCTCAAAGTTCTCTGGCTTCTTGTTCTAACTGAACTGCATTTTTCCAGCTTAGTCTCTGGCTTGTTTTTCTTGTTTCCCAGAAAAGGACCCTAGGATTCAGAGTACCACAGAGGACACAGAGGATAAAAAAAGGCCTCCTTCTCTCCAAGTCCCTGCTGTCTTTGTCCTTGGTGTGATGCTCATAAAAATGCCGGTGCTGGTCTGAATTCCATCCATTTGGAGTGGCCCAATTTGTCTCTGGCAAATTCCCCAGTGTTTTATTCTATCCTTAGTATTCTGAAGTCTCAGGAATATGTCTAGAACTTGTTCCATGGCTGAGTCTGTTACTTGGAAATTTGTTTCTCCTTGGAGGTCTTTCAATTTCCATATATTACTTCTTAATCAGTTTCCTCTCAAGAAATGCCTTTAGGTATCGGGTGGGTACTCACATTTACCAGCGTGTATGCGTACTTTAGGTATCAGGTGGGTACTCACATTTACCAGTGTGTATGTGTACTTTAGGTATCGGGTGGGTACTCACATTTACCAGTGTGTATGTGTACTTGTAGGAGTGGGTGTGGAGGTCAGAGGTCAATGTCAAGTAACTCTCTCAATCGTTGTCATTTTAAGACCTGGTCTCAGTTGTCTAGGCTGCTTAGCATCCAGGGATCTGCATGCTATGCCTGCCCTAGGGTTATAGATGTGTACTGCCATACCCAGCTTTTACATGGGTAAAAAGTCTATGAGTTCAGATCCTCGGGCTGTCCATCAGGACTTCAGCTCTGTAGAAGTAGACTGTCTACTTCTGGTCTTAATGATTCATCTTCTCATCCATGATCCCCTGTGATTCATTCCTTTATGTTTTCTATTTCCTTCTTGACTATTCTCTCAACAAAATCTGATACTGTGGAAGGAGGAAACACAGCACACACTGACTGCTTCCAGATATCAGCTTTATTTAGTAAATGAATAGCATTCTATTTAGTTACCACACTAGAACTGTATGCCGTTATGTTTCATATGGAAAATGAAAGTGAATCTCCTCCCCATGACATAAATTCTAGAGAACTAAACCTGACTGATCTCCCTTCCTCGTGGGACTTGTAGATGCTACAGTACCCACGGGCATACTGGACAGCTCCTTCCCTACTATCTGGAGCAAAATAGCAGTTTCCTCCCCAAGAGCAACCTAAAGGTAGCTACCCCACCCTCCTTCCTGATGCAGGCAATTCTAGAAATATCCTATTGTTCTGAGTGTACCCCATCCCTTCAACAAGCCCTCAGGAACCCCTGTGGACTGGTTTTCCTTCATCATTTCTCTGTCCCTCCTCCCTCAGTCCTGACTTCTGGGATTACCTCCCAAGTGAAGGGTTTTCTCCAAATCCTTGTCTCGGGCTCCGCTTTTCATGAGTCTTGACATGTACCTCATGTAGCAAGTTCTACATGCACCATATTCTCCATGTAGCATGTTCTACGTGCACCATATTCTCAATGTAGCATGCTTTCCAAGGACTTGAGTTTGGGTACTAGAGGTACTACATGTTTGGAAGATGGGAAGAGAAGTCAGGCTGTCAGAGATGTTGGTTGTAGTGAGCAGGTCCAAGCCAGAGCCATTCAGGACATTTGTCAGGGAGCCCCAGGATACACACTAGGAGAAGCAGAAAGGATACAGGATGGGAGAGCCCAAGAGAAAGTCTCTATGGAAGGGTTTGTTGAGACCTAGGCTGCACCCAGTTCAGAGTCCTTGCTGGACTTAAGTGAGGTCAGCAGCCAAGGAGTCTTACTGGCCCAGAACCAAAGTGTAGATCAGCCTTCCCACCGGGGATTACAGGAGGTAGAAAGACACTATCACCAGCCAGTCAGCACTAAGCCCATGTGCAGGAGAAGCTGAGTGTGCACAGTAACTGGGATCAGACCAGATCCCATTCTCAAAGTGTATCCAAAGAGAGGGGGAAAGAGCTTGCCAAATTAAGCATCAAATGGGAAGTGACTGGCATGGGAATAGGGACCTAAGGTTTCACAGCTTGGCTATGTATTCCTCAATGCCCACCTCCTTTTTGTTTGCCAGTAAGACCTCCTCACCCTACACCATCAGCAGGGTGATTGATGGGAGCTGAGGAGCCTCCGAGCTTGCTATGTTGGAATTGAATCTCCCTGTGAAATAGTAAAGAGAGAATCTTACTCCACTGTGGTGTTTGAGAATGGTTGAGAATAGCTAGTCATCAGAGCAGAGCCTCATGGTTGAATCCTAGTGGCTTTATAAGAAGAGAGAGCATGACACTCAGTTATATGGTGCCTATGACTCAACATCCAATGCCCACACCACCTCAGGACTCCGCAAGCAAGAAGGTTATCAGGATCTTGAGCCTGTGTAACTAAGAGCTAAGAAGCCTCTTTACCTCACAAAGTTGCTCAAATTTGTTGCATGGGGCATTGGAAATGACCGTGGCTGCCGGCTCTAAATTCCCACACTAACAGCAGCACCAGATGGCTGCCTCAGTGGCACTGACCTGGGACCCATGAGATGCTGGCATAGCTGCTGCCTCCACTAGCCAGCACAGCAGCCTCCATGGCTCTAGGCATGGCCCCTAGGCCAACTCGGCCACCTCCACGGTGCTCGGCTTAACCCCAGACAATAGCAGCCATCCTCACAGTAGATATCACAATTCCCAGTACCCAGTAGAAATGAGACTCTTAACACTTAAAGTTAACCAATGGATTTATATATCAGCAAATACTCAAATCACACACATAATATGTGCACAAGTTAATAATAAGATACACACATAATTTAGAATTGTTATACCAATTATCTAACCTTTTGATAAGAACAACTACCTGAGACTGCTAGAGACACACGGGGACATGTCTGCTGCCATTTGGCCTCTCTCCTGTCTCCCTACGAGTTTCTCCCCGCCTTCCTCTCTCTGCCTCCCTTAGCTCCACCTCACATTTCTCTATCCAATCACAGGGCTTCCGCTGCAAATACATTGAACAGAGAAATTTCTACGACACAACTCTGGGAACATGTCACAGTGAAAGAAAGCAGATTAATGAGCCTCATACCCAGAGAGGGCATCCATCAGCCCCCTCTGAAGCTGGGTCTAAGCATGTGAGTAATACCACAGAGGTCATCTGCACTGCCGAGTAGTGATCACTGCTCTCTCCTTCTCTGGCCCCTTTTATATAGCTAGGAGATGGCCACAGGTAGACCTTGGACATCACAAAACAGCCCCATGGTGGTGATCCTGGTACCCTTCATGACACTGTTGAACAGAGTCTGTGAACTCTTACAGTTAAAGAATGGCTTTGGTTTTAACTGGGGAGGTATATCCGGGGACTTCCACGAAGCACCAGTATTCCCCTGAGCACAGACAAGGCCACATGGATGAGGGTCATTCTGAACAAGCTTTCTGAGTAGCTGGCTCAGGCTAAAATTAGAAAAGGAAACAGGGAAGATATAGGCGAGGTTATGTCCAGGCTCAGGGTTTTCACAGGGTAATTCCATCTGAAACTAGGCAATAAAGGAGGAAGGAAGATGGGTTGGTGGAATCTAGGGCTCATAGCCCAGAAGACCTGCTCTCTTACGACAGATCCCTTAAGGAGGGAAGCAGACAAACACACCACTGACAGCATCAGCTCAGAGGCCCAAGCTCCCTCCCTGATAGTGAAAAAACCTGGCTTGGGCAAAAGGGGGCACACGGGAGATTTGAGATGGGCAGGCAGTGGACTGGTGTGGCCATCCTGGCTCCAGAGAACATCAATCTGGCTTTCTGTCGGGAGAAGCAGAAGGTCAGTAGCAGAACTGCTCTCAGAAGTCCCTTAGTCATCCACAGGTGACAAGTGTGGTCAGAGCTTAAACCACAGGATGACAAAGGAGGGTTGGATGTGGGGACCAAGGCCTCGCATGCCTGTTCTGCTGCGTGTTTATAAACCCTGTGGATTCTCAACTAAGGAGATTCTCTATTGAGTGCACTGGGGGCCCTCGGCACAGCAGTGGAAGATGAGAGCCATGGATGTGAGCAGTCAGCACAGGCCACAGTGATGGCAGGAGCAAGGCTACAGTCTCTCCTGTGTGGCCCCATGTGAGCGTTAGAGTGACCCTTGAGGAAAGGCCAGACACCCAGTGCATAGCTGAGGAAGCTATTGAGAAAGTAGCAGATTATTCCTGGTCACAACTCCTCTCCTTCTAAATTCTCCTTTATTTTCTAAAGGAAACAATGTGGTAAGTCCTGTAGGGGTGGACAGTCACAGCGCAGTGCATCCCTGTCCTGGTAAGCATGTGTCCTTACATCTCTGTGACTCACTGGCACTGCAGATGGAGGTGCGGACATGGAGGCTGGAGAGCCCTCCATTAGGTATGGCTATGGCAAAGGGCCCAACATCAGAGATGGTCCTCGGAGCAGGCAGAGCCTCAAACAAGCCATAAGCACTAGCTGGGAAGCCTGGGGTCTCCAGAGACACGTCACATCCTCTACATGTTCTCATCACAAATATTCAAGTTCAAGTCTGCACTGGATTTTCTAACTGCAAACAGAAAGTCTGTAGTCCAGCAGGTGGTGGTCATGAAGATGCTGCCTGCAGTGGAAGACAGGCCTGGCAATCAATGGGTATGGATCAAGGTAAGGCTTGTGCCGGGCGGAGACAACAGCACAACGGTGAGTGTTTGCAGTCTTTAAGAATAGCATCTCATTTATAAAGTATGAGTAATAAAATCAATGCTGCTGAAACTGAGCAGCAGCAGGGCAGAGCGTGCTCTCCCAGCGTTATGGCAGATGACACATTAGAATGTTCCGTATGCTCTCTTACTTGTACAGTGGGGGGGGGGGTGTTTGTTTATTTTTGAGTTGTTTTTTTGTGTGTGTGTTTAAAGAGATTGTGGATGAAGATGAAATGTACAATTGCAAGCACGTGGTGGTGGGGGAGGGAATGTCCCTTACTGATTAGCCCCACATCTTAACTATATCCTGGCATAACAAGGATAATTGATAATCGGCTTTCCTTGAAAACCCCTAAACTTAGGCAGGTAAACTAACATGCGACGGTCCCATGCACACCTATTTTGGAGAGAAGCAGGGAGGCAAGCATAGGGAGCACCGGGGCTGAGAAGAGCAGCAACCTCAGTCCCTGGGAGAAAGCTGATGTTGGTGGTGAAGTCTAAGAAGGCAGGTAGTTGAGGCCTCTTTCACTCGTGCCTTGGGCCACACACAGGAATGGCCAAATTCATGGCTAAGGAACTACAACAGCATGAAGAGAGTCAGGGTAGGAGGCTGACAAGTAGGGGAGTCTGGAGCGATTCCCCAGAGAACTGCCACATGCAATTCACCCGTGACCTCAAAAACCCTCTGGGATTCTGGGCAAGGTCCCCACTTACAGTGGCTCCTGTCTGCCCCTCCCAGTCAGAAGAGCCAGTGCTCTGTCCTGCACCTGAACTCTGAAGCTTAGATATGCTGCACCTGGGCTGATCTCAGGCCTCTCCTCCCATCTCTGCTCCACCTACACCTGATTCTGTGCTGAGGAGTATTGGCTCAATAGAAAAGAACGTGATTCAGTCCACCTATAGAGCCCAGCCTAGTGGAGATTCCTGAGAGCCCTTTCTCAGGCTGGCCAAGGGCCAGCTCACTGCTGCTGCTCCAAGAAACTTGGGAAGCAGCCTCTGCTGCCCTGACCTGACACTGCCTCCTTATTCAGAGTTGCAGCTGGGCCAGGCACTTCAAGAGGTGCCCAGTGCCCACTATACTCACCCTTGGAAGCCCCCTCCCCTGCTGTCCCTCAGTGGGCTCTGAGCAACACTTAGTGATGGAACACTGCCTCGGCAAGCCCAAGGTGGGGCGGCCTGCCAAGTGCTCTCCCAGCAGCAGGGGTTGTTCTGCAGGAAAGAGGAAAAATGACTGCAAATAAGAGCAGACGTCAGCTTTCTCCCCGCAGCAGGATGAGGTCATTCCAAGCATGCTCTTCTCTTCCTGGATTCTTTTCATTTGTTTGGAGTGGGCAGCCCTGAACCCACAGCATGCCATCTCCATGCACAAAGTGGTGCCCAGGGTGCTTGGGATCTCAGTAGCTGGGACCCTCTGCTGCCCTCTGCAAGAGCTGGCCATTTGAGACCTCCCTTCAGTGGGCTGTCTAAAAATAGAAGCTTCAAAGCTGCAGTGCTTTGAAGTGTCTGTCCTAGAGCCAGACACTTTCCCAACACACAGAGGCTGCCAGGAGCCACCTGCAGTCCTACTACTGTCTTGAGCATGGCTCAACCCATGTTGTTCATATGACAGCGATTTATGGGGTACTCACCAGAGCCATTGATAATCCAGGGACCGGACCCCGTGAGCAGCCCCAGATGACCCCAGAGGAAGCACAAGCAGGGATAGAAGAAGAGGCCTACACAGGGTCGACAGCAAAGATGTCTTCCCAGGAAGCATCCAGCGAGGCCAAACCTTCAGTGAGGGCAAGAGGGCAGGGATCCTGCTGCTTGTCCTAGAAGGAAGTTGGAATGCAGACAGAGATGGCCAAGATGGACATGGAGATGAGATAGGTAGGTAGGTAAGTAGATAATCAATACTAGATAGATAGATTGATAAAGAGAAAGAGATATAGTAGATGATAGATACAAGATAAACAACAGATGGATGGATAACAGACAGACTACTATAGTGACATGTGTTGTAGACATGTGAGTGTACACTCACAGCCTATACTCATATATGTTTATAGTCACACATGCATGCACATATGCTTATATAGTCAAACATTCGCACTAACATGTTCAGCCATGTGTGCACTCACGCATGCCTAGATCCACGCGTGCACATTTACATGAATGCATATTCATGGGCACACTGATGTATATGTTCACATGTACACACACTAACACAGATTCAGACTCTCAAACGCCAGAAGTCACAGAGCACTTGGGAGGCAGCTTGCTTCCCATTGTTTGCTCCAGTCTGCCGTCCATGTTCACGTGTATTATTGGTCCTGATCACACACAGCAATGCAGAGAATGCCTCTTCTATAGGCTGAAGCTGCTGTCCGGCCCAACCCACATGACCTCAGCAACAGTGCCAGACAAGACAGAAGCCAAATCAGTGTCAGACTGGAAAGAAAGCCCTCCACTGTGCCCTCCTATATGCTGTTAAGTCCCATCTCGTGGTGCACATACTAAGTGCAGTGCACATACTAAGGCAGCAGGACCAGGAGGTGCCAAGAGTCAATATTTCAAACAAGTTTCCAAGAACATTGTCAGACTTCGAGTGACACTGTGAGGAGCAAGTTCCAGAATATTTGTGAGTTTGATTCTGATCAAAGAATGGACGTGTTGGTATGCTTGAGGGCATTGGATCCCAAATCCTAGTTTTTGAAGTTAACACACTGTCAGCTCACATGCTATGGTATGGTGCTTTGCTGCCAACTGCTAGAACCCATCACAGATACTACTGCAGCAAGAGATTCCCGTCCTCTCTTGGCAGACAGCAGAGGGCCCAAGAGGTTGCAAAGCTTCCTCAGGTTGCACGGTGCAGGTGCGCCAGTCTCTGCTGATGACCACTGAGGTGGGAACGCCCATCCCTGTGTGACTATCCAGGAAGACATATTGGGCAGTTCTAGTGTAAGCCATGGAAGTTTCCATAGCTTCTTCCAGCTGGTTGTCTTCTTGCTTTTCTGTGGGATTGACCCTGGGATAGAATAATCCCTGATCAGGAGAGAATCCATAGATGAGCATCATGCACACACACTCCTATAGCCGGAACATTCGAGAGCAAACTGGACTGGCCCCTCTGAAGACACAAACTAGTGTTATGCATCTCTGAGCCATTGTTGAGCCGGTGCCTACGTGTGTTCACATGGGGCTTCTTATTGGAGAATAAGAGTGAGACCTATCTCAGAATGGTCCTGTTGAGAGCTCTGTAAACACAAATGAGGGACCTCTGCCCAGCAGAGGGCAGCAAGCGGAAACTACCAGGAACAGGAATCATTGTCTTCTCTTTGTCACCCCAGTTCAGACTCTGAGAAGGGGAGTTCACGCTGCTACTGTGACACATACAATCTTTGCCATGAGTGTAAGGGATGCCTGTCTTCAGTCCACACTTTGCAAATCATGCTGAAGGCTGTGCAAAGGGCAGGCCTCGCTCAGCTACCCTGGGTGTGGGCATCTGTGTAGGATTCTGTGTACCTTCACATGAAAGATGACCACGTGAGTCACAGAGGCCTACAAGCGAGGGAGAGCCATGAGGGCCAACAAATTATATGTAAACTGTTCTTCGCAAGACCTGCCCAGGAAGGTCATTTTCACAGGCAACATGGCAAATATATAAATTTAAATGTATCCCATGTTGCAACTAGAATTTACAGAAAGCATATAAATTTAGGATAGGTTTTGTGGGCTGGTTTTTTTTTTTTAGCCTTATCAAGGTACAATTGACAAATCAAAACTATATAATTAAGGTACCCATGATAAAACATTTTGATAATGCATGCATACGCTGAAGTGACACCACAATTAACATGAGTACTCTGTACAGTTACCACTCTGGGCATGGTGACATACCCATGACAAGCCAGGAGCTAACGTCATGCTCAGTGTTGATAAGTCAAAGGCCTTTCCTCAAAGATCAGGAATGGGACAGGATACCCAGCCTCTCTTCTGTTACACATGATGCTAGAAGTCTTGCCCAAAGCAATTTGGCAAGAAAAATAAATCAAAGACACACTCCAAGCTGAGACTGACGGCCCACACCTGTGTTCCCAACACTTGGAAGGCCAAACAAAAAGGATCATGAATTCAAGGGGTAGCCAGGACTTCAAATCCCTTGACACAAAATCTTTCTAAGGAGTCATCTTTGCTAGAAAAGATGAGAAACTGTCTCATCTTTTTCTCTTTTTTTCTTCATATATATAATACATCTAAAGGCTCTATAAAACAGCTGCTAGAACTAATAAGGAAAAGATCAGAAAGTTGCAAGATACAAAATCAACATGTAACCAGGTGTGTTGGCACACACCTTTAATCCCAGCACTCTGGGGCAGAAGCAGATGGATCTCTGTGAGTTCGAGCCTATCCTAATCTACAAAGCCAGTTCCAGGACAGCTGGAACTGCTACACAGAGGAACCCTGTCTCAAAAAAAAAAAAAATCAGCATGTGTAAAGCCATGAAACTATCTAAAACTGTTCAAAAATAATAAATTAAAAAAACAACTGAATTTATTATAGCATTTAAAAAACTATTTTGAGGTAAATTTAACCTAATTGGATATCGACAGTCCATAACTTCCTCCAGACTGAAAGCTATCCTTGGAGCAAAATCCTGTCCCTTCCACCCATCCCCCACCCCTGGCAGCCTGCTTGTCACTGTGCTTCTGTGAATTTCGCTGTGTTAGATTCCAGTACAAATGGAACCATGCAGCCATTGACTTCTTGTGTCTGGTCTGTCCTTTTTATTCAAAATGGCAAAATGTTCTTTTTATAGGCAAACAAATATGATTAAACACACTTATACATCGCTTCTCCTCTTTATCCATCCAAACACTTAGGTGTTTTACATCTCTTGGCTTGTAGGATTTCTCTTCAGAATACTGAGTCCAACTCCTTCAAGCATACTCAGATTGTAGGATATTGTGTTTCTCTTTGTAGTTTTGGATGAATACCTACACTGTTTCCTATACCAGAACCACCAGCTTCCAGTCTCTCCGACAGGAAGCAAGTATCTCCTTCGCCTCACTTCCATCTCTTGGCTTTCTCACTGAGGTCTTCCTGAGAGTTTCTGTGATAACAAATTCTGTTGCATACGTTCTCATAGGCTGTTGGCCATTCCTTATATGAATCTACTAGAGCCTTTGCCCTCCTCAGTTGGGTACCATCTCGCCATTGGCTTATACAAGTCTCCTTGGTTGCTTGCACGTCCAATGTAGAAACATCTGTCTGTCTTCATTCTTGTTACCTGTGTTTGGGGAGTCATATTCATAAACTCCACAGGACCAGTGTTGGGAGACTCATCTCTTGTTTCCTCATGTTTTGTGGTTTGGGCTGTTATATGTCATCTTCTCATTTTGCGTTGGTTTTGTTGTATAGTCCTAGGGACTAAACCAAGTCTTGTACATGCTGGGCAAAGCACTCTGCTACTGAGTTACATCCCAGGCAGGTCTTAAACTCACGCTCCCCCTGCCTCAGCCTCTCCAGCCACTCTGCCAGGCCTGGCATGAGTTGGTTTTTGAGAATAGTTCCTTCTTTTTTTTTCCCTTTTATTTATTAGATATTTTATTTACATTTCAGATGTTATCCTCTTTCCCCATTTCCCTCCCACCTAGGAACCCCCTATCCCATCCCCCCTCCTCCTGCTTCTATGAGGATGTGCCCCCACCCACCTGTCCACTCCCACCTTCCCACCCACAAATTCCCCCACACTTTCTTATGCATGGGTACAGACCTTTCCCATCACTGATTACCAGAGCCTACCCCTCCTTGTGTGTTCTTAGCACTAGTCACATAGCCGTTGGTTTATCCTGAACTTGGTTCTGAGACAGAGAACACACCTCATTCCTTGTGCCGCATCATACAGCTCTGGTTACTATAGCTTTGTGATGTAGTTTAAAATCAGAACATGCAAGGCAGCCAGCTATGCTTCTCCTGCTCAGAACATCTTTGGCTTTTACAGGTACCTTGTGGTTCTTTATGAATTTTAGGATCTTTTCTTTCATTTTGGTGAAAAATCTTAGCGGTATTTTAAGAGAGATTGTGTTGAATCTTCAGATCACCTTGAGTAGTAATGGGCTTGTCAAACCGTCTTATTAATGTTTATTAACTATGCAAAAATGGCTTCATGACATTTTCATACCTGTATATACCATGCTTTTGGCAAATGAACTGATCATTCAGTTATCAGAAGTACAAATGGCCAAGAAATACACCCAAAAACTACTCACTGTCTTCAGGAAGAAGACAATTCTGGAAGAAATGACAATTAAACATTTTGAGATCCTACTTCAGCTCAGTCAGAATGGCTGTCCTCGAGAAAGCAAACAATCAAAGGCTGGCAAGGACAGCAGGATGTGGAGAAGCACGTACACTGTTGGCAGGAACAAAAATCAGTTCAACCGTCATAAAGTAAGCATGGAGATTCATCAAAAGTACTTACAATAGAATGACCTGCTAGGATGACTACTATGGCACTCCTGGTCACACACTGTAAGTAACCAAAACCAGGGTACAATAGGGATGCCGGCACACCCACATGTTTACTGGGGCAGGATTCACAATGGCAATGCTATGGAATTGGCTTAGAGTTCATCAGTGGATGAATGGATAAAGAAAATGCAATGCACAGTCATATGTGTGTTACGTATATGTGCCTATATGTATGAACACAATGGAGGTTTATTCACAATCATACGTGTGTTACGTATATGTGCCTATATGTATGAACACAATGGAGGTTTATTCACGCACAAAGAAGAACAAAACTGGGCTAGCAAGATGACTGAGTTAGTAAAGACACCTCTGCCAAGCGCGGCACCAGAGCTTGACTTCTACAACGCACATGAAGAGAGAGGACCAACTCCCTAAAGCTTTCCTCTGATCTCCATGTGTATAGCATGTGCACACATAACAATAATGGCAACAACAACAATAATAATAATAAATTAAAATGAAAAACAGAGGAGAACAAATTACATCATATGGAAGGAAATGGTACTGAGGGTTATGAATGGTTTTAACTGAAATAAGCCAAAAAAAACAAGTATCATATTTCAGACCTGAGATTTTTTTTGAAAGGCGTGCATGAAAGTCAAAGGGGCTGAGAAGAAAGAAATGAGATTAAGGAGAAAGCTTTCAAAACATTAAATCTTATAGTCCTGAAATATGGAATACTTTCCTATTTACTTATCTCTTAAAAGTTGTTTTATCAATTTTCAGTGTTCAGTGTATAGATGGCTCACCCCCGTTAGTTGAACTGGTTTCTACTATTTCATTATTTTATGCTGTGTGATGTCACTATTAATTTCATTCACAGGTGGCTCCCTTTTAATATATAGAAGGACAACAGTATTTTTTATCCTGCAACTTTACTGAATTAATTTATTACAGCACATTCCTGTCTTAGCTTTGGAGGGGGTTGCTATATAAAAATCATGTTTCTACAAACAGAAATTACCTTACGACTTGAATGACTTCAATTGCTTTGGTTTTGCCTACTTCATATGGCTAAGTTTCTAGCAGAAAGTCAAGTAGAAGCAAGCAGAGTAGGTGCCTTCTCTGGCTCCTGATCTTAAGAGGAAAATCTCTCAACTTTGTCCAATACATACAATGATTTCATCTGCTCATCGTTGGATTGCATTGCCTTACTTATGTTGAGGTAGATTTCTATTAAATCTCCATGTTGAATTTTGTCAAATGCTTCTTCTACCTCTGTTGAGTTTATCACATGGTTTATTAGTGAATGTTGAACCATCTTTGCATTCCAAGGACAAATCCCACTTTATCGTAGTGTGTGATCCGTTTTAGCTCAGTTGGCTTTAACTTGCTATTTTATGTGGTAACTTTGTCTCCTCTTGGCTTGTGGTTTTCTTTCCTGTGCTGTCCTTGCCTGGGTAACGCTAGCTTTGTAAAATGAACTTAGTATTCATTCTTCCTTCATTTAAAGAGTTTAAATGACGAGTTAAAGAATGAACGATTAATGTTCATTCTTCTCGGAGTGTTCAGTAAATTCTCCTGTAAATTGATCAGCTCCCTAGATTTTCTTTGTTGGGAGGTATTTGATTTCTGGTCCAGCCTCTCTAATTACTGGTATTATTAAAATTTTCTGTTTCTTTCTGTCTTGGTTTTCGGGAGTAAATGTGTCTAGGAATCTGAACACATTTTTTTTTACATTATCCAACTCATGAAACGATAACTGTGTAGCATTTTTTGCTTCATTGTGTTAAGATATATTACATAAGCTATGCTATAACCTGTGTGGATTTGAGAAGAATGTGTTTTCTGCTGCTGTTTGACAATATCTTGTACATGTCTGCTTGGGCTATTTGCTCTAATGTTATTAAAATCAGCTCTCTCCTTCCTAACTTGATAATTTATCACCTGTTGAAAGTAGAATATTAAATCCTGTTATTGTTGTTACTATTATTATTACTATTATTTCCTTTTAATTATGCCATTAATCTTGACTTTAATATTTAGGTACTCTGAAGTTAAATATATAAATATTTGTTATTCTCATATTTTTATGAACTTACTCTTTATTAAATAACTTTTTCATTTCTCTCTTGGTTACTATTTGCAAGGAATATCTTTTCTATCCTTTCACTTCCAGCCTAACCCTGTCTTTGAAGTTGGGTGAGTTCCTTGTAGGCAACATATAGTTAGATATGTATTCTTACCCATACAGCTACTACTGTGGCCAGGAAAACATAATCCATCTGGGTTAAAAGCCTAATGACTTGATAGATAAAGGCTTACTACTGAAATCATATTATTTTCTAGCTATTTTGTGGGTTTCTTCTATCTCTTTCTCTTGACGAATATTGTATGGTAATATGTTTGAAGTCTTTGTCTTATGTTTTTTAAGTATTTCCCATATATCTTTTCTGGTTGTTTTTCAATCTTTCATGGTTATTCTGAGAATTGTTCAAACATTTTAAAACTAAACCAATCTATTTTTAATTAAGAAGTTTGTTTTCAATCACATACAAAAATTATACTTTGGTTTGTCCCAAACATTTAATGCTTCTAAAGTCACAATTTTAAAAGTATAAAATTTTATATGTGTAAGTAGATATGATGGTCTGAATGAGGTGTCCCCTTGGCCTCAGATGTCTGAACACTCGGTCTCCAATTGGTGGTGCTATTTGGGGAGGTTTAGGAGCTGTGGCTTTGCTGGGGGAAGTTTGTCACTTGGGGAAAGCTTTGAGCTTTCAAAGTCATGCATCATTTACAATTTGCTCTCTCTGCTTTGTGCTTGCAGTTCACAATATGAGCCCTCAGCTTCTGTTCCAGCTGCCATGTTTGATGCCTGCTCCCTCTACTCTGCTGTCAAGGACTCTAACCCACTAGTATCATGAGCCTAAATAAATTCCTTCTTACGTAAGTTTCCTTGACATGATGCTTTATCACAGTAATAGAAAAATCCATTAATATAGTATAGCTACCTTTCCCTGTTGCTGAGATTAAAATCTCTGACAAAAGCGACTTAAGGGAGGAAGGGTTACATTGGCTCTCAGGTCCAGGTCACCATCTGTGATGGTGTGCATTTGCTCCTCCCAGGGAGTGGCACTATTAGAAAGTGTGGCCTTGTTGGAGTGTGTGTGCCACTGTGTGTGTGAGCTTTAAGAAACTCATCCTAGCTGCCTAGAAGGGAGTATTTTGCTAGCAGCCTTCAGATGAAGATGTAGAACTCTCAGCTCCCCCTGCACCATGCCTGCCTGGATGCTACCATGATCCTGCCTTGATGATAATGGACTGAACCTTTGAACCTGTGAGCCAGCCCCAATTATATGTTGTCCTTATAAGAGTTGCTTTGGTCATGGTGTCTGTTCACAGCAGTAAAACCCTAACTAAAACATTGACTAAGCCTCTGAAATTATAAGCAAGTTTCTAATTAAATGTGTTTTCTTATAAGAGTTGCCATGGTCATGGAGTCTCTTCACAGCACTAGAACAAGGTCTAAGACACTGCTGCTTCCTTAGCCACCCCTACACCTGCCTCCATTTCTCTCAGTTAACATTTCTATAATGGGAACACTGGTTTCCCATCAGTTTCAAAGACTTTCTTTACTTTTTTATTTGTTTTTCTTCTCCTCTCATTAGATAACGTTTAAAAACCCATCTCAAAATTCATAGACTATATTCTATTTTATTGAGACTATATTGAGCATTTTATTTAATACTGTGTTTTGTTTTTATTTGTTTATAAATTCTAACCCTTTTTAAATTTTTCATGCTATCTGTATATCTTTTTCCTGATTTCACTGAACCACATCCCTGTATTTTCTTATGTCCTGTTGAGCTCTTATAACATAATTATTTTATGCCCTCACAGTTAATTCATATATTCCCATTTCATTGTGTGGAACACAGTTCCTTGAATTTTCATGTTTCTTGTGACCACACATTGATGTCTGAGTGTTCGATGGGGAAGTCACCTCTTCCAAAGCTTAGAGGTTGGCATCAGTCTTGTTTTGTTCATTTTCATAATGGTGCCATTGGGTGGAGTGTGGAGCTCTGATTCCAGGGTCAGTGGTGAAGTCTTTGTTCTGTTTTATCAGTTGAAAACAGTGACAGTGAGGATTATAAGAGTCTCAATCGCCATAGCTGATGTGTTTAGAGCAACGTCATATGGCAGCAAGAACCATTGAGGTCTTTAGAGGAAAAGCTGATGGGTCCTCCTGTTCTCCTTGTCCTAACTGAGGACACTCTAGATTAGGATACCTCTCTTGGTCTATCATGGCCCACAGGCACCTGTGGTAATTCTAGGTTCTCAGGTTCGAGGTCTCAGAGAATCTGCATAACAGAAGTCTTATACTCATGGCTTACAGAATCCTTGTGACACCTAGATCTTACACTATAGGTTCCCTTTATAGCCATAAGTATGTGAATGTTTTTTCACAAAGTTAGAGTCTGGGTTCTGGGATGTACCCAAACATATTGACACCATAGGGTAGGGCACATTAGCAACTCATCCCTGGTGATTAAAGAGACTCTAGTGGTTCTGACCCAAAGAAGTGAGTTATTATGGAAATATGAGTCTTGAAAATGTTGATACACAATTATCACAGAGAGCCTAAAGGTAGGAGAGAGCAGAATACTATCCCAGGCCCTTACAGTGTAGAATCAGTATTGTGTGCAGGCCTTGAAGGCACATGACAAGAGCTGCCGTGTCCCAAAAAAGATGCGATTGTGCATTGAAACAAGACCCCGGAGATGATAGTACAGCAGTGACTGGGGCCACAGGATAAAGACCCAAGCACAATGGTAGCTATCTTTTTTATAAGTAGGTCTGCAGTGTCTCAGAGCCAGGAAGTAAAAAACAGGACAGTAAGCCCCCATGGATGGTGTTACGTAGCTATGACTTACCCCGAAGTTAGCACGGCCATAAGGCAACATGGCTGTAGCAGAACAGCAGAGTAGTTTATCATCACCAGGATGATGGAGGAAAGCAGCTTCAGGGAATGTGGGTGCAGTGGCAGCAGGGGCCCAAGTTTGGGGTACAGCAGAAGCTCATTCTCTGAGGGAGCACTGTGATGGCTGGGGGCACCTGTAATAAAGACACTCCTGTAGGAGGGGTCCTCTTGAAAGGACCCTTTCTATATCCACACTGCTACAATTAGGGGATGAGACAGAGTGTGTCAAGGCCTTTTTCACCTGTTTCTCAAAGGCAAAACTCAGTTTCTTTACTGTGAAAACTCCCTGAGATTCTGCGGCACCACAGGTTGTCTGCAGCTGCTTTGTTTATGCCGTGTGATGTTGCTTAGTTATGAGGCAAAGACATATTGGCACCTTCCAGTTGCCCATCTTTCTGAGGCACTGTCAAAGATGGCTTTAGGGCCATCAAGATGGCCCAGCAGATAAAGCCACTTGGCATGCAAGCCAGACAACATGAGTTCAGTGCCCAGAACCCAAGTAAAGAGAGAGAGACAACTCCACAAAGTTGTCCTCTGACCTCCACATGTGAAACTTGGCACACATGCCCACAAACACACAATTAAAAAATATTAAATAAATACATCTTAAAACACAGTTTTTATATCATGGCAGGTCCACGGGGAAGATTTTTAATAACAGGGGCCCCATCTGGATTCACAGTAATTTGCCTTTTAGAACTTTGAAATTTTACTTGAACGTTACAGCTCCAGATTCTCTTAACCCCGAAATGCCCCCCAACATCTCCCTGTGTCACCTATTATCAGGGCTCACGTCTGAATACCTAGTATGTTCTCTGGAAGTCACTAGACCATACCTGAAGCTGGCTTCTGCTTTGTGCAAACCTCTATAATGCTAAAATGACAAGCAAAAAACCCAGCTGCTCTGGTAGGAAAAGCAGTTCACATTCTGTCCACATGGAAAGCAAGAACCAAGCTGTAGGGATGTCAACCAGAGAGTGGTGGCTGGGATGGAGGCCGGAGGAACCTGTGAAGGTTGAGGCTACAATGGCTGACCAGACAACCAGCAAAGAATGGCTGAACAGGCCAGCTGAGCAGCACCAAGATGGCTGCCGATAGGCCATCAACAGCTGCTCTCACAGGCTCCAATGAGCAACTGGTCCTCACAGTACTGGACTTATGGGGCATTGATATCGAATCTCAATCTCTGTTCAACCATGCTGTGCTGACAGGTCAGACCACTGTCTGGAAGAGGGGTGCTAGACAGAAGATGTGACATCAGAGCCCTCACTACTCTCTTGCTTCCCTGTAAGGGCTTTCTCCATCGACAGCCAGAACCAATCCCTTCAGTAAGGTTGTCTTTGAAAGAAGGGGTAAAGGGTAAGCAAGTTCCCACCAGGTCTCAATCTGCCAAGGTGTGATTGTCAGTACCAAGCAGAGATATGGAGCCTCAGATAAACTCACACTGTGAAACCTCTGTACACTCAGGACACCGGCTTTGATGAAGACCAACAGGAAAATTCCAGCTAACCTGAGAGACACTAGCAGTTGTGGAAGGGCTCTGTAAAAGGGAGCTGTTAGGAGGATGGGATCCACAGGCAGGCAACAGATTTGGGGGCAGCCCCACTCCAATGGGAGACCCACGTGAAGACCAAGCTGTACATGTACTACATCTGAGTGGGTAGACCTAGGTCCAGCCCACATATGTTCTTTGGTGGGTGGTTCTGTCAGAGTGGAGTAATATCCAGAGGGGCCTTTCCTTTATCAGAGGAGAATAGAAGTGGGAAGATGTGTGAGGGGGATACCAGAAGGGGATATCCCAGCCCAGCCCCAGAGCCACAGTGGTACTAGTTGATGGAGCTTACCCGCCTTTAGTTACACCCTCATCATGGTGCTGGCCCTCACCCACACCTCATGTACCCACTGAGCGAGCAGTGAGGAAAGCTGGATGCCAACAACAGAGAGAGAACAACTAGTTCAAGGAGCTCACCACCTTCCTCTCAGCCCGGACAGTTGTCACCAGGAGCTCTGTCACCCAGCCAAAAGGCCTGGCGGTAGGCAGAGGCAGCTGTGGGAGATGTAGTAAGGTCTCTCATCGCATCTTTGGTCTTTTAGGCCTGACAGCATGTGGCCTCAGTCAGTGAAAGTGGAAACACCAAGCTCTCCCCAGGGCCTGGCTAGCCTCAGGGAAATTCTCCAGGGGAAAGGGGAAAAAAAGGAAAGGCTGTCAGCCATAGGAGAGGCCTGATTCTAGCCAGAGAGGGTTCCTGGTATGAGGTGCCCCCAAACCAGACTGTCCTGTCAGTGGGCCCCATGCACTCAAGTGTCCCACCCTGAAGGTAAGCAGAAGGGGCAGAGGGTGGCAATGCAGAGAGGGCAGGCAGCTGTTACAAAGCAGAGCAGCTGTTTCCACAGGGAAGTCACCCAGGCAGGACACCTGCATCCTCACACAGTTGAGAGCGAGGGTCCCAGAGTCCTTTGCACAGATTCTTGGAGGCCGGCAGTGCCTCTAGGTTTTCAGAGTACTAAATTCAATGGTGTAGCTGTGTTGAGGACGAGCCCCTCTGGTCTCGAGCTCTAAGGGATGGCCTGGGCTTCCGTCCTCCCTGAACAGACCACTGCCTTCCCCAGCACTCCTTGGCTCGGGTTCAGGAACATACTTGCTCATGTGCAAGTAGAGAGGGGACACCAAGCACCAGAGGCTCACAAGTTAATCATTAACACCGTCTGGGCCCAAGGAGAGCCACAGCCCTGCAGGCCCAGAGCTTTTAAAGGAAATAACTGGGAGGAAACTCCCAGCCCTGGTGGCCACTGCAGAAAAGCTTCTCCTGGGAACAGCCAGGCCTATGCACTTTCTTTGCTCCCTGAGACAAGCAGGGGTAACAGTGGAGCAGGAAAGGGCACAAGCAGCAGCCTGGGGAAGTCCCTGATTGGTGATTTCTCCGGTGGCCATGCTACCCAGCTCAGCTGACCTCTGTCCTGATTGTGCATTCAGTTCTGACAGGGATCTTCCTATCCCAGGTACTCTCCGGCCTCTGCCTACAATAACCATGCTATCTTCTGGGGGGGGGGTTGGGGGAGGGGCTTGCAGGCCCCCAGGAAATGCAAGCCTTCAGTCTCCACAATGTTACCGAGGACCAAATGCGAACAAGCCTTGAATGTGGCACGCTTGACATTGAACCCCGACCTATATGTGCATAAGTCAGAACCCACGTGCAAAAACCAAACAGAACAACTCTGGAAGGCTCGGCATTCATCTGCATCCTGCCTTCCCCAGACGACTAAGCAGCCCTCGGATTTGACTGGAAGGATAGGCACTTCTTGGCTTCAGATACTCTGAAACATTTCCACGTGCAAGGAAACCCCATGGTCAAAGGCACCTCCAGTCTTGTTGGCCCTGACCTATAGTCCTCAACCCTCCCTGGTTAGTGGTCTAGCCTTTGCTTGGCCTACTGAACATGCATGAGAACCCAGGCCCAGGGCTCTCACCTTCTTGTGCCTGTTCTTCCAGCAGCTCTGATTGGTACCCTCCTCCATTTCAGTGTTGGCCAGTCTTCAAGGGAGTTTCTTTCTGGGCTATCTCAAGACATCAGCTGTGGGGATGCACAGGGCAGCACTAGGTGTATTCTGTCTCCCTGTTGAAGCACAGATGAACTTCACGAGGAACAAAATGAAACAAATTGTAGACTTTCATACCCACCCACCCCGCTCCGCCATAGTAGACAGACACACAAGTTCAGTAGGTGGCTGTAGAAGGTAACAGCTCTGAGTAGACCTCGGTGGTTTCCCATATACCATGTCAGCCAGTGGAACAAGGATGCTCTTCTGAGGAGTTCACATGCACACAGACAAAGGAGTCAGGAAAGGCTCCAGGTACCATTATATCTACATTTTGTTGCAGATGATTTCAATATTGAGGTGGGGGAATGGAATGAAGAGGAATTATCTCTGGCCCTGCCATAATCATCCCCTAGACAGAGCACGATGAGGGCAGGATAGCCGGGATCCCTGTGCTGTGCTCAGAGCCCACTGACCAACCGTCAGAGTGAAGCACTCAGAGAATAAAAATAAACACAATGCATGTCACGCTGTAGGGAATAGGCGGGGCACAGGGGAAGATGCAACCCAATGGTGCATGTCTGTCCATTTCCATCTCCTCGAACAGGTGATACAGGGATGCCCAGCTTCCTTCTCATCCTCATACAAGCAGCTGATGTTCCTGGGACAATGCTGAGTCACAGATGGCAACAAAGCAAATACCAGCACAGCTGGATGCCTTGTCAGACAAAACAGAAGTGTCTAGCATAGAGGCCTCGCTTGCATCTAAGGAGGCACCCCTCTCATCTCAGCATAGGTACAGTCACAGGGTACAGACATTATCCCAGGAAGTAACGCTAGCTCTAAGACAGTGGCTCTCAGCCTTCCTGATGCTGCAACCCTTTATTACAGTTCCTCATTTGATGACCCCCCCAACCATAAAATTATTTTAGTTGCTACGTCATAACTGTGATTTTGCTACTATTATGAGCCATAATATCAATATTAGTGTTTTCCAACAGACTTAGGCAACCCTGTAAAAGGGCCATTCAACAACCCCCAGAGGAGTCACAACGCACAGGTTCAGAACCACTGCTCGAAAGACATCTGTAACCAACTTGCTTCTGTCATTTCTTTAACAAAGCAAGGAACAGAGAGGAAAGAGGTTGTCACTAACTCTGAAAATTAAAAAGAGCCAAGTCTACAAAGTCAGGAACTGGTCCCAAATGAAGCAAGACTGGACAGGCAAAACTCCAAAGTTAACACAGAAGCCGGCATGCTAGATCTGTAAGAAAGTACACAGCAAGATGATGTTTTTAAAGCAGAACAGGAAGACATCTCCAAAGGACAAGTTGTGAGAGGCTGACACTCCCTCAGTGCCCTGGTGACTGAAGTCCTTGCTGAGGTCCAGTGCCTTCCCTCACTGGCGACCCACGTGGAACATATTCCCAGGACCCACAAGAGGTATAGAGTTTGACATGTGTACCCACAGTGGGTGTGTTCCTACATGTGAGGCTGCCCTTCTATGAATCTCCACGCTGAATGGAGCACCCAGCAGCCCTCTGTTCTGAGACATGAGTCTGTGTCGGTGAAGTTCATACATTAAAACAACTAGAAAATGACAGCTGCCTAATCCAGAAAGGAGGAGGGCATCTAGCTGCATCTAAGGACAGCGGGGCCATGAGATCCCAGGGTCCAGATGGGTGCAGTAGCATGCCAAGAAAGAAAAGTTGCCTTTTTCTCCCTGAGAGTTTGGGTGTACACACAGCACGTTTCCAAACAGACCCACACATGAATGCCTAGGGGATCCTACTGCCTAAGCTACTGCTGTGGAATCTACAAAGAAAAAAAAGAGGGAGAGAGAAACACAAAGACCAAACATCCAGTTAGCAAGTGCACAAAGAAACTGAGCAGACAGCTCTCAATAGAAAAAGTCGAGATGGGCAGTAATGGCAGGAGATGAGGAAGTGCTTGCTCTACATCCTTAACCATCAAGGAAATGAAAACCAGAATTATGCTCTGATTCCATCTGACTCCCCACAGATTGGCTATCATGGAGAAAACAAACAACGAACACTCACGGGGATGTGGGAAAAGAGGAAGCCTATTCACCGCTGGTGGGAATGTAAACTAACCCAGTTTCTATGGAAATCAGACAGAGGATCTTCAAAAACACCAAACAGAGAACTATCACGTGACCCAGCCATTCCATGCGCGGTGTGTACCTGAAGGACTCCAGGTGAGCACACCACAGAGATCCCTTCTCTGTGTTGATTGTGGTATTAGTTAGAGCAGCCTAGTGCAGCATCAGCCTAGGTGTGGCCTGTGTGCGTAATGTAGCTCTGTTCAAACATAAAGATGGAAACTGTCATTTGGTTTTTTTTTTCAAATTTCTTAAAACTTTATTATAAAGAACTTGCTAGTAAAAACTCATGCAGTGAAATTAACCTGAAATCTATACATCTCAATGAACAATTGAGATGTTCTAACAATACAGTTACAACAACCGTTCTGATTTTACAGTTTCACTATTGCATGCCTGTATACACACACACACACACACACACACACACACACATGTACATAGACATATAGATGTACATATATACATATAAAGGCATTAGAGTTCAGAGAGAGCTACTTGGGAGGAGGAAGGGCACGAGAGGGTGACAGGTAAGTTTGCACAAAGCACACTATATACAAGTATGAAAATGTCATAATGAATGCTGTTATAAATTGTGGGCACTGTTAGCTGATATAGGCTCAGGATAAATGAATAAAACAGTACAAGTGCTATTGGCTTCAAACCTGAAATGTCCTCAAATGACCATGTAGTGTAAGCTGTGTCCCAATTAACCGTGTTCCCAAGAAGTGGAGCCTCTAGGAGGTGGAACCCAAGAGAGTGACATCATTGAGAGCCTGGCTGCACTAGCTCACTTTTAGGCTGTGTCTCTGTCTCTCTGCCTCAGTGAAAGCCACTTCCTTTCCCTTGCACACTGGCACTATGCTGCCAAAGGCTCCATGAACTGAAACATCTGGAACCATGAGCCAAAACCAGGTTTCCCATCTTTAAAGCTTTTTTCCCAGCTTTTTGGCACATGGATGGAAAGCTGAATACCATGGGTACTTCACCACCAAGCATTATGAGGAACAAATTCACCTCCAGATAGAAGCACCTTGTTGCATTGCCCTGTTGTCAGCCCTGTTTGGGCCTGCCTGAACCTGACAGAAACATACTTGCATGTAAGGTAAAGTCCAAAATCTCCCCGTGGATAGCTGGTCACAACCTCCAATAAATTCTTTTTGTTTGATAAGAAAAGGGACAGAGTAGTCATGGGGCTTACACCTGGGAGGAAATAGCTTGTACCAGGAGGCCTCCAGTTCTCAACTGAGTTGCTGCTGTCTGGGAAACCCTGTTGGTATAGATCAAAGCTGAGGTATGCAGGCTATAAAGTGCTCTGGAGACTCAAAGCCCCCATATCTGCAAGCAACTACACCTGAACTTTGTCTGAGTTCAGGGAAGGCAGCCCCAAGTAAACAGGGCCATTTGCCAAGTGGAGTTCCTGCCCTTTGTATATTTAGTTGTGAGCAGAGGTAAGATTTCCTCTTTGACAGCATGGCAGATATAGTTACATCAATGGGCTGCTCCAGAAGCAGACAGCCCCTAAAGAGAAAATCTGATGTTAGTGCCACAACTGAACAGGGCCCAGCCTCCCTAGAGTAGTAGGATCCCATGGCAGCCAGAGCCCTTGCTGCCACCATAGAAGTCAGCCCTGGAGGACCTGAGCCTGCCAGAGCCTTGCTGATGGGACATACAACCTGCTGAACCTGTTTTCTGAGCTATATGCAGACAGCAGTTGTCCAGAGACAGGAAGCAAGACCTACTACCTTCGGAGAAGGCCAGCCAAGCACACAGCACTTAATTCACTTAATGCAGATGGAACACAAAGGACCCACCAGGGCATCTCTAGGAACAGCCACCAGTGTCACAGAGAGAGGAGTGAATATGCTAGACTCCAAATCCTGAGCTGTAGGGTGTAACGTAGAGCTCGGACCCCCGGCCCAGATGCTCTGCACAAGCAGCAAGCCCTCCTGACTGATGGGCTGCCTCTCTGCCTGTCACCATTTCTTTATTTTTCTAGCATTTGCCAAGGCTTGCCACAGGGCCATAAAAGTTCATAGGTCAGAGAGCCAGCATGGGGGAGGGGGGCTCTACTTGGTTATCCATTCTTCTTTAATTCGGGTCATTAATCTTCAAGTCTTTATGATAATGAACAGACCAGAAAATAACCAAAGTTACTTATTTTCAACTTGAGGTTCCCTTGGATCAGCTCACAGAACCACAGTGTTTCATAAACATCTGAATCCCAGTTTGCTGTTCCATCTCCTGTTATATGAAGCACTGGACTCAGCCTTAGCAATAAAATCTGCTCTGCCACACCTTCAGACAGAGGGCCGAGCAGGCACTGCTGGGTGAGGACAAGACAGTGTCTGTCAGAGGCAGGTGCGTGCAAACACAATCAGAAGACCAAGAAGGCTGTAAGTTTTGTCTGATTCTCTCCCCTTGTCAAAGCTTTAAGTCTGTTTGTTTGTCTGTTTTTCTAAGACAGAGTCTCACTACATAGCTCTAGCTGTCTGAGAACTCACTATGTAGACCAGGCTGTCCTCAAACTCACAGAAATCCACCTGCCTCTGCCTCCCCAGTGATGAGATTAGAGGCATGCACCACCACACATGGCTTTTATCTGTCCTTATTATCCAAGGTATCCCCACCACCATGTGGGACTCAAGCCACAGGAAAATGTAGGCTACAAAGGCACCTGCCCTCCTTGTTGTTGAGGATCAGCATTGAGGCTAAGAATGGTTGCCCAAGTTCTAGATACCAAGGCAAACAGGCCAGTCCTTATCCTGACTCCAGATCACTGTTCCTGGAAAGAAATGGGATGTGAGGGTCACCAAAGCTATAAGATGCCCTAGTGGGCATGTCTTAAAAGCCTTTGGCTCTGTTCCCTTTACTAAATAAAGAAGAGTTGCCATGTGGATAGCTAGCTACTGACGCCCCAGAAGAGCTGGGAGCCTTGGATTTCTCCTAGTTGGAATGCACATACTGTGACCCACAGCCCATTGCTGCCGGCCAAGGCCCAAGTGGCCAACATGAAAAAAGGCATATGCCCCTCTGGCCGAAGTGGCAAAGCAGCCCCCTATCTTGGCCATCCAGGCCAACAGCATGTAGAAAAATGGGGTGATCATCTGCAGTGACCCCTTCCCTGGTAAGGCCTTGGTGGCAGCACTCCAAACCCTTCAAGTGCTTCGCAAACATCTTTAAACCTTTCCTGTGCCTATAGGGGCAGGGAGGAAAGGGGCTAGAATGTGGGAGATGTGTAAGTCCCTCCTCTGGGGGAATAAAACCTAGGTATCTTCCAAGCCTACATTTCAAGGAGATTGCCCCTTTCCAATGCGGCATGTGAAAGTCTTTTGTTCTGCAAGTCCACACATGGGAACAAAACCAGATCAGAAGACAAGGAGCTTCCCACACTACAGAAAGTCAGTAGCCAGCTACCAATGGCCTCTGTTCGCCCCTCTGCAAACATCTCCCCTCTAGATACTATCACAGTCCCTGCTTCTGTCTCCAAAGCCAAATGCCACTGGTCACCAGTCAGGCAGCAGACTCCAGCTCAGAAACCCATGTCAGAACTCCAGGTAAATGACCAAGTTCATGGATTTCATCTTCATGGAAGGAAACTCAGTCCCCACAGAGACATGGGATACCCTGTCCAAGGGCCCCTGCACTGCACTGGAGGACCACACACGCCATCGAAGCTCCTGTGGTATCAGCTCTCAGCTGAGAACAGGCATGGAGATACCTGCTGGCAGGATCCAACTCACGCCTATTTGCACACAGTGATGATTAATTCCAAGCATTAGGCATGTCCTGTGCAGATTAGCAAAGTTCCCTTCCCTGACTCAGAGATACTATAGTTGGAAAGCAGTCAGGCTCAGGCAGAAGACAGAGAACAACAAAAATTCCTCAGGTGCAAGCATCCCAAAATCTGCTGCCTAGAAACAAAGAAAAGCATTTGTAAAGAACAGCAGTTCTGGGGTAATGGCCCGACCAGGGCTTGAGAACTGGAGAAAGTGACCATAGGAAATCAACAAAGGAAGACATGCAGTCTGTGACTAGTTGCCCCAAGGGAGAGGAAGCCAAGGGGCTTCTACATTCACACTCACCTGTCCTTGGCCAAGGCTGGCTGCTCTGGAAATGTACCCCTGGCTAGCCCGTCCATAAGCTAGGAAAATCTCCCAGAGCTCCTGGATGGGTATCATGTGGATGAAACTGGGCTGTGTGCGGATGCCTGCAGGGTGGGGTGTCTCCGAGGATTCTCCAACCTCACATGCAATCTCAGAGCGATGCTCTGAACCAGTGCCATCATGTCTCGGTGACAGGGAAAGTGAGGTCCAGAGGCATGTGTACAAGCAAGCTCCCTAAAAGCCCAGTCAAGAGGAAATGTCCCAGTCTAGGGGAAGCAAACCAGAGCCGTGTTCCTCTCACTTAGGTCTGCACTCTCCACCTGTATATGTCAGCTCCCTCTCACGACTCATAATTCCATCTTAAACATGTGACTGTGCCCTATCCAGAAGATTAGAGAACAGGAGGGGTGACTTCAGGACAGTGTGCAGACTACGTTCCCACACACGGGTCCACACACATTGTGTTCATTGAAACCTTTACTATACATGAAGTTTTCAAGAACTGTAGAAAGATCACAGACCACTGCTAGGTCAGGGACTAAGACAGCTATCATCAGCTCTCCCTGGATGCTACACACTAGCAAGCAAGCTGTGTAGTAACTGCAAATTTCTGCCTGGCCTAGGGCCACCACCAAGGAACCAGCGTCCACATTCTTCTGGCAAGCCCTTCTCCTGCTAGTATCCTTCTAGTATCCTTCACACTCCCTCTCACTTTTGACCTGACTCCTGAAAAGTCACCTAGAAACTGACTCAAGAACTGAACTCATGACCATGGAGAAACCTGAACACAAAGGTCACAGTGGCACAACGCACAACAGTCATAACTGCCACCAACACAAGCTCAACTGACCTTGGTGGAGGCATGGGTACAAGAAGGTCTATCTGTGCAACAGGGCAGAGCGCAAGTGGAGAAGCCGATGCAGGAGTCACAGTGAGTGGCAGGCACATCTCATACCACACCACTTGAAAGGAGGCAAACACAAGCCCACACAAGATGATGTCTCATTTAAGATTTGTGCACAGCAAGGAATTGGGGTGGACAGAATAGAAGGGTGCTTGCCCAGGACTGGGGTCATAGTAAGAGGAGTCACAGCTAATGGTAATCTATCAAGGACTGAAAGATGGTTCAGTCAGTAGAGTGCTTTCTGTGCAAGCATGGGGACCCGAGTTCTATCCCCACAACCCATGTTGAAAGGCCCTGAAGTGGTGGCATGTGTTTGTAACCCATTCTGTGAAAGCAAAGACAAGCAGATCCCTGGGGCTTGCTGGCCAGCCCAGTCTAGTCAGTGAACTCTAAGCCAATGAGAGGCTATGTTATTTGGCAGGGGGGAGGGGGAAATATGAAGGCCAGAGGATGAACATTTGAGGTTTGCCTTGGGCCTCCACACGTACACACCTGTGTGTGTGCTCACACACATGCATGCACACACCTGCACCTGTACACAAAATGAACAGACACACTTGTGCACAGCAACAATTTTCTAAATTTTCTACAGCTGTGATAGCTGACCTTATCTCTGAAGATGATAAGCTCCATTGAACTCTATACTTTAAGAAAACATACAGCAAATATTCCAAATCTCAAAGGTGATTTTTTTTTCTGATTACCCAGGACTCAGAATGTTTGCAACTGACCCCTAATTTGGACTTAGAAAATCTAAGCCAGCCACAGCTATGTAGGGAAACTAGGCCTCCTGCCACCATTCTGTTACCAGGTAGTCCCGGCCCTTCCTCATGAGTAAGTCATCTGTCCTTGTGATCTGGCCCTCCTTACAGATGGAGTGCAGAACTGCGAGTATGTCTACTCTCTCCAGCACTGGGACACTGCTTCCAGGGGCACAAGCACAAGGGCCCCACTGCACAAGGCTCTCCAACAAAGACAGGCCTGAAGCCTGGACTTGCATAGCACCAGGATGGGTGGTCCTCCTGGGAAGAAGGTAGCCATACCTTCTTCTGCTAGGAACACTGGGCTTCTCTGCAGTCTTAGGCTATCTCGGGAAGAGCCGTCCATGGCCCATGCAGTCCAGGGATCACTAAGTTCCCAGGACACTGCCAAAGAGTTCTGCCCTGGAGAAGTGGACTCTGGTTTCCAACAATCATCCATGGGAAATCAATCAAAGAGGTCTCCAAAGGATAGAATTGGAGCTGATACTCCCCACCCCCAGGACTGACCAAAGTACTAACATGCTGTAAACCACTCTGGGAGCAAAAAAATCATTGTGTACTGCCAGATGGTGGTGGCACATGCCTTTAATCCCAGCACTCAGGAGGCAGAGGCAGGCAGATCTCTGAGTGCAAAGCCAGCCTGGTCTACAGAGAGAAGTTCTAGGACAGCCAGGGCTACACAGAGAAACCCTGTCTCAAAAATAAAAAATCATTGTACAACTAACAAAGATTGCAAATGCTGCAAGAACTTAAACAAATGTGTGGCACAGTGGCACCCACCAGCCATCTCACAGCACCCAAGATCAAGGTAGAACAAGCCCTGGTGTCAGTGAGTCTGAAGTCTGAGTAGAAACAGAGGGAAAAGCTGCTCTGAGAGCCCAGGGATGGTGTTCTTCAAGAACTTGCAGATTCTAGCTTAGGTATTTTTTAAAACATTTTTGTTGTTATTTTATTGGTTTTTTTAAGTTGTATGAATGTGAGTGTAGGCTCCCCCAGGAGACCAAAAGAGCCAGTTCTCCTTGGAACCAGTTATAGAAAACTGTGAACCACCTGATACGGACGCTGAGACTCAAACTTGAGTCCTAACATGTACTCCTAACCGATGAACAATCTCTCCAGCCCTTAAAGAGTTTACTATTTTTTTATCTCACATAGATGGCTGTTTGTCTGAATGTACATATGTACATTATATGTGTGCAGTGCCCAGAGAGACCAGAAGAGGGCGTTGGATGCCCAGATGATTGTTAGCCACCATGTGGGTGAATGCTGAAAACTGAGTAAGAACTCTTAACCCCTGAGCCATTTCTCTAGCACAGGTTTGGGTTTTTTTTTTTTTAAGTTACTCCAAAGCCCCACCCCTCAATTTTTTTTCTATTATATCAACTTGATGCAAACTAGAGTCATTTGCAAAGAGGAAACGTCAATGGAAGATATTCCCCCCACCACCAGATTGGCCTGTAGATAAGCCTGTGGAGCACTTATTTGTTGATAATTGATGTGGGAGGACCCAACTCACTGTGTGTGGCACCACCCCTGGACTGGTGGTCCTGGATACTAGAAGGGAGCCAACTGAGCAAGCCATGGGGAGCAAGCCAGCAATCAGCACCATTCCATGGCCTGTGGTGCCATTTCCTCATTCGTAGTCCATCATCCAGGGGATGGCAGGACAGGAACTTAAGGCAGGAACCCTGGATGATGGACTACGAGTTGTACACTGAAACAATAATGTTTCCTCTCCAAGTTGCTCTGTTTTATCACAGCAAAAGGAACCCCTGACTGTACGTGAGCCGAATGAGGAGAGAGTGTGGTCTGCTGCCAGCATCTCCTGGCAGCTCCTCCACCACTGGCCATTCCCCTCCCAGACACCTGAGCTCCTTAACATGAGACGGTGAGTTCTCCTCCTAGTGACCCGTCAGGATCACTAAAAAAAAACTAACAGAACACACACACACACACACAAATCAAATCATCATATCCAGAAGTCAGGCCGACAGAGGCTTTCCAGAACATTCCAAATGACTTTAATGTGCAACCAAAGTGTAAACTCCAGTGTCACTGGATGGGTTCTCAGTACCTCACGGATCTGACATCTTTTGGTATTTTTCTACCATTTTGGAAGATTACCTACCTGAAGAACAAGGGAACACAAGACCATCAGATCACTGTTGGTCCACAGATGCTCTATGCTGGCCACAGCAAAGTCACAGATAGAGTACCAGTTGGGCCACCATTCAGTGGTTGGTAACTCTAATCTCTGGCCAGGTATGCCCACGTTAGGTGAGCAGATGCACAAGAGTACCAAGGCAGAAGCCTCTTGCATGGGGAAGGACAGAGAAGGGCCTCAAGACAAGTCAGACAGTGTTGCAGAGAGTTCACAGAGACCTACCATCTTCTGAGTGAAGCATTACTTGGTAATGACTCAGTCATAGCCAGGCATCGAAGCAACCTAACCTGGAGATCAACCACCCTCACAACCCAGGCAACATGAAGCAATTCCCTCCATTGCCTGCAAAATGGAGGCTGTGAAGGAGACTCTGACCTAGCCACCTCAGTGTCAGGCTCTGTGTGTGGCCCAGAACTTACCTCCTTGGACTCCCTACCCAGCTCCCTCTACTACCTGCTGTTCAGCCCAAGCCTCCCTCTACAGGTCTCCTACTGCCTCAGAGCTTATCCTAAGGGCCTGCTCACAGACCCCCACTTGTGTTTGGCAGAACAGTGCCTCGCCAGGTCTGGCTTCCTGCTTACCAGGCTTCCTGCTTACCATCCTTAGACACACACTGCCACACATAAGAGCAGCAAGCCTGGGATAAGGGGACAGCAACTGGTTATTCCAGAGCTATTGACACCACAGGAGACAAAGCACTCAAACTCTCACTCCAGATACAGCCAACCACTCTGAGAGAAGGGCGGGGCCATGTCTAAACCCATGCTGCTCCTGGTCACCTGCAGGGTGGTAACCTCACCAGTGGACAGCATTCTTTCTCATCACCCGGTGACTTGATTCCTCCAAGTGCTGGGTCCCTAGAGGATGTGCCAGGAGCTGCTGCTGACCTTACAGAGGCTCTATTAAAACACCATCCCCTGGTGGCATGACTTAGGTCATTGTGGGGTGGCAGGGCACTGAGCTGGACAGTTATTCCAGCAGCAACCAGCTCTTCTGGGAAAGTTACCTACAGCTGTCCCCAGGGTATCCAGTCAGCAAGAGGTATCAGAAGCGAGACAGTGAGGAAAAAAAGAATGCCCTCTCTCCTCCAGAAAGGATGGGCACAGGGCATTGCCAAGGCAAGCACCAGTAAAGAAGGCTCTGGATCCTAGGCCTATGGACTTCCTTCCTTGTTCCAGGCTTACAGAGTTATGACTAGCCAATAAAATTACACATGTTTCAGTCATTTGGTGTGATTTGTATATGGGGGTGTGCACGTGTGCACGTGTGCATGTGTGCACGTGTGCACGTGTGCATGTGTGCACGTGCAGATAGAGGCCAGAGGCCAGCAGCAGGTGTGAGGTGTCTTCTTCAGTTATTCTCCACCTTTTTTTTTTTTTTTTGAGACAAAAAACTTGAGCTCACTGGTTCAGCTAGACTGACTGGCCAGCAAGCTCCCAGGATCCTCCTGCCTCTCATCTCCTCCTTCAATGCCCGCCAGCACTAAGTCTAGCTTCACTTGGCTTTTGGGTACCGGGGATCCAAACATGAGTCTTGTAAGTGAGCATACATCAAGCACTTTACTGGATTGCTCAGTCACATATACAAGATAAAATGACTGCTACAACAACATTGATTCACATGTGTGTTCCCTCACCTGCTTCCTAGTCTTGTCTTCAGATTGCTTGCGATTGACTCTCTGGGCCAGTTTTAAGCATGTAACATCACTCCTGACGGCATAGTCCCTGGCATGTAGTAAATCTGCAGTAACCTCTGATCTGTGTCTCCACCCCAGGCCCTGACATTCTGTGGTTGCTGCTGTGAACTCAGCTGGCTTTAGACTCTATTTCTGCATTTGTTGCTTTTTCACTGCTGTGATAAAATACCATGGCCAAAACAACTTACAGAAGAAAGGACTTATTTGGACGTGTGGTTCCCATTCATGGCAGGGAATTGTAGCCGCGGACAACAGTCACTGCAGCAGGAATAGCTAAACTCTCACATCTCCCCAAGCAGGAAGGAGAGAGAGCTAGTTTGAAATGGTTCCAGTCTGGTAGTTCTCAAAGCCTTCCTCCAATGACACACTTCCTCCAATGAGGCCACACCTCTGAATCTTCCCCGCAAACAGTGCCACCAACTGGGGACCAAGTATCCAAATGCCAGAACCTCTGGGTGACATTCTTGTTCAAATCAGCACATCTAAATGAGATCCCTTTGTCCTTCTGTGTCTGGCCTCCTTCTAGTCACATTGTGTCTTCAAGGCTTATCTTTATTCTTGAAAATGTTGGGACTTTTCTCCTTTTTCAAGGCTGAGTAATGTCCCACTGTGACTACACACCAATTTTTAACCATCTGTTTCCTTTATGGACATCCAGTTACTTCCATATCTTTGCTGCGTATCTTTGCTGCGATGAGTCTGTCGGTACATACATCTCTTAAGCTTGCAGATTTCATTTCCCACTACTGGGGTTACTGAGTCACTGAGGTTGTTCCAGTTTGGGTCTCTGAGGTGCTTCCATGCAGTTTCCATGGCTCCACAGTTGATATCCTCCTCAGTAAGTCCAAACACCCACAATCCAGAAGAGCCAGAGAAATGTGATGGCTTTCTGCCGTCAGCTTCCGGTTAGCAAATGCCTCTGGATCATGGATAAGAATTCTTGCCAAAGATTGGACCAGATAGAGATCTGATCATCCAGGCTGCAAATATACTAAACAGTAGCTTATAGTTCTCTGAGAGTCTGATATATTCCTGTAAAAGAATCAACCCTAGATGCCTCTAAAGGAGATAGAACTTTCGATCAAACACATAAGCAGGGCCTTTGCTGGGTAGACTGTAACAGTGGACACTAGCCTGTGCCACTGTTCCCACCTGAAGGGGTAGGAGGCCTAGAGCTGAGCTTGGATGCTGCTGCTAAGAAGGAGACAGGAAGGTCCTTGTACTGACCCCAAGCAGAAGGAAGTAGCCTACTCCACTCAGGAGCCCAAATCAGAAAAACAAAACAAAACAAAGCGTTTGCCTGAGACTGTAGAGCTCATTGGTGCTCTCTCTCTCTCTCTCTCTCTCTCTCTCTCTCTCTCTCTCTCTCTCTCTCTGTGTGTGTGTGTGTGTGTGTGTGTGTGTGTGTGTGTGTGTGTGTGCTGTATGATACATGTGTATGTACTGTATGGTATTATATGGTATATGATACTCAGCTCAGGAGTCTTTTGTTCTCTGCCATGAAGAAACAAGCAGTCTGTTCTTGAGATTTGAGTCCTCTCTGCTTGGTCACCTCAGCTATTTCTCCCAGCATAGGATGGTCCTTGAGTTTGCACCAATGAATGAGGATGAAGCTCACATTGTCTCAGCATCAGGAATAGTGGACTAGTGGGTGGTATGAATCAGTGGTGGCAGCTATACCCATGAGCATGCAGGCTTCTGGACACCCAGAAATGTGAGTCTCCCTTCAAACCCACTGGACCGCTTGAAAGGAGCCAACATGGGGCCAGAGTGGTGTCTGATCTGAGTGGGAGCTCTGTACGTTGCGCCAACTTCACCCACTCCAGGCAAACACCATTCCCCTGCAAAGGATCAACAGCCTACAGCAGACAACTAGTTGCCTCCTGATGCTCTCTGGAGGCACCAAACACACAGGGGAAAGAATCCCCTTCTCCTTTTTTGATGAGTCAGAAGTGCCAAGGCTTGCTGGGCCGTCTGCGGCCTCCTCTAACTGAAGCCCTCAGAGCTCTTTGTGTCTGTTTGGACTTCTCATCCTCCATCTCTGAATGATGATTTATCTGGCTTTCAGAACAGAACACTGAGAGGCCTAATAGAGAGAGCATGTGGCTTCTGAGGTTGTTTCGATTTATAAATATTTTAATAGGGTTCTTATTCCTTCACAGCGCATCTCCCACAAACCTTTGTACCAGAAGCAAATGCCATGTTTTTTTCTAATGAAACAATGGAATTTTTTTTCCTTCTCCATCTTGGGGGGGGGGGGGGAGAGAAGGGAGAAGGGAAGGAGGAAGGGAGTGGGGAAGAGGGGACATTGTCACACTTAAAATACCCCTAAAAGCATGTGGCAGGCATGTCTGATTTAAACCAGCTCCCTGAGGCTCTCTGTCAGCCGCACCCCACTGCTCTCTGAAGACCCCTGCTCCTACCCAAACCTAGGGTGACAGTTAAGAGCAGGCAGCCTTTATTTTAATTAGGCTTATTTTTCTTCACCCCTCCCCCCCACCCCTACTTGGCTATTTGCATGTTAGGTGGGCTGTCCACCGCTGAGCCTTCTTTAGTATTTTTGGAGAGTAAATTGTCTGTGCTGACCTTGGATTCACTTTGTAGCTCAGGGTGGCCTTAAATTTACTGTCCTGACACAACCTTCCCAGTAGTTGGGATTAGAGGTGTGTAACTGTAAGGCTCAATCTAGCTAAGGTGCTTAAAGAACGTCTTACTCAATAAATCAGATGATTGGACCTTTAACCATAAAAATCTGAGAAAGTATAAGGCCAAATTAGATAGCAATCCCACAGGTAAATCTGGCACACAAGCCCATTAGTAGGCCACAGCACAAGGAGAGACGAGCTGAGCTGTATACATGTGGAAGCTGATAGAGAGGACCACAGGTGAGTGAGGCACAGCCCTGCCCCAGCTAAGACCGGATTTGCATCCACACCTTGTTTGCCTTAGCAGATTTCCCTTCCTACCTGCTACTCACTCATGCAGATAAGACATTGGGTTTGAAAGCTCTTTGCAGAAGGGTTTGGGTTTATCTTTGACTTAACTGCTATTTTCATCCCTCAGTCCTCCCTCCTGTTCCATATCAAACACCTTAGCAAGAAGAGAGAGGGGGAGGGAGGGGGAGGGAGGGGGAGGGAGGGAGGGGAAAACTTGCCCAAGAAATCTCTTCAATAATTCCAGGTTGCGGCTATGAAAACTAAGAGAGATGGTCCCTTCTCTCTGGGAGCTCATATAGTGGACATTCTAAAGATTCTGCCTCTTACCTGCCTTCTTTTCCGGAGATGGAGTTGAAACGACAGTGTGTTGACCAGATGGTTAAACATAAGAATAACTGCTGTCTGGCCTTGAGTACCGTTATAGTAAAGTGTATTGCTGCCCTCAGAATCCTGGTGCTGGGAGCCAAAAGATGACAGCAGAGTTGAACTGTTGCCCAGATGCAATTACTGATTAGAATTGATTATTTATACAAAGAAAGGCAACCGATGGGTTGGCCAATAGTTGTCACATTGCAGCAGATTTGAACAAAAGTTCTGTGATTGTTCAAAAGACCATCCACCTCATGGAAATGGGACGGGGGTGTGTCTCAAAGACCCCTCTAACTGCAGCCTCCTGAGCTGATGTTTATTCACGTGACCCTGGCTTTCTCCAGGCCGTCCTTGGGAAGTCCTATTTCTGATCTTCCCCCTCCATTAGGCATAACTGGCCCTGCCCAACACCCTGAGGTGTGAAGAAGCAACCTTTAAAAGCCATGTGTCTGCAGTTGCCTCTCTTTTTAACCAGGCCATAAAACCACAGGCTCATTTAAACACACAGTAAACTAATGGGAAATGGCATGTGACTAAATATTTGAAAGCTGTTTCTGTGCCTTATTTGATTTGCCTAATTACGTGTTTTACTTCCTCCTTTATGGAACTGTTGCCTGAGGTATGTGAAGCCTTTATACCTGCTTCATTTGATTCATTAACAGCTGGATCAAAACGCCACGCGATTACATTGGCATACAGTCTTAAGAATGCTTCCAAGTCCCTTCCTTCCGTGATCAAATTCTAAGATCCTTAGATGGGCATTCACAACAAATCTAATACAAAGGGCATCCCGGCTACCCTGTCACCTCCCACACACATCCCTTCTCCACCAGGCCAAATAAAACAAAACAAAACTAGGGTATAAATATGTCAGGATGAGAAAGAAAAACATGTACGCAACATTCAAACACCGTCTGCCAATGTGAAGAAACAAGAGAATCGAGACAATCACACGCATACTTGGCCTGCTCCCATGGTCCAGTGAATGCCAGAGTTACCATGGTGGGAGGGAGCAGAGGAGTATCCCCGAGGGCAGGCTTTGTCTGGGTGCTACTCAAACAGAGAGCTGGATTCATCTGAGGGTCTGTGTACTTTGGGGCAAGCCACCTCATACTGAAAAGGCCAGCAGAGAAGTGGAGTTTGGCTCCTTCTCATACCTTTGGGTCTCTCTTGGCATCCTGCCATTCCCCAGTGAGACACCATCCAGGCGCCCCAGCCCTCCCATCTGTGGAAAAAAATGGCACCAGGCACTCTCCAGGGAACAGGCTATGAGGAGCCTTCCCTTACTGTCCTACAGGCTGCTGGTAGAAACAGACAGCTCCCTCAGATGGTGTCAGTTCATGGCAGTCCTCAGTGGGGAAGGAAATGGCTTTGAGTAAGTGCTGGACAGTGCCTGGACACTGTAGGATAGGAGAGTTAAGTTCAAAGTAAGTTCACAGCTCACTGAGGCCCTACCGTCCAAGGCACAGAAGAGGAACCATGGATCTCCCTGGGTCCCTAAAGCAGAGACTAAGCTAAGAATCCAGCCACATTTCCTGTCCTTTGGAGACCATGATGGCAAATTACTTCACCTGGAAGCATCACCTAGCAGACTCAATGTCTGCTGGAAACATTCAGTTATTAGTTATGCTGCCTGTCAGTCACTACAGGGGTTACTATGTATAAAGCAGCCACATGTGTCTATGTAAAAAGAAGAAGAAGGAGGAGGAGGAGGGGGAGGAGAAAGAGGAGGAGGAGGAGGAGAAGGAGGAGGAGGAGGAGGAGAAGGAGGAGGAGGAGGGGAGGAGAAGGAGGAGGAGGAGGAGGAGGAGGAGGATTTGAGGTTAACCTGATACACATAGTTCCAGACCAGTCAGGTTTGCCTAGTAAGACACTGTCTCAGGGAAAATGAAAAGGTAAGGGGTTGCTTCCTAAAGCATCAGATCCACTAAGCTACATGATAACTTCTGATGGTTTGTCCTATTTACTATTCAGAGTATGGAATGTAGGAAAAGAGTATGGGATACGGGAATTAGAATTTTTGAAAATAACTCAATTTTACTGAATGTCTTTTTTAGCCAAGCTAAAGAAATGGCCTCTCCAAAGTCAGTTGGTTGATCCTACAGTGAGCCATCTTTGGCCTCACGTGTTTGCCCCAGATGCCAGTGGTGTTCTCTTATGGCAAACTGGTTTTTTTTTTTTTTAATTTATTTTTGTTAAATTTCTTTCCAAATAGAAACTACTGGAGTGTGCCGCATTGATAAGAAACTTTCATCAAGTGATCAATATTTATTGAACATCATCTTAGCTGGGGACTTAGGAAGATGAATGAGACCAATAGACTCTTCTAGAAGTGCATGGGTATTTTGATAACAGTCTTGATGTCAGAGTACAAGTAACCACTCCCAGCGTAACACATGGGTATAAGAAACAACACAGGCCATTGGTAGATAGCCCGCATACAAGAAGCTGGCACCCACAAGGGATGGCAGCTAGAGACTCGTGGACATTGGGAGTGCTGGAAGTCACATGGAGGGCAGCAGGCAAAAGAACAGACATAGTGCACCAGGATGGCCCCTGCCCAAGACACCCATGGCAAAGGCAGAGGGTTCCACAAGCATGAGCAGGTCTCCACCTTCAAATGTCGAGAGTGTAGAATCTAGAATCTTCCTTCTTGAAGTTAATCAAGTGCTTGGAATGAGGTTCCCAGCATCTTTTCTACATCGACCTGGAGCCAAAGAAAATGCTACCAGGTCTGATCCTGGTCCTCTGATTGGGAATCTGTCTGGAAATCCCTCAATGGCAGCTACGAGGTGTACATGGTTTCATACTTTCCCAGAAACTAAGGATGCTGGGGGCTCAATGAGTCCCAATAGGAAGGTCTCTACAGACTGTCAAGTGGGGCCAAGGTTTCTGCTATTTCTTGGAGTTGAGTGCCATCTCAGACACCAAAACAAAGCTATGGCACAGCTCAGTCCTTCAAACAAAACAGATTTCACCAGTAAGCCGCGTGCTTTTAGCCTCCACTCCAGAAGACTCTTGTTTTAAGCACATAGCACATAGACCAAGCACACAGCCTAAGACTGAGCATGTAGTACTCAGTGCCCAGCATGTAGGAACCAGCTGCTAGACTCACAGACAGAAGCAACTTGCCTCAAGGGGAACTGACACAGACTCAGCCCTGAGCAGCCAGGACACCTGCTTGGAGATACATGTCACCTGAACCTCACACATAAATAATCTGAGAATAATCTGAAAATTGAACTCTGCCAAAGTGTTGACTTGATGATGGAGAGAGGAGCACCTCAGCCACAGGAACTGTCACCAGGCTCCCTGTCCATTGTCTATACCAGCAGGTACATGGTACATGGAGGCCTGGCCATAGGAAGTACTAACCAAAGGCCATAGGACTTGATACTCACAGTCCTGATGTGAAGACCACTGAGGAACCCTAAACATAGGCCCTCTGGGCATGCCTATAGCAAATGACTTTGATTGCTAGGTTAATTAAGATAAGAAGACCTGCCCACTGTAGGTAGAACCATTCCCTGGGCTTGGGACCTGCAATGCATAATGCAAGCAAGTGAACCTTGCAACAGCGTTCACCTCTCTGCTTCCTGACGGAAATGCAGTTTGGTCCATCGCCACCTGCTCCTGCTCTCAGAACTTCCCTACTGTGAATCAAGAGAAACTCTCCTTCAAGCTGTTTTGTCGTGGCATTTTATCCCAGCAACAGGAAAAGGAATTAGAAACAACATCTACAAATCTCTCCTTTGTAACCATAGTGCCCATCTAGGCCACCACAGAGAAGCTGAAGCCCTCAAAACAAGCTCGCCTCTGAGAACAGCGGGGAGATGGCTCCATTAGTGGTTAAAGCATCACAAAAACTCAACATGGACATGTCTAGGCCTCAATCCTTGGTGTCTGTCGGGCACACAGTATTTTTCTTAGAAACACTCTTACATAAGACTGAGAAGGGAGGAAGCTGAGGGGCAGGGGCTAAAAGTCAGCATCAGGGGCACACAGAGCACGCATGGCTTGGTGCCCTTGGGTGAGGTCAACTGTTCTTTGTGAGGAGACATGCCCTTCCAGGGCAATGGTGAGAAAAGAGGCTCAGAGAGAGAGAATAATGACTCTGTGTCCCCAATACAGGAAGCTACAGGACAGAGCAGCTGAGGTGAACCACTCTCAGACACTCCTAGTTTTCTCTTCAGAATCTCTGATTCTGGGCCACTTTTTATTTGAACCCCAAATGTATACATTGCTCTGTGGCTTATCTTTCCACCTGCATGCTCATGCTTCCTCTTCTGCTTCTAGTCCCTGCTTCCCCTCTGATGATGCAGCCCCACAGATCATAAGCTGGATAGACTCTGGGGCCAGGGGGCTCTGATGGCTGATGTTTCCTGCCATAGATTCTCCGTGGGGTCAGTCAGAATATACAAACTCTGTGCTTCTGTTTCCTCGGTCGGGTTGTTGGTATTGGTGAATTGAAATTCAATCCAGGTACAGCTGAAAGATGTGCAGCACTGAGCAAGAAAGTTCTGCTAACCTGCATTCTATGTGACATGGGACTTAAAGGCTGGACACCCTCTTTGGGTAAGACAGTCAAAACTAAAGAGCCCAGTCCCCAAAGAGGTGAAACGCCATGGCCACTGGGGGAGGAATTGCTGGTGAGAGGCAAAGGGAGAAGAGACCCTCTCTTTGAAGAAAGCTATTGTCTGCAGCATCCCACCTGCTGTCCAGCCTCCAGGCCCAGCCCCAGGATTCCGGTGCCCACTGCGACATGACTCGGCAGAGATGCCCAGCATCTGCCAAAAGTGGCTCTTTCTGGAGTGAGTAACCGCTTCTCAGCCAGAAGAATCCTCTGCAAATCCCCCTGCCTCAGAGGAAGAAGCAAGTCATACCAGCCCACCTGGTGTTCCAGTTGCCCGAAGCCTCCTGGAGAACACTACAAGCTAAGAAACTTGTTGAGTAAGTGAGGTCCTAGAAGCTTGGACACCCAAGTGTTTGCTTCTCACCTCCCCCAGCCCCTTCCCTCACTTCCCTCCATACCCACCTGGCTCTTCCTGCCAGTCCTTTCTCTCCCTCTCTATACCACAGCAGGCATGAATCACCAGCCTCACTGCTTCTGACTCTCAACTTGGCCTCAAAGGAGGAAAGTAGGGTCCCTCTGAAGACAACAGAAAAAAAACTTGTCCTTCAAAAGCATGAGAAGGGCTGATGCCCCCAGAGCTCTGGAGCTGCTGTTCCTGCCCTGGGCTCTAGCTGGACCTTGCAGCTGGAACACAGCCCATGCCCAGGCCACAGGGGATATGGACAGCAGCCGGCCCTCATGTGGAGAGATTAGGCTGCTCAGGACCCAGCCTGTAGGAGGTCAGGTGCTGTATGGTCCTCTGTGTCCAGTGTGGAAAAAGGTTGGGGCTTGGCTCTCAAACTGCTCCTCTAAAAAGTGGCTGTTACCTGGGCTAGCAGCTTCTCCTGAGCTTAGGTCCACAGCTTCCCAGACTGAGCACTGGAAGAGGTCCCAGCAGGGAGAACTTCAAAGATGCAATGGGGGTGCAGGGGGAGGACTTACTGGAGCCCATTCAGTCACACACACAGGTCTGAGCCTCTCATTCCACAACTCCATGTCAGAGACCTCAGTGATTCCCTTATCCTAGCTGGAGTTCCAAGACTTTCTAGAAACACTAGGTGTCCTATTGTTCTTCTCGGTTCCTGTGATAAACAACCATGACCAAACTCAACTTGGAAGATGAAAGGGTTTATTTGGCTTATACCTACACAGCACAGTGCTTCAAGAGGGAAGTCAAGGCAGGAACTCGGAAGCAAAAACTGAAACAGTCCATGGAGGAGTGCTGCTTTCTGGCTTGCTCCCCTTGGCTTGCTCAGCCTGTTTCCTTATACCCCCAGGACTACCAGCCCAGGGTTAGAACTGTCCACAGTAAGGGTAGCCCTCCCAAGCCAATCACCAATCAAGGAAACACGTAGCCTTGCCCACAGGCAATTCTCAATTCCTCACTTAAGTATCTCTCTTCCCAGATGTGTGTAGTAGGTTTGTGTCAAGTTGACAGATAACCAACCAGCATATGAGGAATCTACATTACAAGTGGTACAGACACAATAGGAGCTACAATGGCTTTGGGGCCAATGTAATATCTCAACAGCCTGGAGCCTGAGCAGGATGGATGAGCATGGAACAAGTCTCGATGACACAGCATAGCACTCACTGCCAGGCCAGATGAATCTGGGCACCCCTTCCCATAAGAGTTGGCCTATACCTTGATATGTCAGCATCCACCCCTTCTTGCTCTCTTCTTTCAGGACAGAAGACACCTAGATGATGTAATACTCTATTGCTTGGCCCATCTGACAAAAGGCTCTGGCCAGAGAGGATCAAAGCTGGTAGTGAGTCTCCCTAAATCAGAAAAAAAGTGTATAATGGTCTCTGACTCTCCATTTTCCAATGTGAGGGAATTGAAGGGAATCCAAAGCCAAGGACCTCTTCTCACACCCTGATGCATCTGAGCCTCCAGACCTGTGCTTACTCTGGACAGAGTGGCTTGTCACAGCGTCCTGCCTTCCCTTGGCTTTTGCTGTACACCCCAAACCTCCTGATTTAATATACCTCCTCACCCACATGCTGGCCCCTCACTACACCTGCTCTAGAAAAAGTATGAAACCCATTAAGCTCACTTCCAGTCTTTTGCTCTGTCCTATGAAGCCATGTTTGTTGTTCCATGCCAGGAATGGCCATAGCATAGTATGTCCACAGACCCAGGAACATCCTAAAAAGCCTGGAGAACATCCCTAGGGGGTGGGCCAGCTGAAACCTGCAGCCAGGTGGCTCCCCTCCCCTGTCCCAAGTCTTGGGGATTCCCATCAAGGAAGTCAGCAAAGCAGAAACTCTGATGTGATTGTTTGCGATCAAGGCCTTGTAGCTGTTGGCTAAAATGTTGGTTTTTTTTTTTTTTTCAAATCTCTTCAGATGATTCTAATGTTTAGGCTTAATGTATTACCTTTCCCAGGGGCATCTGCGCTTCAGTAGCTCCAAGACTGGAGGAAAGGTGGTGGCACATTGGAGTGCCAAAGCAGCTGTGGTAAAGAAATGCCCAGATCAGGGTCAGAAGAACTGGCTATGACATCCAGACACATCCCTTGGTCCTCTGGGCCATAAGGCCACCTGCCTGCATTAAGTTCTCCTTTTCAAGTCACAAATGTAGCTGGTGGCCCTATCGTGGACCAGAAACCAATTGGAGACTATAAGGATTCACAGAACTGAGTCCTATTTGGACCCATAATGAAATACTCATGGCTTACACCTTACACAAAAGCCACTGAAGGATGGAGAGGGCATGGACCAACTGCCAAATAGCCATGCGATTCTTGTTAACACAGAACTGTCTTTCCAAGACTGAGGGTGTCTTTTTGACTGTGGGATTTCCCTCTCCACTAGCTATCACCTCAAAGAACAAAAGTGGAGCAGGTGAGACTCTATTTGCCAAAAGTGAAAAAAAAAATTAGGAAGAAAATAAAACTTAAGTGGGTGATTGGATAGAATGAGCTGGTGCAGAGCTGTTGTAAAGAAGAGAAATCAACTGGGGGTTAGGGGGAGCAACCAGGAAAAGAAAGGAGGCCAGCAGGCAGGGGCTAGGCTGGGATCCCTAGCTCAAACTGGGAAAAGGGAAGGAAGGGTTGGGAAGGAAAGACCAGTGGCAGAGAGCAAGGAGGAGCCAAAGAGCCTAGTCCTGCTTCCAGGCC
Organism: Rhabdomys pumilio; assembly: GCA_030674055.1. Lineage (NCBI taxonomy): Eukaryota > Metazoa > Chordata > Mammalia > Rodentia > Muridae > Rhabdomys > Rhabdomys pumilio. The sequence goes on along the minus strand of JANHMN010000016.1, from coordinate 56,962,093 downwards.
CTTCCAACTGGATGGAGACTGCAAAATTTCCCCAACCCGGCAGGCCAGAGCTGAAGGCAGAGTGAGGACGCCATCTAGCGGCAGGGGCCGGAAGGGGGAAGGGGCCATGCCCAGGACTGAGCCTCCTGGGGGGGGGTGGGGCAAACACAAAGGTTGGCCAGTGCTCCTCATTGTGAAGGAAAGAAAGCTGGATGCAAAGAGGCAGGAAGGATGAGAGTCTGCAAACGCCCAGCAGGAGGAATAGCTGAGCCTACACAAATGAGACGTAGCCCCTGGGAGTTGAGGGGATGGCTGGCCCCACCAGACAGAGGCTGGGCTATGGAACCTCTTGCAGGCCCAGGGAGGGGCCCAAATGGTCTAGAGGGGAAAGCAAAGAGAGGGAGCCATCTGGTGTCTGGAGGTGGAAGGCAGCGAGTGTCTGGTGTCTGGGAAGTGGGGAGTGGGTGGGATTCACCAGGAAGAAGGCCAGGATAAAGGCCACATTTCTCCCCATGGCCTGGCTCATGGTCCTGTTCTCAAAACAACAAATATGAACTGTGACTGCTTTTTATCCAAACATTTCTGGAACCAGGAGCAGGAAGCAAGCTGCCCTTGGGTACAAGGAAAAAACAACAGGGTTTATAGTAATCTTTATTTTCCTCCTAAAGATCCTCCCAGGATCTCTCTGAAACTGGCATCCCTTGTCCCTAGAGACGGCATGGGGGAGGGCAATAGGCCAGAGCAGAACCAAGTCACCTCCTTCTCCACAGCCAAGAGGGAGCTGACCGTATCTGAGCACTCCGGGGCTAACTGTGCCCACATGGAACGTCAGCAGCTTTGGGGTTTGTTTCCAAGTCACATCTACCTAACCCATCTGATGCTGAGGAGAGCTGTCTACAGGTGCAGGATCTATTTGCAGGTCTATATTCAAAGACATCAACAACAGAGTGCCAGTCAGCATGGACAGAGAGCAAAAAACTGAGGCAAGATGAGGCTCCAGGATGCTCAGGTCTTGCCTGGCCCAGCACCAGCTAGTAATATGACAGCCACATGCCATGCAGGCCCACCCTCCTGGGTCAAGAACAGTGGGTCCCTTTTGTATCTATTTTTCCTAGTTGTAGGGGGGATGGAAGCACAGGATACAGGCTGGAGAGTCTGGCTCTTACTTGACCTGCATGAAGCTGGGAACAACTCCCACTAAAAATCTGCACATGGTCCTCATAAATCAAAGGATAGAAAACTCCAGAAAGAGCAGGTGGGAGAGCTTTAGTCAACCCCTTCCCTCCCTGGGATATCAAGGCTCTGCCATACAGCCTATTGACTCACAGTCAACAGTAGCAAACACTTTCCTCTTCTCACACCAACTCAAAAGCAGCCAAGTTTCTAAGCAAAGGAAACCTCTGAAAGACCCACTGAGGACTGAGCTTCAGGCTTGCTGGACCTCTCCCTGCATTGGGACAGTATCAAGAGCCAGAGGCTGGTCCCATGGGATAATGCTGGAGGACTTAGACCCTGAGCAAGTATTACATTCTACATGAATAGCTCACCTATCCTAGAGAAATCTTGTCTGTAAGTAGGATGGGAGAAAGACCAGAGCAGAATCCCATAATCTATAAAAACAAGGAGTCTCACGTTCTATTTTTCTAGTTTACTTGAGATTTTTCTTTTTCCTGAAAGAGAGGGTTGGACACTTGGATAGTACTGACCTCTAGACAGTATATCCTCTTCTAAGATGCCCCTTATGGTCAGAACACTGTCCCTAGATCGCTAACACCTTCAGTCTGCAGGCCCTACACCTGGCCAGCTTCTGTCCTTAAAGACTAGCTTGCAAAGCTCTGGTTGAAATGCAGCTGTGCTAAGGAGCCTGAATTCCACATTCAACTTACCTCAGCCCTGCACTTTGCTGGATGGATTGTGGGGTGGTTTGTATATGCAGCCTTGCCCACTCTCAGTTGCCTCAGACACAATCGCCTCCATCCACCAAGCACACATCACCACAGCTTTCATACTGAGGTGCAGCACATAGACTCACTGGGCCCTTGCAACCCACTGCATCCTGCAGACATTCTATATCTGCCCCTCAACTCAGATGCATCCACCTGCAGAGGCTTCAGTATAGTGCAGTCCATGAGATACAATGAACAGTATTTTAGGGCACTTAAAACAGCAACTCTTTAGGTCGTGGCCACTTGTGATTATGCTCTATCCAAAAATATTCAGTATATTTTTAAATATATATTTTGAATATATGAATATATATCTAGGGGAATATATATATGTATATGTATATATATATATATATATATATATAGAGAGAGAGAGAGAGAGAGAGAGAGAGAGAATATGCTAAATATTCAGGAGATGCTCAGGTGAGCTGTTTTCACAACCCGGTGACATCTATCCTGTACACTCACATCTGGGGATGGGGTGTAATAAGGTAAACAGGAGAGAGGCAGCTTTGCCCTCAAACAATTGAAAGGCTGTTTGATGATCGAAGCTTGTTGGGGGGAAGCATCTGGACTGTCCTTTAAAAAACTTATGCTGGCTTTAACCAAAGCATCTACCATTTAGAGAAAGTAAGGGGGAAGCAGCCATGAACACAAAGCAATCAGTGCAGGGTATTATTCCAATAAACAGGCCTCCCCCCTCCCACCCACCTTTACCTTAGTAAAGACTTTTTTTTTCTATTTTTTAAACTGGAAGCCTTCAGGTGAAAATAAAGTCAGAGCAGCCAGAGGGGGGAGAAATGTAGTCTTTCTCAGGGTTAACATCAGAAGACAAGCTTCTGCGGCTTGGCCAATCAGATGCGCCCCTGCCAGCTATAATATAGTGCGAAAGGCAGCCTGTCTCACAAGCTCTCCAGCCTTGCTACCATTTAAAATCAGGCTCTTTTTGTCTTTTAATTGCTGTCTCGAGACCCAACTCCGATGTGTTCCGTTACCAGCGACCGGCAGCCTGCCATCGCAGCCCCTGTCTGGGTGGGGATCGGAGACAAGTCCCCTGCAGCAGCGGCAGGCAAGGTTATATAGGAAGAGAAAGAGCCAGGCAGCGCCAGAGGGAACGAACGAGCCGAGCGAGGAAGGGAGAGCCGAGCGCAAGGAGGAGCGCACACGCACACACCCGCGCGTACCCGCTCGCGCACAGACCGCGCGGGGACAGCTCGCAAGTCCTCAGGTTCCGCGGACGAGATGCTGCTGCTGCTGCTGGCCAGATGTTTTCTGGTGGTCCTTGCTTCCTCGCTGCTGGTGTGCCCCGGGCTGGCCTGCGGGCCCGGCAGGGGGTTTGGAAAGAGGCGGCACCCCAAAAAGCTGACCCCTTTAGCCTACAAGCAGTTTATCCCCAACGTAGCCGAGAAGACCCTAGGGGCCAGCGGAAGATATGAAGGGAAGATCACAAGAAACTCCGAACGATTTAAGGAACTCACCCCCAATTACAACCCCGACATCATATTTAAGGATGAGGAAAACACGGGAGCAGACCGGCTGATGACTCAGGTAGAGACCCATTGCGGGTGGGAAACGGGCTCCTTCCCGGGAGGAGGGGGGGTGCGTGTGACCAAGCAGTCAGCCCTGCTGTTTGCTCTTTGGGCAGGTAGGAAGGCGGCTTGCTCTCTCCTTCCCCACCCACCTGCCCACCTAGCACTCCTCTTCCGGGAGGAGAAAGGAGGTGAAGGGTCCAGCAGGAAGTTTAGGGTTTGCTAGACTAGGGCACCAGAACACGGGGTTCTCTATCTTATTAGTCTCATTTAATTAGTCTCTCGGGACGACCTCCTCTAACTACCTGTATTCTAGCTTGAAACTTGGAAAGACCTTCACTCTGGGGGGTGTCTGCCCTTTCCAAGTGGAGGCAGAAAATGGAGGGAGTGGGGATGCCCCTATAACACTTCAAGGGGCCTCCGGGTCACTGCAAACATAGCCTGGAGCATTTCAGCCCCTAGCTCCTACCTTTCCCTTTTCCGTGTTTTTCTCCCAAGACCACCCCACCCTTTACCCCACCACCACCAAAGAACTGTAACTGGGAAAGCCAGGGGTTCTGACAAAAGGCAGGAGATCCAGAGGCGCCCGTCTTGTCCCCACTGTATCACGTAGCCTGACTGCGATCCCGTCGTCCTCAATTGTGCGGGTCAGAGAATGTATTGATATTTCTTTAAGGATGCTCCTCATTTCTCCAGAGCCCGCGGTACCTTACGGGAGGGACTTGGAACTTGCTGGCTTTGCAATCGCTTTAATTTTCAACCTGCTTGCATAAGAATTAGAAGCGAATAAAATTTGGCGGCGAGGGTGGATGGACGGACAGCAAAGCAAAACACGAGCTTCTCTCTTTCCATCCCACCTCCTTTGAGATTTCTAGGCTGCCAATCTCCCAGCCACATCGAGACTTTCTGAAACTCCATGCACGTATGACTGGAGCTGGAAATGGGTTTCCTTGCAAATATAGGTCAGCATCCTTTTTACTGCCCTATTAAAATATTCAAGTCCTACCTTTAGGGCTAGGTGCGCCAAGCGACTGGCGGAGCGGCGCTGGCGGGGCGCAAGTGCAGGGGGGCGGGGGCTGGAAAAAACAAGAGTGGAACAGCCCGCGCGACGCGACGCGCAGCTCGCCACCGAGTACCTGCTGTATGAGAAGCCTAGGAGACTAGCCTTAGGGTGGCGGGCCAGAGCTACAGCAAAGGGGAATCGTGGAGGCTGAGTGCAGGGCCATTCTGCCTCCATCTCCCTCATCTGCTCCCGACCACCTTAAATCTGGACCGCTAGTGTGGACGCGCGCGCGCGCGCCCGGGAGCCGGGGAGCTGCGGGAGCCACAGTTAACTCTGCGCGGACCGCGGGGCGCCCGACTGGTGCGGCCAGCAGGAGCGAGTTCTCCAGCTAGACCCGGGCACCCATCCCCTGGTTAAGCTGTTTCCCCCACACACACACCCAGGAGCGGGGGAAGGGCATCTCAGAATGAGGAGGTCCTTGGGAAGGTGTGAGGAGGGAAAAGATTACTAATGCAAAGAGGCATGGCGTGGACACGCGGGGTCCCTCAGGACGGATGGGTCTGCAAGGGGGTCCTTGGCGGGCCAGCTCCCTAGCCCAGAGCGCCGGGCCTCTGCGTGTCACAGAGCCGCGAGAGCGCCGAGCCATGGTAGACGCCTTTCAGCGCCGCTTACTCCTGCGTTATCGATCCCGCGGCTAGGGTTTCAGCGCGCGGGGGTGAGCTCCGGCGGCTTGTCCCTGACTCTGCACGCGCCGAGCGCGCCCCGCCGGAGCGCAGGGCTCCGAGCGCGCTCACTCCCTAGGGCGCGCAGGCAAGGGTTGAGCCGCGAGGAGTAGCAAGGCAGGCAGCCTCGCGGGCCTGACCTGGACAGCAAACCCTCCACCTTCCCAGCCCCTCGGCCTCAGCGCCCTAAACTTAGACCCCAGCTACACTCTTGCCCTCACGCCGATCCTTCCAGCACAGGACCGGAGACTCAGCGGCCGGATCACTCTCGCCGCCGCCTCCGCCGCCGCCGCCGCCGCCGCTGCTGCGTGCGCATGCGAGCGGCATTTGAACTTCTGACCTCCTGTCAAGTTCCTTCAGACGAACGAAACGAAAATAAATACTTTTTTCCCTTGGGCAGTGGTCATTCTGGTTCCCAAAACAAAAAAGAGGGACTAGGGACAGCAAAAGTGGGGGTGGAGAAGGCCAGGCCAGGATCTTCTCATGCACCCCGCAAAGATCCCCCAAAATGAGGGTAGCTGTAAAAGTGGCCATCTAAGAAGTTCCTCTTGGTACAACCCTCGCCAGCTTCTTATTCCGGGTTGGCAGAGTTAAGAGGGAATGGGAATGAAGGAGATGTCGAGACGACAAGACTAGAGGTGAGGGGGTGAAGCTGGGGGACCTCGGGGCTCAGGATTTGAGCGTTGTCTGAGGAACCTGTCATCGGCCGCCACCCACCCACTCACCCAGCCCCCTTTAACAACCACCTGGTTCCGGCCCGAGGTGCCCCTCTCTTCAGTCTCTCTTGCCTCCTAGTCTGTCTCTCTAAGGTGACTGAGCCCAAGTCCTTCAACCATGGCAGGACCGTCCCCAGTGGAACTTTCTGAGCAGTTCTGGATCGCAGGAGCTCCTGGTTAATATTAACTCGGGAGAGGGAAGCGCAGACAGACACTCTCCTAGTGCAGTCCAGGCCCCAGAGAGTGCCAAGCTGCTGTGCCCGCGGCCAGGGGCTGGGGTGGGAGGCAGCGAGGGGCCTGATCTGCAGGCTCTGCAGGCTGAAGTGGGGGGAACCACCCGAAGAGCCAGGTTGAATAATTTCCTACGTGCTTAGGGGTTAGCCAGGGAAAGGAGGCCAGGTGTGGGTTTGAAGAATAGTTTTCTGCTTTGAAGAGTAGGGTCTGTCCCCGCCCCCCAGTTAGGAGAAGAGTGGAGTGAGGTGTATTTAGAGAGTGGAGTCTCTTGAAGTGAGACACCGCCTCTCTCACATTGTGGGAAAGCCCACCTTTGGATGTGACAGCCCCTGCTCTGAGCCCCTGGACTGCGCTGGTGTGCAGATCCGAGAGGTGAGCTGGAGGCTTCGGGAACAACTTGGCCTCCGCAGACACAAAGGTGGGCCCCAGTGACCCTGCTGGGCTTCACGGTGGCTGCACAGAGTCGGGCTTGATTAGCGGCACACGACCCAATGAATTAATAACCGGGCTGAGCTTCCCGGCTTTGCCTGCGACATTCCCTCCCAGAGCGGGCGGGGGAATACTCTGCATCTGCCTGCTGAGCTGCGCTGGGCCTGGTGCCGGGGAGGGCTCTGGGGCACCAGGTGCCAACTCGGTGACCATCAGAGTTGGCCGCTCCGCCGCTAGGACCTGTCTCGGCCCAGAGCTCCTTGCCTGGGGTCCTCCGTGTCTGCTCTAGTGAGGCAGTTCAGGGTATAGACTCCGGAACCCTGTCCATCCTACCCTCACTCTCCCCTACTGCCGGATGGGAAGCTTGTTAAAGCCACGTCGCAAGCTTCGCCCCCCACCTCCTTGAAAGAAGGGCGCGAGGTGGAGTGCGGGCTGGAATGAAGGAGGAGATAAGCAGCTCGTACCACGGTGTGCGCCTGCGCACAGCGACTTTGATGCTCAGTTCTAAACTGACCCTGACTGATTTTCACGTAAAACAGATTCAACCCCCAAGATTCAACCTCAACTCTGTCCTTTGGACTTTTCTCCTTAAGAAACCCGCTGGCAGGCCCAGAAACCTGCCAGAGCGGACCTGTTGTTACTGCACCCTCCCATTTGTTGTGCTTTGAACTCGACAACCATATTCCTGGGCCTTGTTGTTGTCAGACACGACTTGTCCTGATTCACACATTTCTCTGTCCACGAAGGACCGGGCAACAATCTTTTGCCAGAGTCTCCCTGGCTACATCCAGAACCCGTCGTCGTCTAGGGGTCACTCTCCCATCCCTGTAACCCACTAGCAATGCTCTCAGCTTGAGGAATCATGGGTTATCAGTCCTACCCTCTGTAGAAATTTTCCTGCCTCCACAGGGGTCTGGATAATCTCCACAGGTTCTCTGGGTAATGTGCCCTTACTATGTTGTCTCTACTCACAACCCTCCAGTCTAGCATGCCACCAATCAGCAGCATAAACTTCCAAGCACTGAGTTAGCCACCCACCACACACTTGACTTCCTCTCTTTCAGGACATCTTTTTCTTAATGTAGTCTAAGGGTGTCTCCACTATCCCAAGTTCCACTGTGTCCTGCAAGGGAGGAGGCAGAGTAACGAGTTTCACAGAAGACCCTCTTGTGGGCAGGGCTCAGAAGCCTTGGGCCTTTCTGGCTCCCCATCCCCCTATCTTTCCCACCCCACCCCCATCCACTTGTTAAGTTTGCTCTTCAAACTTGCCGGACACCATTCTGTGCAGGGCCAAGAAAACAAGAGGGGAGGAAGAGAACTGGTCAAAGAAAACAGGAGCACAGTCAGGCCCCAGACAAGCCTGGCAGAGAGGAGCTCCTTAGGGGAAAGAATGCGGCTGCCTAGACCAAGAATGTTTGTCCTCTGCCCTGCCTGTGCTGGACACCAGCATTCACCTGCTTGCTTGTCCTTGGCCCACTGCCCACCCCTCAGCGTTGCTATGGGTTTCCTCAGGCCCAGCAGGTATAGAGGAGGCCTGACCTCCAAGATAACACAGGGCTTCTAACCCTTAAAGTGCACCAGGAGTCCAGTCTCACCAAAGTGCACCTGGAATCTCATCTAAAGAGAAACCGCTCTTGTTTCTCAGGCTACATCTAAGTCTCTGAGTTGGAGCCAGGCCATCAGTTGGCTCCCTGGAGAACCCGCCCCTCCAGCAGCTGCCAGGCCCCCACCCCCATGTCCTCATTCACTCAACCCCTGGGTCCTGGGCCTGTGGTTGGTGGAAAAACCGCCACTTAGGGTTCCCCCTTCTCTCCACAGAGGTGCAAAGACAAGCTAAATGCCTTGGCCATCTCTGTGATGAACCAGTGGCCCGGAGTGAAGCTGCGAGTGACCGAGGGCTGGGATGAAGACGGCCATCATTCAGAGGAGTCTCTACACTATGAGGGCCGAGCAGTGGACATCACCACGTCCGACCGGGACCGCAGCAAGTACGGCATGCTGGCTCGCCTGGCTGTGGAGGCAGGCTTCGACTGGGTCTACTACGAATCCAAAGCTCACATTCATTGTTCTGTGAAAGCAGGTAAGTGAGCCTCCTACTGGCCTTTCTCCATCCCCTCCACCTCCAGCCCTTCCCACCTGAAGGTCTCGAAGAAAAACAGGGCTGAAGGGAGAGCCATGAAAAAGGAGGAATGCTCTTGAAAATCAGTAGATCTCTGTGGTGGGGACATAGCCTATGACCCCTCCCCCAGCCAGGTACTTCTGCAACCTTTTAGGCCACAGGCCAGCATCTCTACACGGTCGAATTCCTGGACTGGGTGTTTTCCAGAGCCCCCTGCTTCAGGTAGTAGAGACAGGGGTTGTCACAGAGCATTGTGGAAGGGAGTCTTCCTGGTGATTACAGATATCAGCCAGAGCGCGCCTTGATCTCCTCATTTAGGGCTTAAGAACCTATTGCCACCCCTCCCCCACCCCCATGGGCAGAAGGGTCTGTCCAGGGCATAAAGCCGGGTACTGGCTTCTCCCCCCTGGGAGCCTGTGTATGCTACACTAACTTAACTCACTAGCTAAGCTCGTGTTGAGAAAGGCCTGGTGGAAGGTAATAAACTCTTTACTTCGGGAGCCGGCAAGCCTAGAAGCATCCGTTCTTATTAGGAGCCCAGCTGGGATTCAGAAAGTCCCTGGCAGGAGTGCGGAAAGCGATCTCGCTGGAGAGGCTGCCCCCAGCCGGTGCGAGGCGGAGTTCCCTGGGCCTGCAACGCCACACGCTGTTGGGGGGAGGAACAGCTAGGGAGGCAGGCAGCCAGCGCACGTGCAGTGTCCTCTATGAATTGTGTGTTCCCTGACGAGCAGCTCACGGTGACTTTCCATGGAGTTCTGTCCTCCCTGAGGCCCCCACTCCAGCTTCCCAAATTTCCTAAACTGTATTTTTAGCGACACATGTTAGTCGGAAATAATTTAAACGTCAAGAAATATTGAGTAGGTGATATTGCCTCTGGCAACAATAGCTGGCAAGGAAGGATGCATAGGAGCGGCGGTGGGAAGGCCTGTAGGAAGGCGTCGGCTTCAGGAGTTCCACATCACCAGGCTCCTCGCAGGACCCTGGTCCGGGAGCTCCTATTAGGCTAGGGTGGGAAATACAGTTGGCGGGCCCAGGCCCTAAGTAAGCTCTTCCCTGGACCTTAAGTGTGCCCAGAACACACAAGGCTTTCCCTGCCATCCCTGTCCGCAGAGTCCCTCTGGTGGGAGTCCCTAGGGGATCTCCTCCCAAATGAGCAGCGGTAATCCAGCCCCGAGGGTCTCGAAGGCAGTGCAGACCCCGGCCAGTCGGGGAGGGTAACTCATTGGCATTCTACACACGCGGGCTGGGGCGCCGCGCCGTGTGTGTCAAGCGGGGTCGTGCGACTCGACGACTCCGGCTCGCTAGAGCCCCGGGTCGCATTCCGGGGGGCTACGGAGTGCTTCCAACGGCCAGCCCCGCACTTCATGCCGGGGAAAACGATGAGAAGATTAAAAGCCCTCTGTAATTCCAGCAGGAAGATTCTTTCTGGCGATCTCTATTTGCCAAAAGCATGATCCTGGAGATTGGAATGCAAAGAAGACTGGGACCTCCCCACCCCTCCTCCCTGGCCCCCTGCGCTCCGCCCCATCGTCAATTATTGTCCTCCGGGACAGTGAGCCTCCGAGAGCTGCGAAGGGCTGGGTAACGCGGGTAGTCAAGGGGCCTTGAGAACCCGCGCTTCCAGCGCTCCGAGCAGACCTGGCCATTTAAAATTCAAATACACATCTCGAGTGCTTGGAAAAGAGGCCGGGCTGTGCAAATAGTGCCTTGTGAGGCCCGGGCTTCTGGAGAGTCCCTGTGTGTGAACTGCACCAGGGGGAGGGGTTTGCACCTGAGCAAATAGGGAGGGGGCGGCCAGCGAGCTGTAGAGTGAGCTGAGAATGGGGGTGGGGGGGCTGGAAGTGTCCCCCTCTTCCAAGGCTGACTCCTATTTATCCCACAAATCACAATGACAATACCAGGCTCTTTATTGGATTTTAATTAGAAAATCCACACAAGTCTTGGGCTTTCACACCTCGGGCAAGCCTCTGGAATGTTTGTCCAGTTGCTACAACGACTACTGCTATTTTTCGCTCTCCGTTCCCTGGGCATCCATCGACCCTCACCAAGGCCCTCACTGGGGAAGCGGGAGGCGGGGGCGGCCGGGGTTCCCGCGGCGCAGACTCCAAACACTGCGCACCGAGAGGCGCAGCGCCCCGCTGTCCCGGCGCGAGAGAGGAGGGTGCGCCTGGCGCCCGTGCGAGCTCAAGGAGGCTTCCTCAGGAATCCAAGTGGAGAGTAAATATCTTTCTGGGTTCGTGGCGAGGCTGGGTGCATAGGAGGGCAGAGTGAAGACAGGGCCCGAGGCAGGAGAGAGGCTGGGAGTGTCCCCTGCCTCTTGGAGCGGACAGCTGGCTAACTTTTACCTCTGCCCGAGCAATCTTGGAGGGTCATTCAGGAATGTGCCTGCGTCTGAATTTAGCCACTGGAGCGCTGGGATTGCTGGCATAGGGCGATCTGCGCTGGGCCATCCTACATCTACCCCCAACCCCGCCTCTCCACCCCAAAGCGCGCGCCCCTGGTCCAGCCGAGTGGGACATGAACGTGCGCCGCCACGCACACACGCATGTTCACGCATCGGGTGTACTGTCTCCTTTGGCACTCAACACCTGGTCTCTCTTTCCCCCCCGCAGAGAACTCCGTGGCGGCCAAATCCGGCGGCTGCTTCCCAGGATCGGCCACCGTGCACCTGGAGCAGGGCGGCACCAAGCTGGTGAAGGACCTACGTCCCGGGGACCGCGTGCTGGCGGCTGATGACCAGGGCCGGCTGCTGTACAGCGACTTCCTCACCTTCCTGGACCGCGACGATGGCGCCAAGAAGGTCTTCTACGTGATCGAGACGCGGGAGCCACGCGAGCGCCTGCTGCTCACCGCCGCGCACCTGCTCTTCGTGGCGCCGCACAACGACTCGGGGCCTACGCCCGGGCCGAGCGCGCTCTTCGCCAGCCGCGTGCGCCCGGGGCAGCGCGTGTACGTGGTGGCTGAACGCGGCGGGGACCGCCGGCTGCTGCCCGCCGCCGTGCACAGCGTGACGCTGCGAGAGGAGGCGGCGGGCGCGTACGCGCCGCTCACGGCCCACGGCACCATTCTCATCAACCGAGTGCTCGCCTCGTGCTACGCCGTCATCGAGGAGCACAGCTTGGCACACCGGGCTTTCGCGCCCTTCCGCCTGGCGCACGCGCTGCTGGCCGCGCTGGCACCCGCCCGCACGGACGGCGGGGGCGGGGACAGCATCCCTGCACCGCAATCTGCAGCGGAAGCGAGGGGCGCCGGGCCGGCTGCGGGCATCCACTGGTACTCGCAGCTGCTCTACCACATTGGCACCTGGCTGTTGGACAGCGAGACCCTGCATCCCTTGGGAATGGCGGTCAAGTCCAGCTGAAGTCCGACGGGACCGGGCAGGGGACGTGGGGGTGGGCGGGTCGGGGAGCGAGATAAGCAACCGATGTGAAAGCGCACGGAAGGAGACTTTTAATTATAAGAATAATTAATAATAACAATAATAATAATAATAAAAAGTAGGACAGTCCAAAGTAGACTATAAGGAAGCAAAGACCCCGGGGATTTCTGTTGTTGTGTTTAGTTTATATATTTTTTTGAATTTTTTTAGTTATGGTCTTATTTGGGTTATATTTCTCCTCTCCTGGCTATTTATTTGTTTCGTATGAATAGATGTTTTAAATAATATGAACGGACCTTCAAGAGCCTTAACTAGTTTGTGTCTTGGATAATTTATTATCGTGTGAACTGTACTCACAGTGGGGGAAAGATTATTTTGTGAGGCCAAGCAACCTGCTGAAAGTCTATTTTTCTACATGTCCCTTGTCCTGCGTGTCAGAAGGCAAAACTCCGCACTCCTCACCTGCTATGATCCTGCTTTTCCGCAAGTGTAAACTAAACCTGCTCCATGGGGGTCCACAAATTATATTTTTATACACAGAATTGTAAATTAGATTTTTGAGAGATCAATACTTAACTGAATGACATTTCATTTTTTGAAATAGTGTAAAATATGAAAATATATTATTTTAATTTAACTATTTTCCAATGTAACAGCTGTCTTCTGTACTGCCTTCTTGGTTTGTATTTGCTTTGTAACTGTCACTTCGGTCATGTTCTTGGAAACCAAGACTGTTAACGCACACATCCACACTTTCTTCTTTTTCTTTTCTTTCTTTTTTTTTTTTTGACAGACTGGAAGAACTCTGTTATTTTTAACTTCAAAGAATTTATTAGAAAATAATATTTTTTAAAAGCGCACATAGCCGCGAGCCCACGAGGATGGAGCCTGTAGTTTGTACAGAGAAAAACAAGGATGTTTTTGCATTAATAAACTGAAAAATAACTGCTGTAAATTTACTAAAATGTATTTTTTAATATTTTGTAATAGTTTTATAGAAATAAAGCGTACCACGCACCCAGTGGTTAGTAGATATTTCCTGAGAATTCCTGTTGCGCCCCTTTTATGTTGTTTTTGGCTTAATTTCTGGGAAATCTGGAGCCCCAGTATTCTGTTGAGTTGTAATTTCAGTCCTACTGACTTAGGAAACCAAAGTCAAAAAATCAAATCCACTGTCTGCCCTCCTCACTGGAAGACCTCATCCCTATGCTTGCTATGCAAAGCTCTTTCCACACTCTTCAAAGTTGGGGAATTGAGGGAGACAGTCTTCCCCCCAACTCTTTGCCCACAAACCCTTCTTTGTGGGCAGGAGAGGCCCAGAGTACACAGATTCCTTGGTAACCTGATGCCTTTCTCTGGCCCTTAGTCTCTGATCTAGAGGAACAGCCTCCATAGCTGAAGATGGAGGACCTTTCCAGACAGGGTTCCCTGGAAACTTAGTTCTCTTAACCCTCCCAGGATGGTCGTTGGAGTAACTTCTCCATCTGAGCCTGGTAAGCTGCCTGCCAGAGGGTGGCCACTTTAGTATCACTTGGTCTGTGTCTACCTGGAACAAAACCTGTGGCTTATCCCCAGGGCTCAGTCAGTGACAGTGTTAGCCAGGTGTGGTGGGAGCCCTTCCGGTTTACTGCTGCCTGGCAGTGTGTTCAAGAGGACTCTGCCCTGGTTCTTCAGTGTATAGAAACATGTCCTACTCTGTGCTTTGGGGAGGAACGTCTGAGAAGCTTTGATCAGATGGAGGGGTCTCTGGGCAGATGGAGCCAATGCAGAGGTTGGCCCTGGTTTAAGTGAACTTTCTAACTGCCTGGCAGGCCTGACCTCCAAGAAGAGACCTTTGAGGGTGTCTGCAGCCCTGAGGAGTTTCCTGGTGACAGCCTATCCTCAGAGGTTTTCCCAGGAGGCTGTGCCCACTACAGTAGCCTTGGGCCAGGGATTTGTCTTCCGCCTGCTTCCACAAGGCCAACCCTCTTGGCAGCAGCAGGCCTTGGTATTTCTCTGCAAATGATTTTTCTTTGGCCTCATAGGTCTCAGAAGCAGATTCAAAGCTGATCTTACCGATGCCTCGTGGAATTGGCTCTTCTTTCGTCCGTTCCGACAGGCAAACCGGAACGACTTTGCACACCAGCAATTTCGACTGTGCCTAGCAACATGATCGATTACCCATGCAGCAGTTGGTCAGAGGCAAGAGCTGGATGCCCACTCAGCCCAACAGTTTGCCCTGACCTGAGAGGAATTCTGGAAACAAGGGCAGCACAGAATGCACCTCCAAGCAGTGCCTGTCCCTGGAGGAGCCACAGAGTCCTGCTGCTCAGCTTCCAGGCTCCCTCTGTTCTTTGCAGGGTCTTTCTATGGGCATGAAAGAAAGGTATTACATAGGTGCCAAACAAAGGTCCCAAAGAAAATACAGGTCATCCAGCCTTAGATCAGGGCACCCATGTATCTCTTCAGAATTGGTGGTATCAAGAAATTGTGCAAAATGTATTATGGTTCTTACTGCCTGCGCCTCATGCGTAAATGCTTGTCGGTTCTTGTAAAAAAAAAAAAAAACTGCATCAGAGTAATCAGAGTATCCTCAAAGCTATATGGGTTGAATACGTTAAGAAATCACAAGGACTTCCTGCACTGTTGGTTATGTGACCGAATTCCTATCCTGTGCTGTGGACAACACTCTTCATGGCCCTCCATGAGGCAACCTGTAAATAGAAAGGAAACATTCCCATTGAGAGGGTGGATGTCACTCTCTTGGTGGGTAGATTGAATCAGATTGTGGTAGTTTTTTCCTGTGCAGGAAAACACATGACTCAGCAGCTGACAGGGTGGCAGAGTAGCCCTTCCCCTGGTGGGATCTCTCTGTTGTCTGTGTCACACTTCATGGGAAATGCTGGGCACACATGCAAAGGATTCTGAGTGGCTTCAAGGCTCCTGCCAGGGACTCAAGCAGGCACAAAGAAGCTGGCTGTGCTCAGCCTATGGGGCACCCTAACACCCAAGAAAGCTGGGAACCTTCTCTCTGAGTACCCAGGGTTGTGGCCCATATGTAATCATAGGAACAGATCACAATTCACTACTCGTGTCTTGGCTTTTTCCAAACACTCTGCTGAGACTACATTCAAAGACAGAGAGCAAGCTATGACCCTGGGACAAATCTAGTCCAAGGCCTACTTCCGCATAAGTCATAAACTGACATTATTCTTAGCACCTGTAAATGTCTGAGACAAAGAATCTAAATGATAATATTTTATGGCACCTGAGAACTTCATGAAACTTGGAGCTGAATAGCCATCAGTAAACTTTCACTGGGACGCACCAGGCGCACTCACGGCACCTTGCCCGTGGCTTCCTTCCTGCCTGAGCGACAGAGCTGGTGGGTGCAGCAGAGATCGCGAGGCCTCTGGAACCCTGGATATGTGTTGCTGTGGAGAAGACTGTTTCTAGTCCTCTTCGTAGGATTCCCAACCATAGATGGGGATATGGTCTGATCAGCAAAGTGCTTATGGCACAAAACTTGAGGAACCAAGCTTGATCCCAGTACCCACATAAAAGGCCTGATGGAGCAGCACTTTTCTGTGATCCCAGAGCTGGGAAAATGAAGATAGAAGAATCCAGGGCTTTCTGGCCAGCTGGCATGGCCAGATCAGTGAGCTCCAGGTTCAGCAGAAGACCCAGTCTTAAAGAGTAAAGAGAGCAAATAGAGGACATCTAATACTGACCTTGGCTTCCACGTGCACATGTGCACACTCATATGCGTGCATACTCACACACTGTAAACACAAAAACTAACATATACATACACAAAATGATAGATTAACCAATTAATTAAAAACAAAAATGACTTGGGAGCTGGGGCTGGAGACAGGGACTGGACTGCAGAGCCTGCTAGTGTCAGAAGTAGGGGTATCTTTCACTAGAATGCACAGGGCTTGTACACAATGCCTTCCTCCCTAAGAGCCAGAGAAGACATCAGAGGGTTTGTGTTTAAACAGGGGGAAGCCACCCCCTCTGGTGGAGAAGCTGCGAAGCTGAGTGTCTATCAAAGATATACTTGGTCGGAGAGAATAGCCCATGCTCACAGCCACCACCTTCCAGAAGAAACTTCCCAAATCACCCCAGAATAGGAGTCTGGGATTGGAAGGGAAATAGTTCTTTCTCCCCTAGAGCCTGATTCTCAAGAAGAAAATTCACTGCCAATACACATTTTACCACACTAAAAGTGCTGAGCCGATTGGAAGGAGGCCTGTCTCTGGCATGAAGTTCACTACCACGGTCCAGTCTAGAGTTTAGTAGGGTAGCCGTGTCTCCAGGCAGGAAGCTGGTTTAACTTTATCAGGCTGAGAAATTTGTAGCAGAAGAAATGACAATACAACAAAAATCAAAGAATAAAAATGTCCCCACCCCAAATCGATTTCTCAGTGTTGTCTTGTGTGCAAGGTGAGGGCCTGCACCTCGCTTCCGCAGAGAAGTGTCCCTCTCCCCTGACTCAGCCTCACTTCATCTGGGAAAGTCCTTCCAGTGGCTCTCAGCACACACTACAAGGGCTGGTTTTTAGATCCCCACAGCCTGCAGGCTAACCCAGATCCTTGAGAGGACTTCCAGGTTCCAGGTCCATGTTGATTATTCCTGTCTATCAAGTCCATAAGGGTTGACAGCTGTCCTGGTGGCACCCATCTCTGGCAAAGAGGGCAGACCAAACAGCTAGGCAGGGCACTAGGACCTAAAAACATGAAAGCAATCTCCTGAGCAGTTGAGATCCCTGGAACAAACAGGCTCGAGGTTCCTAGAAGGCGTACATAGAGAACGGAGGAGGAAAGCTGATGTTTACCTCGGTGTGCACATGCGCACACAGCTGCAACGTCCCGCTACAGACCAAATGCCTTCCGAGGCCCTCTCTGGCTTTTAGGCAGGAAGACATTGCATGCAGCTCTGTGAATTCTACTGGAAGATAGTCCCACTCCTGACAGTAGCGGGTCCCTGAAAGTGCGGTGTCTGTCTCCAGCCCTGCAAGCCTATTTTGCTTGTTTGCTTGCTTGCTTGTTTGTTTGTTCATGTGTGTGTGGCATATGCTTCTGTGTATGCTTGGTTTTGTGTTTGCCATGTATGGGTGTTCATACATATTCGTGCATGTGCATGTGAAAGCCAAGGTCAACCCCGGGTATCCTCCATCTGCAACTTCTAGAAACCTCCAACTCTACTAGGTTAAAGTCCATGGTAGCTGCTCTTAGCCCTAATAGCACCGTCAACACCTGCAGAGATAGACATTCCAAAGGCAGCTCTGGAGGGATGCTGGGCAACCTCAGCTCTCTTCTGGCCGGAAGTGAAAAAGGAAGGAAAAAAAAAAAGGCTG
Organism: Rhabdomys pumilio; assembly: GCA_030674055.1. Taxonomy (NCBI): domain Eukaryota; kingdom Metazoa; phylum Chordata; class Mammalia; order Rodentia; family Muridae; genus Rhabdomys; species Rhabdomys pumilio. The sequence continues at coordinate 56,944,696 of JANHMN010000016.1, read as the reverse complement.
ACCTAGCAGCCCTGAGCCTTGTACGCACGCCTAGCCATATCCTCTCTGTTTTCTGACTCCCATCTGTTGAATAAGCATGAGGCATGGGTGAGGGGGTGTCCTGCGATGGTGAATCCCCCTTTCATTTTCTAGCAGCTGTGAATTCTTTATGATCCAGCTGCCTGGTAGCTAGTTGGAAAAGGAGAGCCGAGCACAGCATTCTTCCCTGCGTGGAGGCCGCGCGCCCTCTGGTGGCCGCGTTGTGAGAAAGTCTTGTGGACCCAAGCGGATGGCTTAGGAACAGGCTCTGCACAGATATATACTCATACATATAAATAAAAAATTTTAAAAGAACAGCCAAATTAGAAGAACTGCACTGACCCTACTCTGTAGCAGTGGACAGATGGGTCCTCGTCTATCTTATCATCTGAGGCGTGGCGAGTCCAGGGCTCATTGAGGTAAGTTGGCCAGCAGATGGTTGAGACCTGAGGAAGAGAACGGCATCCCTTGCTCACGGGACCTGAACATCTGAAAGGGGCCTGGCACTGTCCTAGCTTCATTCTGCTGCTGTGATTTAAAAAAAAAACTATGGCTAAAAGCAACGTATGGAAAAAATGGGGGGTTATTTGGGTTCACAGGTTACAATCAGTGAGTTCCTCAGTGAGTCCCTTAGAGAAACACTGCTTGCTAGTTTGCTCAAGGCCTCATGCTTACCTAGCTTTCACATACATTCCAGTACCACTGTCCTAAAGAATGGAGCTGCCCACAGTGGGCTGGACCACTGAGGAAAGAACATGGAGAGGTCCAAGGCCATGCTCGTCATGAGGACAAGCAAGGGGGAAAGGTGTAATAGAAATGCAAGTGGCCTGCTGACCAAGGGTGGAGGGTAAAGACACTCACACAACTAGAACCATTGAAGGCATTCGTGGGGGGCCCAAGCTAGTACACCTGTGCTCACCCTCCACCGAAACCTTTCCTCCAAGACAATTGAGCCCCGACCCTCGCCTTCATGCTAACAGAAAAGCATATGGGTACAAGTTCACAGTTACACAGAGGGCACAGGGAGCACATGCCTGGTACCATGGATGAGGTGCACACCTCTCCTTACCACTAGTGACAGTCGCAGCCACAACAGACCTTCAACATCAAGCTGCCAGGGTTGAGCTGAGAGCACTCAGGATATACCAGTGAGGGCGGGCATTTGTGTGGTGCCCAATGCTATCAACAGAGGTGAGATAGAGTGGAGGAGGGACTGCCATCTTACTCTCTCAAGCTCCTGCAGGAAACATTTTGAAAGTCAGAAGAGGCCAGAAGGTAAAGAAATGAAGGAAAGCCAGCCAGGACCCTGGGCTGCTGAATCCAGAATACTATCCAAGAACATGAGGAGGTCCCCTGAAGAGACCCAGCCCTGGCTGGAGAGCAACATGGGGTCTACTCCAGGAGAGATGTAGTGTGGGACAAGGCTGTCTAGACATCAGGAGTTCCTGTCCTGTGGTATTCAGGACCTCCCAACACCTTCTATAATGGCTAGCAGGCACTCTAGCGCCAGCACGCCAGCAAAGCTCTTGTGTTCTGTAAGCAAGGGTCGACCGTCTTTCCTTCCTTATTTGTGATTGCTGGTTTATGTGTGTGCAGATTGTACCTGCATGTGTGTCTGTGCACCATATGCATGTAGTACCTAAGGAGGGGTGTCAGGTCCTCTAGAACTTGAGTTATGGACAGTTGTGGGCCCTTTTGTGGGTGCTGGGAATCAAACCTGAGTCCTTTGGAAGAGTAGTCAGTGCTCTTAAATGTCTAAGCCATCTCTCAAGCCACCCTTGCTCTGTTTTTAATAAACTTCTATTGAAAGGAAAAAAATATGATGAATGCCTGCTTTATGCTGGAATCTGTCATAACCATTGCCACCAAGCCTCATACAGACCAAACATGCATTGTATCTATGCACAGCTCTCCTGCCTCTGACACTCTGCCCTTGGGGAACAAACTACAACAGGACCTGCAGTGCCTTGTGGGAGCAGTCTTTTATATGGCAGGACCTGCAGTGCATTGTGGGAGCAGTCTTTTATATGGCAGGACCTGCAGTGCATTGTGGGAGCAGTCTTTTATATGGAAGGACCTGCAGTGTGTTGTGGGAGCAGCCTTTTTTTACACTTTTTATTTTGAAATAAGATTTCTTTCAGTGGCCTCCTATGGTCTTGAATTTACTCTGCAGCCAGATAGGACTTTAACTTGGTAATCTTCCTGCCTCATCCCCTCAGCTTTTTTGCAGGCCTGTAGTATCATTAGTATCTATTAAATGCATAGTAGCATTATGTAGTTGCACCTTTGTGTGTTTCTGTGTGTGTGTGTGTATCATTATTGCTAAAAAGAAGAAAAAAAAAGATGGCAAGAACCATCTGGTCCTGTTCAGCTGTACCTGTTTCTGGGGGTCAGGCTGACGACTGTTGCTGACTAATCAGGGTGGTGGCTGTGGAAGGCTGGGGTGGTCAAGGTGATTGATTGATTGATTGATTGATTGATTGATTACTTTAGTGAGAGAGTGGAGTGTGCCACACCTGTGCACATCCCCTGCAGTTTTCAGTATGGTTTGAGGACATTTCTTTTAACACTGGAGTAATCCTCTCCAGCTCTGTTGCTGCTTCTCAACTAAGTTTCCGTGACACTTTGACTCCTCTGTTGTCACAGGGGTAGATTCTGTCTCAAGAAACTTCTGGGGCTACGGAGATGGCTCATCAGTACTTTCCACAAAAATGTGAAGATCCAAGTTTGGGTTTCCAGAGCCCATGTAAAAAGTCAAGCCTGGACTGAGGAGATAGTTCAGCGGATAAAATGTTTACACCAAAAGCCCAAGGGCAAGAGTTCAAATCCCCAGCATGCACCTAAAACCAGATGAGCCCTTCTATAACCCCAGCACTCAGGGTGCAGAGATAGGAGACCCCTGGGGCAGGCTAACCAAACTGGCGCGAATCAGCAAGCTCCAGGTTTAGCAAGAGAGTCTGATTCCATAAATAAAATGGAGAGTGTTCAAGGAAGACACCTGATGCCAACTTTTGGCCTCCATATGCACATGCACACACGCACGCGCACACACATACACATACACACACACACACACTAATGACATGTACATGCAAACAACTACGCTTACATGGTGTGCACTTGATTCCAATGATGGCAAGCTAGGAGGTGAAGCCAAGTGGATCTCTACACTGAATAATGAGCCATCCAGCCAGCCAACCATGCTGGGAGAGGAGTGTGGTCTCAGGTCATTGACAGACCCTGTCTCAGAAGAACCTTCCCACACCAATCAGGAATCAAGAAAAGGGTCTTGGATTCTAAGAAGAAATTGAGCATCCTTGGAGTTACTCCAGTTGTGATGAGACAGCCACCAGGCCAGAATTGCCTCTCTCCATCTACAGACAAATTACTGTCGAGAAAAGGACACACTTGCAGAATAGTCGACTGATTATATCTGCCTAGACAGAGTAATCCGCCCTTAATAATTCTGCAGCACTAAAGTCTGTCAGATGAGTTTGGGCCAGAAGGCTGAAGATTTGATGCTTCAACGTTCGGTAGTATAGCAGCTGTCCAGGTGTTCAGCGGTCTCTATAAATTGGCTAAGTTTTAGAAGCTATGCTTAGTGCTTCCCATAACTTCAGTTAATCTAGTCATTCTGGATTTCTGACGGCGTTGAAGACCTATAGACTCATAGCCAATCATGGCTACTTACCTTGAGAGAAAAGATCTGAGTGGATGGTTTTCAGCTGACATTCATTCTAAAGCCAAGAAAAAGCCAGGTTCAAAACTAAGTGTTCTAGTCAAGAGAGACGACAGGTTCTGGTTAGTCAACAAAAGGATGGACTGGGTATTAAGACTATCTTGTACCTCACTGGTACAAATAGGAATAATTATGCTCTAATTGTATTTTGAGAGAAAAGTTTTATTTTAACAGGAAGGGTAATATGTAGGAGGAGCTAAGGGGGAAGGAGCACCGAGAGGAAAAGATGGAGTAAGGAGAGGAGAAGATGAAGTAGATGAGAAGCTAGGTAATGAGAGAGAAAAAGAGAGAGAAAGAGAGAGGGGGCATGGAGGCAGAAGTTCACGTGTCTCCACTAGTCAAAGATAGTCTACATAGCTACGTTGGGTATTAGGTTACACTTCTGTTTGAGCATTACCATACTTATAAAGCCCTTGATTAACATTTTAAAAAAATTGTGTAAAAGCCAAATGAAAAAGGGGGGGCACGGGATAGGGGTTTTCTAGGGAGGGGAAATGGGGAAAGGAATTGGCATCTGAAATGTAAATAAAATATCCAATTAAAAAAAGAAAAAAGAAAAAAAAAGAGTACATATAATGAGAAAAAAAAAAAGAAAAAAAGGAATCAAGAAAAGGTCCCTACACATGTGCCCACAGGCCAATCTAAAGGAGGCAATTCTTCAGTTAGGGTTTCCACTTTCCATGTGACTCTATTTGTGTCACATTAGCAAACAAAAGAGAACAATAAACACACACACATGCACACACATACACACGCACCACACACATGCACACACACCACAAACACTCACACATACATACATACAAACACTCTCATACACATACACACACACACACCACACAGACACACAAACACTCACACACACACAC
>JANHMN010000016.1:56910201-56937649 GCA_030674055.1 Rhabdomys pumilio | reverse complement strand
AGAGAGAGAGAGAGAGAGAGAGAGAGAGAGAGAGAGAGAGAGAGAGACAGAGAGAGAGAAGGAAGAAGAAGAAGAAGAAGAAGAAGAAGAAGAAGAAGAAGAAGAAGAAGAAGAAGAAGAAGAGGAGGAGGAGGAGGAGGAGGAGGAGGAGGAGGAGGAGGAGGAGGAGGAAGAGGAGGAGGAGGAGGAGGAAGAGGAGGAAGAAGAGGAGGAGGAGGAGGAAGAGGAGGAAGAAGAGGAGGAGGAGGAGGAAGAGGAAGAGGAGGAGGAGAAGAAGAAAGAAGAAGAAGTCGTCTGCTTTTAAGTACACTGAATTCAGCTCCCACCCAAGCCATCTCATTATGTTAGTTCTGAGTCCTGTCCACAGCCCCAGTTTGAAGCCTCCAGACTCCTTGAAAGCCCATGCACTATGAAGTGTGTCTTGGATACACCTTTGGGCTTGCTCAAAAGAATGCCAGTTCCTAATGACCCAGCCCCATCTCCCTCTGCCCAGGCCTAAAGTGTGACGTGGGAGCTCTATCCAGGGCATGTGTCCCTACAGGACACATCAGCCATGACATTTTACCATGTTCATACTGAGACTGTATATAGTCTAGTCAGTCCTCCAAGACAAAGTATTCAAACAAAAAAGATCCTTTTTAGGTGAGGGAATGAGTTTTTAAAACTTTAACCTTGTCTATAAATGTGTTAGATGGAGTGGGGGAAGTGGAAACTTTCTGTCAGGAGAAGCTCCGGAGGCTTCCTCTAGGGTAGGCTGGCCAGAGCCAGCCCCTGGCCCCAGCAGGCAACCCTGAACTTTTCTCCCTGCCACAATGTATCCACTAGCTGGGCACTGCTGTCCTGTAGGCCCTGGTAGAGTCCACAAATCTTTTGGTCCTGTGGGCTATGACCTGTACACTCATGAGGGCCAGCGGGCCCTGGGAGATTCTCTAGTACTGAGCTCAACTAGGCTACTTTTCCCCTATCACAGAGACACAGACCTGCTGGGGATCACATGGACTCTGGGTGCTGTGAGAGAGGAAGGCTCTGTGTAAATGTGTACACAGCTATCACCTGTGCATGACTCTGCGTGCCATTGAGTATATGTGATTTGTATATGTGTATGTATCACGTGGTACTGTGAACCCATGTCCACATAGCAGACAGAGGTGGAGCAAGGGATGAGGGTGCCAGCAGAAGCCATCACTGCTACATCCTCGCTAGGGTGTAGGCATAGTGTTTTTATACACTGTGTAAAGTTTACCCTTGTGTTATTCAAATGTTGATTTTTCTGCTCTCATATCTTGTTTTAATCCAGACACAGTATTGTAATGCTTATACCAAGAATCTCCTGTCTCAAATTTGTATAAACAGTTCTTACCAGTTATTATTCTTCTGCCTTGTCAATAAATGCTGATCACCTAATGGCTGGGCAGAATAGAGAATAGGGCAGGACATCCACCAACCAGAGAAAGGAGAGAAGGACAGAGTGAGATTCAGATAGCAATGAATGGATGGAGGATTTGGAGCCATGAGGAAGTGGTCTGGAGAGAGATTACAGAAACACACCTGAAGTCCAAAGAGCCAGACTAATAGTAATATGCAAGTATAGTGAGATGGGACTAAGAGGTAGCCAGATTAACAGGTAGATCATGTAACTGCTTATCTATGGAGGTGCAGTTTTAAATAAATATCGGTTTCTCTGTGTGATTATTGGTTAATAGTATAAGGCAAAGAAATGCGGCCTTAGGATTCATTTACTGCTACGTTTATATTCATGATATTTCATTTACAATGGGGAATGACTCTGAGTGGTGCTGGCCATAGAGGGTCCCTGTCCCCAAGTAGCACTGTGAGCACCAGGGTGTGGAGCTTCCCAGGTCAGCCTAGTGGGTCAGCTGCAGTGATCATCCCTTCTCCATTCCCAGAAGGGCCCCTTGGTCGTTCACACTCTTCCCTCCAGCTTCTTAATGTTTCACAGATGGTCACACAGTGAGCAAGAGAGAGGCCGCTTCCCCTTTGGTCCTGTCCTTCCTAGCGCTACAACAGCTGCTCCACGGGCAAGCTCCAGAGCCTTTGGTCAGTGAGACCAGGAGTGGGCAGGAAGGAGCCTGGATGTGAACGTTCTAGAGCAGCAGATCTCAACCTGTGGGTCATGGCCCTTTGGGAGGGTCAAAAAGCCTTTCACAGGGGTTGTCTAAGAGCATTGGAAGACACAAATATCTATACTATGATTCATAACAGCTGCAAAATCACAGCTACGAAGTAGCACCAAAACTAATTTTATGGTTGGAAGGTCGAAACGCTAAGAAGGTTGAGGACCGCTGGTTTAGAGCATCAAGCTCTGAAGACAATGTGTCTCCCCTTAGTGTTGAAGGCATGATGGTCAGCGGGCGTTGATGTTAAGAGGTGATTGGATGGGGAGCCACTATGCTTTGACTTTGAAAGGCCCTCCTCTAAGGTCCATGTGTCAGGTTTTGCCACCTGCTGCCTCTAAAGGGAGCTGCCTTCCACAGTGGATTATTCATGGGAAGATTCATAATCTGATAGCAGGAGTGGGGAGTGGTAGAAACGAAGATATGGGGCCTAGATGAAGGGAACAGGTTATTGGGTGCTGTCCTTGAAGCTACATATCCAGAACTCCTCTCTGCCTCTCTGCTTCCTGGCTGCCAGCCATGAACCAAAACCCTGAGACCATGAGCCAAAATAAATCTTACCTCTTTTAAATGGCTTCTTTTCAGAAACCCACCACAGCAGAAGGGACAGCTACTGCCCACGAACACTGAGTTTGTTAATGACTTCCACCAGTAGTGAATTGATACTGAACAGGAGGTAGGGCCTGGTTTCAGAAAGGGTGTCACCAAGGAATTGCCTGGAAGGGTATTTTCTGCCCCTGCTATCTCTGGCTCTTCTTTCTCTCTCCCTCCCCAAATATCTATTAGCAGTAAGGATGGCTGACTCAGACACTGTCCAACCTATTGAGCTGCCTGCAGGCTGTGCAGTCAACCCCATGTTCCTAGCTTCACCCAGGATAGGGTGGCCTTTTGATGATGCAGCTGTGTTTGAGACATTTCTGTCCCATATGTAACCCCTCACCCACTTGCAGTCCAGTAAGTAAACCCAGTAAAACTCAGTAGTTTATCAACTGGACTTTGGCAGGGTCTAGGTCGATTTCCACTGCTTTGACAAAGCACCATAACCAAAAGCAATTTGAAAAGGGAAGTGGTTATTTGACTTACAAGTTACAGTCCATTAGGGGAGGCCAGGGCTGGAACCTGGAGACAGGAATGGAAGAAGAGACCATGGGAGGGTAGCTTGCTCAGCTTGATGCTTATACAATCCGCCCACAGGTAGCACCACCCTCACTGGCTGGACCCTCCCCCATCAACCATTCATCAAGAAAATGCCTACAGGCAAAAGACTTGCCTACAGGCAATCTGATAAAGGCATTCTCTCAACTGAGGTTCCTCTTCCCAGATTAACTCCAGCTTGAGTCAGACTGACAACTATGCTGGACAGGTGGAATCTGTACTTTGGTCTGTTTTTGGTAACCTGAGGTGAGTAGACACTTGTTCTTCTCTCCCTGGGACAATGTCACACAACACCCTCTCACAATCCTAAGAGCTAACCCCACTGACATCTTATCTCAGATGTCCAGCCTTCAGGATTAGATGACAATTAGTTTCTCATTAAGGCCCAGGCTATAGTGCTTCATTCTAACAACTCCAGGATGCTGTGGCGATTCACATGTATTAGTAACTTGACTGGGTGAAGACACATCTAGGATCTGTGAGAATGTCTCCAGACAAGCTTAACTGAGAAGACTCGTCCTACAGGTGGGCAGCGCTGTCCCCAGGGCACCTACACAGGAAAGCAGAAGCTTCTCTCTGCTTCCTGACTGCAGGTGACCAGTGGGCAGTCCCACGCTTCAGAGCTCACATTACACCACACCTGTGTTCAACACACCATTACTGCTTGAGTATTTGGTTTATTCAGGTTTGCTCAGGTCTAATTGTCCCTTGCTGTGTCTCCTAATCTTGTATGTTGGGAGTATGGGTTTTTTTCCCCTCTCTATTTTTTAAGGGTTCACAGATGATTTCTGCCTTGGGTCTCAGAAGAGGCTTTGAATTTGGGCTATCAATAAACATGATGGGGACTCAAATCGATGGACTGAACGACACATTTGGTTCACCTCTCAAGGTCCAGAGGTGGAAGGCTACAGTTAGAATGTGTTTGAAAATCTAATTGGCAAGGTGTAAGGTGGCACACTCGGGAGTGTGTCCGTGTTTCAGATCATGGCTTTGTTTGCACTGACTTACTTGATCTATAGATTCCTGCTGGATTTCTGACATGATGGCACAACTGTGAGGGGGTAACAAGTAAGAGGAACACACTGGCAGGAAGCAGGCCACTGGAGGCATGCCCATGAAACTGTCCATTCCTGGTGCCTCTCTGTAACCCTTTCTCTGCCTCTTGACTGCCATGAGATGAGCTAAAATACTGACTCCCTGCCATGATGAAATCACAGGGCAAGAGAAACAATTCCTGTTTTTAAGTTGCTTCTGTTACGTATTACGATCACATGGATACAGGAGAGAATACACATGTCTGGCATCAAGCCCCATCTTTGGATAATTATGACATATTTAACTCATATACTGGCTTGAAAACTATTATTGCTATTTCTTAGGAACACTGATCAGGAACATGAAGCACCCACCTACTCCTTCGCCCTCATCTCTTTCAGGTTTTGATAATTTCCTATTAATTTTATTCTTTTGTTGTGGCAATTTTCTCTTTTGTGCTACCATTATCAGCCTGCAATTTATACAGGTGAGGGCTATAGACTTTTTTTCATATTAATTTGATCTGTAGCTACTTTGGATTTATTTTTTTTTTTCGAAAACAAATTCAATTTCTCAATATACAGTCAAAATTGCTGAATCCAGGATTTAAAGACATTCAAATCCTCACGCTCATAATCTTCACAGTTGACAAGGTATATAAGCTACTCAGATGCTCAACACACGGACAGAGAAGCCAAGTGCAGCCCAGCAGACTAAAAAGGAATTTCTTAAACAAGCTGCATGAACGAACCTTGAGGACAGAAAAGCCACAACATCCTGTATGATTCCTTACCCATGAAATCCATTCTGAGTAGAATGGCAGCTGCGGGGAGTCTGGTGTTTAGTGGGGACAGAGCCCAGATCTGTCTGCTGAGATTGCTGTCAACACACAGCCTTAGCCTGGTGAACAGGATGGAAAGGGTCCCGTACCACGGAGGGGCTCAGAGGACACGACAGGTGCTCACCACACACAGACCTGATGGCACTCTTCACTGGTACAACAGTAACCTCCTCCTGTGTGCTTCCTCAGCTTATGGTCTGTGAGAACCAGGATTTTAACTTTATTTTATTCAAGTATTTTCTTCTTGACTAAGTCCACAGGTTTCTGCACTTGTTAGTAGAATAAAACATGGCAACATGGCAAGGTCCCATTCCTTAGCCATGACTCCAAGCTGAAGGACACACAGGCCCTCACCAGAGCAGGGTGGGTGTCCACTCACAGTGGTCCACCCTGCAGGCAAAAGGAACCATATTTTTACTACTGGCTAGTCAGAAGGACCGAAATGGCCACATTCCAGAACACATTTGGAAAGGCTCTCTGGGTTCCTGTCTCCTAGCATATGCTTGGGCACACAGCCCTTCCATGTAGCCCAGGCTGGGCTGAAGGCCAAAATGTAAAAAAGAACTACCTATTACTGGGCATCTTAGGATTTGTGGCTGGACAAGGGCTTCTTCCTGTTCAAGCAACAGGAGCTTCCCCAAGTCCCTTCCTGTTGTCAACACACAGCCCTAGCCTGATGGACAAGGCACAGGGCCAGCAGGGCAGGGCTGCATGTGCACCTGCCTTAGCCACATTCACAGCCACTGGGTGATGAAGGTTGGGATCAGGTGTGACATGCACTCCCTTCTCAAGAAAAGTCAAGGGGCAGGCAAGAACATGACTCTACAGAACAGTAGTTGGCCCAGAGATACCAAGAAGAGAGATACACCGGGAGGGGAAGGGGAAAGATGTAGCCTAGGATGAAACCTCTGGCCCATCAGGCACACAGTCTGGCTTCTCTCTGAACAGTACCCAGAAGCAGGACAACTTTATGAGGCCTCAATCTCAGAACAGCGAGATCTGCACTAAACAGAGCTAGCAGTTGCAAGGGGGTGGTGTTAGGGCCAATGCCTCCATGGACAGGCTCTGGGCAGTGGCATCATACTCATTTCTTGCAAGTTGTAACCATTTCCTGTAACTAGACTAATAGTTCTATGGAGAGACAAACTCCCTGACCACAGCAACACCCTGTCATCATCTGGTCGGTTCCAGGTCTTTCCAACTCAAAGATAGTGTTGTCAAGTTTCCTGATTTCATGGTTCCATTAAGGAGACACTGTGTCGCAGCTTCCGGCTGTGCTGAGTGCTGTTCTCCCAGTTCCATCCATCCAGGGCCAGTCACTGCCCAGAGCATTGTGTGAGGCAGATAGACGCAAAAGGAAGTGAACGCTTTAGAGCCAGGAAAACGTCTAATATTTTATTGACAGAATTTTTGGTTACAGTACAGCTGGAACACATTTTTTGTTATGAAAGCACACAAATGATACACACAACAATACATTTTCGTTTCATCTACATCACAACTATTCTTCACATATATAGCCTGCAAGAGTTCCCACGTAGTTAATGCAAAGGATAACTGGAGTAAAGCACGGCAGTGTCACTCATACGGGAAGAGCACGTGACTGGCAGAAACACGAAGACCGGCAGAAACAGTGAGGTCAGAGGAAAGCAAGGTGGTGTCTCGTGGTTTCTAGGCAGCCAGCGCACTCCCAGCAACACAGCCTGCACTCCAAGCTGCCTGCACAGCAGGGAGGCGCACACACATACACGACGATGAGGGCCATATCAGCAAGGGCAGTATAACGGCCACACGGCCACCACTTCCAAGCGAATGAGAGCACGCTACCACTAACACTGACCCATGCCCCGGGTCCTGCAAAGGTAGAGGGGTAAAAACAGAGAGGGGTGGTTAATGACATGCAGACCACAGCTGAAAGGCACTGGCATCTTTAGCCCAGAATCAAACTGCAAAATAACAAGCAAAAGGTCAAGCTCTCCAATTCAGGTTCTGGAGGAGCAAATCCCAAGGAAAGACCTGTCAAGGCAAAAGTGTTAGAGAAACTGCACATGTGGCCTGGTGCAGACATCCACAATGCTCCCTCCTGCCAGAGGGAGCCTGACTCAAGCGAGTATCATTGGCCACCGCAGGTGTGGAAGCCACAGAAGTGGAGGGAAAGAACATGCAAACAGAGACTCACTGGGTGAGGGAAGAGTGACAACACCTCAGGTGTCAACAAGACGGAAGAGAAGCAGAAGGCAAGGAGGGAGTCAGAGTCCCAGCCAGGGCAGGGGAGTGGGTCACATAGTGAGAGAAGACAACAGAATACCAGACGCTCTTAAAGTGAAAGGAAAGCATGGGGCACTGCTGCGGCTCCTGAAAATGAAACATCAGAATTAAAGCCTGGGAGGGAAGTAAGTCCTCACAGAGGACACAGCTCCCGATCGATCGGGATCTCGTACCTGTCAAAAGTAAAGAACAAGTGGTTATCTGCTCCTCAGCGGCCAGTCAGTGTGGGCTGGGTGCAACCCGCTGTTTACAATGTGTGTGCTCTAAGACAACAATGCAGAATGCAAAATGTGTTAGTCCCCAAACCAGCCTCCGCTGCACGTGCCCTTAAAATAAAAAGGAGTTTAGCAGAAAGTCATGTAAGAAAGTCAAGAGGCCTACTGCTTAAAGCATATTAAACTTTCCAACACAGAACACAGCAACATGCACCTGTCTGTCCAACCAACCTGTGTGACTCTTAAGAAAAACACAAGACTCTCTCTAAATTACCGACAGTTTCCCACAAACCTTTCAAAAATCAGTGACTAGAAGCAAGGAGGACACTTAACAACCTCTTCTACTGTCCATCTAAGGGCAAAGGAGAGCTCTGTCAGTTGTTCTACCAACATATGACAGACAGAGGTAGCTGATTAGCAGTTTCTAGGAAAGTGAGGTAAGGTACCTGACAAGTGTCCCTTCTGACACCTGATACCAGCACGAGGTATACCTGGGATCCAATATGAATCAGTGGATTGCTCTGGCTCTAGGACACAAAGCCATGGGTTTGTGTACCTAAGAAGTGAGGCATTTTAAATGATCAAAACTAAATAGGTTACAAAAAAACCTTACAGGAAATCCTTAGGATTTAATAAATCAAGGCTAAATGCCTTTCCAAGTTTATATTTAAAAATATAAAAAGAACACTTCATCACAAACTTTAAAATACCCCAGCCATCATTGCAGAATCATTAAACTCAGTCAAGTGTCTAAGGCTCTCCCACAACTGAGCTAAGCTTCTAGCGGCTTCCTCTGTGGGGAGGGGTCCTGTTCTTGTCTACCCTGTGCCCCATTAGTTATCTCCTTTGCAGAGCACATCAAGGTATAATCCCCTAGACCTCTTCTCCCTCTCTGAGTAACAAAGTAACTGGGCATGAGAGTAAGGATGCAAAGCCAGAGCTGGCGCCAACAAGCAGGAGGTGAAAATGAAAGCTGATTCTTAGGAAGGGGACACCAAGCAACAGAGCTCCCCCAGTGGCCCACAGCTCAGGCACAAAAAAGTGCTTCCTGACTCGTGCATTTTGTCTTGGGTCAGAGGATACAGAGAAGACCCTCAGAGCACCCAATGATGACCAAAACTAATACTTAACTACTGCATGGACCTCTCGAGCTAGTGCTCTTATGTCACTAGGACCTATCTTTGACTGGTGTCAGCCAATGGCCTACATCGAGCTTACCTTCCTAATAATGCCACAGGGAAATAAAAGACGAACAAACGAAAACCAAAAGACAGAAGACAGGGATAGTCCTTAAGCCTAGTTCTCCAAGAAAGACCCTTCACCTAGCTTATGTCATCCCGAGAACTCCCTCACGTGCCCATCTGTGGTTCTCTACCCCTGAGTGAAGGACCACCCTTTGGGGTCCCATCAGAGGCGTCGGTCACTGACATTCCATCCTGTAAGTCTCTCCTTACCCACTGGACCACTGTTCCAGTCCTCCCTCTCATGCCTTCCCTACCAGCTTCCACGGGCAGCACACCTTCTACCTGCTTCAGGCAGAATGCTGCTTGGTGGAGAAAAAAATGACCAATGGGTGCAGAACCTAAGCTCCATCCTGATTCAGACAACCATCTCAGATTGTTTCATATCACATGAGAACTACCCAGATGAAAATGGGAAAACCCACCTCCCACCCCATCCAGCCACACTCCTCCACAGCAAGCCATGGGCACAGGACCTGCACAAGAAGCTGCCTAGTTGGATTGGGTGGAGGCCATGGTGGGAGGGTTACCTCAGACTCTCGTTTGAAAAAGAAAAGGTGAGATTTCCCCCTAAGAAGAGTATCAATAAGGATTTAACAAATGTGGCCAAGCCAAGGGCAGCATAAGGTTATGTTCAGGTAAGCAGCCGAGTGACTCACATTCATTACAACACAAAATCAACATGGCAGAGAACGGAGGTACCTTGTCCCCGCCCCTACTCTCTACCTCAGGACAGATGTGAGAGTCAGTCCTTCAACCTTCTGGAACTTGTGAACAAATAATACACAGATGAGGGTTAATGCATTGACTTACTACCATCTTTATGAAAATCAAATGTACACACAACAACAATTATGAAAGTGTCTCCATTAAACTTTGATAAGACAACAAAAAAGAACTAACAAAAGCTAAGATGTTGCTGTTTGAGTTGAAAGCATTTCCATTAACGTTTTAATCTGAAAAGGTCCATATTTACACAGTATGCTAATGCTTTTCCATCTCATTTTAAATGCATGATACACAAAGAACAGAGATAATGGTTGCAGCAGATCTTCACGTCTGACTTCACTGTGAGACGGCACTGCAAGTGGGGAGCTCGCTTCCTAATTCTGCTTCTTCCGCTTTCAGTGGTTTCCTTCACAGAAGCTACACAGAAGCTACGCCTTTAGGACTGGCTTTCCTGGTCTGATAGTCCACTTCAAGTGAACGTGTAGCAAGGTGTTCTAAGCAGTGCCTGGAGCTGCTCTCACAGGACACTGCTCATGTGTGCAGACAGTTAAGGGACACACATGCTCTTGGGTGTCTCATCACACTCAAGTGGCCCTGAGACCCTCGGGGAACAGTGGTGGTGATGAAGATGTTTCCTTACCTGACTTCAATGCTTCAGTGTCTACTTTTCAGACAAAAATGCAGAATTGGGTTTTAAAGGCCCAGCACTCCAAACCATTTGAAAAGCAGTGAAATAGTTAAATTCATGTTCCTGTGTCCTAACCCTCAGCCTCCTACATGGCGTCCATCTATCTTGTCCAACAAGAGCTAACATATTATCAAACTCACAAATTTAACGAAGTATCTATCAACATTTCCTGTGTCCAAGTGAAATGAGTGGGATTGACAATGGGGCAACCAGCTGAAAGCAGTTGGATGGGCTAGGGCCGAGCTGAGTACAGCCCCTGCAGGGCTGGCCCTTAGTGCACCAAGCAGGGGTGAGGCAAAGGCTTTGTGGTCAGAGGTGGCACCATACCACAAGGTCTTCTAAGACATCCTATGAATGCCTTAGCTCAACTGCCTGGAACCCAAAGAACAACTGTGACCCCCAGTGCTTCTCTCCAGCACAGTGTCATCTCAGAATCAATCCTATGCAAAGTTTCTTGGGGCCTGGAATACCATTCTTCAGTTGTCAAAACATTGGCAACTTAATTGAAAACGTAATGTAAAACTTCAGCTGTGGAAGCCAGCTGCTTTGAGCCCTGCGCCTAACTCCTTCCTTATTACCCAGTGACAGTAGATGACAACAGACTTCTGTCTCCCTTCATCCTACTCCAATACTGAGCTAAAAATCACAGGTATAAAATACAACTAAAAAGTCCTGAGTGTGTCCTAGTGTCAGTTCATTCTAAAGTATGACCCAAACACTGAAGCTTTCATGGGGGAAACATAATAAGGCACTGTGTTCAATGTCTGCCCAGCATGGACTTCCAAGGGATGCTTTGTAGAAAGCAAGTCTCACCTGTTGGAATCAACCAAAACGACTAATGTGGACAGATATACTTATCTTGAGCAGCATCAGCCCTGCTGAGAAATCCATCCCTCACACATGTGATAGAAGGGCAACCCAAAGGAAACTCAAGAGCCCTGAAGGACAGTGAGGCAATCAAAGCAATGACAGAAAGCACACGCCACAGAGCTGGGGCATTTAAAAAGCAGAGAAGCCCAAGCAGGTCTGACCACCCTTCAAGCTGTACCTCAACCTATGCCAGGAAACTAGGCCAAGAGGGCTGCCTGTAGGGTGGCAGAGCCACTGGCTCTGGAGTGCCCTGTGCTTGCCTAGCTAGTACTGTGCCCATCTGAGAGTTTCTGCTGAAACAGGTGGCACTTTGGAGGTATTTACAAGAAGCAGACTTGCCACTTCCACGGCACCATTCCCAGACGTCCATCTCACCCCTGGCTTTCCAGGGCAGGTGATTGTCAGTCATAATTACCCACTTTTACCTAGGTTTTATCAGAGCCTGTGAGGGCTTTCTGAAACCACTCCAGTTAAGCCTGGTTGAGAACTCTTTCCTAGCCTGTACTGAAGATAAGTGCAACCATTATCAAATATTCTTTGCTGTGGAAAAAAATCCTTGGAATTTGAGCCGGTAACGTTCTTTCCTGAATCTACAACTGTGACCAATCACACAGCAGGATCACGGAGAACAAGTCTACATGCATTATAAGCACTTGGAAACAAAAGAACACGAGAACAGAGTTCTTGTGGACAACAGAATTCAAAACAATCTAACACCAGACTCCAATCCCATGTCCACCAGTTTAAACAGCTCTCTTCTGGAATCACCCTGTGGCTGGCTGGCTGGCACGCAGACAAGTTGGCAAACTGCAGGCCCGAGAGACCTGCACTGCAGGGGATCCTGCACCAAGCGACCGACAACTTTCTTGAAGAAATCCCACAGTGTGTGCAGCATGAGGTCAGATTTTTCCATTCAAGATCACTCCACAATCAGGGCCACATTTATGTGGGACAGATCAATCATGTGCCTGTGGGGATTTGAAGAGACAAGTTAACACAAACTCTATGACAGCAACTCACCAAGATGCATGGAAGAGAAGCAGAATGGTGGAGGCCCTGATGAGCAAGTCCTAAGGTGTATGGAAGTACAAGGGGCCTCTCCAAACAACGAGAACAGTTTACAGAAAGGATGTGGACCCTCATCTTGTTCTGCACCTCTGTTCAGCATTGCACTGCACCCTCCTCTTCCCAGTCACCAACTAAAAAGCACAGAGGATACCTGTGGAATTTCTGCTGAAATGCCAGTGCATGGGCCGGCTCCTTGAACTTCGCTATGGCTTTCCGTTGCTGAGGAAGCATCTGTAAACTCTAGAGGAAGAAAACAAAGACAATTAACTAATGCCAACTGTGACATAAAATAAAACATGTCGTATGTTTCTATGTAGAATAGGAGTCTGGGCTGTCGTAAGTCATCAGTCCTCCTTGGTCTCCCTGGGCACCTGTACAGAGCAGCTCCTTAATCAGGGGGTGGGGGACAGGGTATGATACAGGTAACCACAGATGCAAACAGTTTCTTTCCCTGTACCTTTTGGGAAGGCAACTTTTGATGGTGCCCTCACCCATCTAAAGAATGGCACTGTGCCCTAGTTTACCACAGGGGAAATGGGTTCTGGGCATGCACTGGGGTGAGCTGGGGGCCTTGTAAAAACGATGGCATATTGAGCACCAGAGCCTTGGCTCTCTCTCTGTGTTCTATAGACATAGCAGAACTGGCTCCTAAGTCAAAAGCTGCACACTGAGAAATGGCAAAGCGGGGATCTTAACTCATGACAGGCTCCAGCGTCTGTTATCTCACAGCTCTGAACAGCTGCCTTTCTGAGGGTTAGTGTGCACTGAGAAACAAACTCACAGTTACTAGGTATTTCAATCTAGTCCACAGAACTACTAGAACAAACAACTAAGCTAATACAGAAAATGAAAAAAAGAGCAGTATCTGGCCAGAGGCAGCAATTAGATACCAGGTATCACTATGTGATGGCTCACACCCAGTGCTGGCTAGAAGTCATGGTCACTGAGCCACATGAGGAGTAACATTTTGTTCTTGAATACTGGAGGTTCATGGGGTAAAATTTTTCTTCTGAATATAACTTCAGGCAGAGCTTAGCGAACAGATTTGTTCTAACAGAGGGGCTTCAGAATTACAATGAACTTATTTCCTTGGCTCCAAGCTTTAACCTGGCTCTGTTCTCAGAACGAGGCCTACATGTATCTCTTGTTCCATCTTTCATTAGTCTCCTTTGGTCTGCAGGAACTTGCAGAGCGTTAGGAAGTAGCACATTAACTGAAACCAGTAGTGTCTGTGGGGTCACTGCCCCACCAAACACAATTTTCAGGTCTGTTGGGTACTAAAATATAGTTTACCATCATTCTCTCTTGAGTAAAAGGCTTTTCTGAAAGACCAGGGATCCCCTTGGGTAACACTCAGTACTAAGTCAATGAGCACTGGACACTCCAAGTACATTAACTGCCCAGCCATCTCTCTAGCCCTGAGCCACAGCTTTACCCAACAAATACTACCAGACTTTTTTGTTTTGTTTTGTTTTGCTAGTGTACACTCTTAATCCCAGCACTTGGGAGACAGAGGCAGCTGGATCTGTGAATTCGAGGCCAACGTAGTTTACAGAGCCAGTTCCAGGACAGCCAGGGCTACCCAGAGAAACTCTGTCTTGGGAAAAAAAACAATCAACCAACCAAATAAATAAATATTCACGTAATCCTACTCAAAACCATTACCCTGACCTAAGACCAGTAGGAACCAAGTAATCTGCTTCCAGAAAGAAAAGGCCTTGGCCCAGCAGTCCCTAAGGGAATCCCAGGATGGCACATAGTACTGAAACTCCTATTTCATCTAAAGGGCAGGCATGTTACTGGCATAACTTAGATACATATAACATGCCATTTATCAATAACAGCATTCTTTCTGTTGGGGATTTTAGGTGACCACAATAAACTTGATTTAAAACACAATTATTGTTTTCAGAACATACACACACACACACACACACACACACACACACACACACACACACACAAAGTGGCAAATAAAAGGGGGATGTAGATGAGCCACTTAAGAGATTTATATTAATCCCAAAGTCCCACCCAACATGTCTGCTGAGGATCACCAAGAGAATACCCAGGATTGCTTATGTTGAAGCCAGAGCCCATGGTGACAGTGCTAAAACTTCCCTCGCATTCAGGGTAGAAAGCCCAGAATGTGAGAATCATCACATGACCCAATTATAAACGCCACTTCTTCAGCAAGCACCTGGGGCCACAGTGTGTAACAGTGTTAAAATCTGGATGTCAGGGCCATTGTACAACCCAGAATCTTCAACTAGTACTTATTTTGACACTCTGGTTACAATAACTACATGTTAACACATCTATAACCTCCTATTATTAATTTTGTTCCTACAAATAATCTATACCATAATCAACTACTCAGAAAGCATCGTTTTAGACAGTTTCAATATATATCCCAGCTAGCCTCACCTTGTGCTCCTCCTGTGTGAGAGCCTCTCAGTGCTGGAATTACAGGTGTGTACCATTACAGTAGCTAAAACCACTTATCCTTAAAGACAGAGTTTCCAAACAGCTAGCAAAAGTGGTAGTCAAAGTTTAAAAGATTAATCTCTCAATAAAAAAAAGACTAAAATAAGTTCAGCAACCTCTCTAAGAATCCCATAATAAATGGTGGCTGTAATTAAATTCAAATACTTAAACACCAGGCCCAGTTTTGGAAGGCTTTCTCTTCTACTCAGTCTTAGACCTCTTAAAAAGTAAGTAGACATATGTCTGTTTGATGAAGGGTCCTTCCTTCTTCCTATATAACCCTGGTAGGCCCATAAGTAGCCCAGACTAGGCTGGCCTCATTCTCAGAGGTCCTCCTGCCTTAGTCTCCCAAATGCTAGGGCTAAAGGCGTGAGCTACCACACCCAACTGTAAATGGGAATCTGAAACATCTTAGTGAAGCACTAACATTAAAAGACCGTCCTTCGTTCTGCTCAGAAATGTGACATTTCCTGTATAACCTGCATTTTCCACTGGCCATGCACAACTCTGAAGACCACTTGCTCATAGCAGACATGGAATGGTGTCTGTCTCCATCCTTCATATGACTGGTAACAAGCTCAGATCTGCCATTTTCAAAGAATATGACCACAAAGTGTAAGTTACTGCTCTATCTGTATTGCAAATGCTAAGATAAGCACTAGAACTGTGAGTGTGTGATTTGGCTTCAGAAAGTAAGACAAGGAGGCTAATTACTTGAAAATTTGAGAAATTACCACAAATAAAATGTGATTTAATACAAAAACATATAGGTATGTGTACACATATAAATTTTAGGATAGACTTCATAGGACAATTGTTCTACTAGAGTATCTACTTCCTGAACTTTGTGAGGCAAGCACTAGCATCGTTCTTCTTGAGTACCATCTTACTACAAATGTAACTCACAATGGCCACTGTTTTGGAAAGATCAGCCACTGGCATTGTCATCACATGCAGGCTACCCACCTGGATGGGCCCCACAGACATCAGCAGGCTCTTCAGCTGGACATCAGTAGTGGATGAGGATAGGCCTTCCACGGACACCACACAGGGCTGTGGCTTGCATTCCACCACTCGAAGGTTCTGCTTATTTGGCATTAGTCGTCCCCGGCCCATGGGACCTGCCACTCCTCGGCCTCGTCCATGCATGATGGCCTGGCAATGACAAAGAAGATGCATTCTGAAATCTGAGCAGATTCTTCCTGTAGTGGCTAATAAAGTACAAAAGTAAGAATGTGTTCAGGGTCCCTCAGGACATGCTATGAGCCACAGGATCCTCTTAAGAGGGTGGCCTAATAGGTAACCAGGGCAATACCAGCAAGTAGAATGAGGCTATGGTGGAAGTCCCAGAGTCGTGCAGCTATATTTGGAAGGGATTCCAGCATTACTTACATTCATGATACAAGCACCACAAGGCTAGGACACTGGCAGCAATCAGCACAGGGAAGGGTCATATCCTATTCTAACTGTTCCAAACAAACACGTCTCCCACCATGGCACAGGCCAATGGACATATGGTATACACAGGGTTAAATCTCCAGCTGTAACGAGTCATCTGGGATTCAACACAAAGTGGCAAGGTTTATATTTATCATCCTCAAACACTGAAACAAGACTCGTCTAGCCACATGTGACAAATCACCTCCAGAGCTTTCACACAGTCATACACCAATCTGCCAGTAAAAGCACTGTCTTTCAAAGCTGCCCTGGTTTCAGAAGCACAGTGAAGAGCCTTCACTGTAGAGGCTAGATGGCTGGCATTTCTAGCATTTTTAACCGGTGAGGCAATTAAAAAAAGAATACCTAATTCTGCAGTTACCTAGCTAGGTGTGCTGACAGTGGAACCAAAGCACACTGGACCTCACCCATGTCCTACCCTAATTCTGTCCTAGCACTTGGTTTCAAGGAGTATACCACCATACCCCACTACCTCACAAGGAAAGGCACAAAGCCAGAGTTGATACTTAGAATATATGTGGGCACCACAGGGATGAAAACCCAGAGGAACACAATTAGAGATCCATCTACATAAGGTCACTACTGTTCCTGTGAGGCAGACTCTGAAGAAATGAGGGGACAGTTCAGGAACTCACAGGAGACGCAGCAAAGGTGAATTAACCCGTTTGCTGCTTTCATTACAGAAAGTCACATTATGTACACTCTGGGATAGATTTCAGCCAGATACTAGGTTTTAATATAAAGTCTTGTAAAAAGCCTCACAGTAGTTCCAACAAGGGAGAGACACCATTGGCCTCTTAATGGAGAGCTAAGCAGTCGGAGGCGAAGCCCCTTCTAGCAAGCCCACATTTAATTCTCTAAAGCCACGTTCTTCATATAGCTAGAGGTTAGGTCTGAAAGGAAATGTAGTCTAGTGCAGTCTGTGAGACCCATCATTTTATTGCTGGACTTTACACTAATGTGTGCATCTGCCTGCTGCAACAGTTGAGTCATCTATGGGCTCCTGTCTCATTAACAGTGTGAGAGACAGCACATTCAAGGTAAAAGAAACACTGTATCAGCAGACCCCACATCTAAAGAGGGGCAGAACCTGAAACATTCTCCTTCTGCCTGGCCTCATCCGCACCTCAGACATGTGCCACTGCTGTAGAGGGGACTTTGTGTTCACCCACTTCTGACAGTTAGAAAGCTGCCTTTCTCCCAGAAGCTGAGGAACATATGCTGGAACTTCTCTGTCTGAAACATGACTAGACTGGCTTCCTCAAGAAGGGACAGGGAGCCTCTGGACTCCAGGCCTCCCACTTGGCAGGCTGGGTTCAGAGGAGATGCCCTTTACCTCCACCTCCACAGGGCCTTGTCTCTATTCCTTAAACTGAGGCGTGACTAGACAGGACGAGCACGCCTCCAGTTCTCCATTAAGAACATTTCTGCTATCAAGTGGGTGAGAGGAACAGAGGTGCCAGAGCTGTCTGTACTGGGCAGTGGCTGTTCCAAGGTGTAGGACAGCCATACTCTACAGCTGTACCACTAAGTAAATGAGTTGAGGGAAAGGCTTTCTAAACCAGGACTAAGAAAACAACAGCTCATTTATTAATATGAATATTAGCAAGCACCAAAAAAGCACCTAATGCCACCTCCTCTCAACCAATGAGCCAGGAAAGCTACAGGGGACAGGGCCTTTCCACTTCAGTACCTTCTTGGCTGGGTGAATCCCTTGGATGCTTTTGATCCCCGGAGGAATGGCCGGGTACATGTGCGGCCCCACAGGAAGGTGCTGGGGCTGCTGAGGAACCCCCTTGGTCAGCGTCACCTTGCGGGTAGGCTGCTGTCTCATGTCTGGAGGCTGCGGAAGCCGCTGGGGCTGGCCTTCTGTGTGAGAAAAACCATCGCTCTCTCCTCCCTGCTGAAATCAACAAGGCAGCAGGCAGATCAGTGTCTGCCCACCATTCTGGTCAGGCACTGGCATCCACTGCCAGTGTTGACCTCCAGGCAGAACCTTTCAGATATAAATAATACCAAATCTGCCTCTTCCCTGGAGCCAGTAAGGAAACTTCTCATTGGGCAGTGGTTAGGGTTTTAAATTAATATTTTTGAAATTTAAAGCACTACATTTTCTTTTTACAAACGTGTCCATTTAAAGAGGCGGCAATAAACATAAGTCCTGTTTAATTCATACTGATGACACTTTAAAACTACTTCATTTTTTATTGCCAAGAATACTCCTGCTGAAAACTGACAACCAGTCTTAATTTTGTAGTTGTTGCTCAAACCCACCACAAATGAAAAGGCTGCCTGGCTCCAGGGTCTGCTGCAGGAGTTCCCCCACCTGAGAGCTATATCACTATACGTTTCACAGTCAGTCAGTGTCAGAAGAAGCACATGTGCTTGGCTAAGAGCTGTGGAAACATCCACAACCTGTTGTCTGGTCCTCCTGCTCTCAACTCCAGTGGCTCCTGACCACAAGGACCTTGAGCTATGACCATAGGCGTGTCCATGTCTACTGAACTATCAAAGCAGCATAAAGACAGTCTGTGGGTGAAGCCAATGGACCATCTGAAGTTTTCAGCAGTGTTTCAAAGAATGACTGGTGAGTGGGACAGAAAGAACAGATGACAAGAATCCTGCCTTGCTACATTATGCAATCTTAGTAGACATGGATGCTGGCCTTTGACAAGTGGCAAGTGTACTTGTACTCCTCTTGATGTGAAGAGGTATAGACCAGGTGACAGCCAGGAGGGTAATGGATGGTGACTTAGCAAACAATTTCAAAAGAGGTCCATGTCTATATCCATCTCCTACTCCCATACAGCTATAGGGTGGATTATAGTTCATCCCCACCAAAGCCCTTCTGAAATTCAACTGTCACTGCAGTAGTATGAGAGCTCATAAGGCCTTTAGAAGGTGTTCTGGTCACAGGAACTCCACCCTCCATAAAGTGATTAATATGGTTCTGTGAGAATGGGTTAGTTACACCAAAAGCTTTCAAACAGCACCTGGCCTCTTACATCTCCCCCACCCCCTACCTCTCTTCTGCAAGCATCTGTCTGACTTCCACGAAACCCTCACCACAATTGGGATCCTGGCTGCCATGCTCTAAAATTTCCCAGCCTGGAGAATCAAGAACCAAAATTAACCTCTCTTCTACAACCAGCCTTTGGTATTTTGTTATAACCACAGGAAAAAAAAGGCTAAGAAAATCTCCTAAGTTATCTTTTAGAGACCACTTAATGGGAGAAAGGGGCCTTCAAGGAAAAGCAACCAGTATAACTATTACCCAAGAAAAGATAAGCTGTTACAAGGAGCAGAGCTTTGACCCTTGGCAGTATGCAGAAACTGGCAAGTCTGGTCTCCCTAAAATTTCACAGACTTGCAGAACAACCATTTTGGGGCAGTAGAATCAACAGTGAAAGAAGAGGTGACAGAGCACCGTTTTCCAGGACCAACTGTCACCTTCCCCCAAAGGACCCAGCAATTATGTCAGGACAAAACTGGATGGACCACAAGCTTCTGGGGCTGTGGTCCTGTTTGAAGACTAAAAGAGCCACCAAGAGCTCAGGCATTTTCCTCAAGGTGCCTTGAGGAGGTGGGGGAGAAATATGAACTGAAAGGCTAAGCTATGCAGTACTGGTCCAGAACTAAGGAAGACATGGAAAGAGATATGATTTAAAAAACATTTAAAGTGAATTAAATTAAAATATTACAGTTATTCCAAAAAAGGAAGGAGAACAAGTTAAGATCTTAAGAGGAACCAACCCCACTTCCAAATAAAGGAGAAAGGGGACAATGAAGGTCACACTCAAGAACAGATACAACGAAGCCACTTCTCTTATCAGCCCCACAGGCTACTCTGAAAACAGCAAACATCACACTCCTTTAACCATCCTGACTAAGAAAAATAAAAGGGCAGAGGACGAATGTTTCAAACTGAAAACTAGAGGGACTGAAACAATGCAGCTCAAAGCAGTGAAAGGATGCTAGGAACACTATGCTAGCCTATCAGGTCAGCTTACACGAAATGGGCCAATCCTACAAAACACACACCCAAACTGGCTCAAAACCCAAGGAGCAAAGACTAGAGGTCTAAGGAGCAAGGAATTGACAAAGAGACATTTCTCACAAAGAAAAAAACACAAAACTTCATTCTACCACAGTGCTAGGGTAAAAATGTTACCTAGTTCAGTCTTGTTCAGGAAAAAAAGGGGAATGGGAGGCCCATGTTATGTTGACCTCAAAGTCACCAACATCAAAAGGAAAAGGAACCTGCTAAAGAACACCCTCAGAAACACCCCAAAACCTTTATCACGATGTTAGCTGGTTCACTCTAGGAAAACAAAAAAAGCATCTCACACCAAGGTGATTCAACTCTTAATTAACTAGTACATACACCATAACATGATACAGCTAGACAGCCAGACCTAGCCTGAGAGGCACTGGGCCCAGTGAGGGCAGGCAGGTCACTGGCTCCTACAATAGGTGGCTATGTACTGACATTTAAAAGCACTTTACCATGGAAATTCTCCAATACGCACAAAAAGAGATAACCAAATCTCATTCATTCATTCATTCATTCATTCATGTTTTGTTTTTTGAGACAGGGTCTCTTTGTGTAGCCTTGGCTGGCCTCAAACTCAAGAGATTTGCCTGCCTCTGCCTCCTGAATGATGGGCTCAAAGGTGCATGCCACCACCACCTGGCTTCACTTTTTGTTTTTGAATCAGCTATATTTTGAAAAATGTAGGCACTCAGAAGAGGCCTTGCCTACATGGATGTATCTCCTGTTCCCAAGGAAAAAAACTTCTGAAAGCTCTTGACAGGCAGAGGGCGACAGCCTGACTTTCTGAGAACCATGGTCCTATGAGGAGTCTGCCTTTCCACAAGCTTCCACTGGGTGGAAGCACAATGAAAAGCTAATTTTAGGCAAAGTTTCTGGCTCTCTGGATTAACACTAGAAGAAAATGGGCTACTGCCAGGAACACATTTTTTATATCTAGAGTCATGCACATAAACAAACCTGAATGAGATTCAAGACAAACTAAGTCTACCCTATATCTTGCTTGCTGTGTCCTGTACACCTGGTTCTAGTACTGAAAAAGGACCTGTAATTATTAGTCTCTACATCGCACAAGTTTTAAAATACTCTTGCTTCAAATTAGGCATCTTAGAAATCTGTTGCTGGGATGTAAACAAGCCAGTGTCCCTGAGTAGACGGCAGAGGGTGTTCCCATAAAGAAGCAAGTCTGCAGAAGAACAGTCTCCCCAGGCAGCATGGTGCATGCTGTAACTTCTGACACAGCAGTTTGTCCAAAGCAGATGAGGGGCAAGAAGTAGTAGCAATGACAACCACCAGGTAGAGACACACTGCTGAACTGCTCTAAGATGACTGTCTTTTAATGAATAAAATAAAAATGTCCCTTTTAGACTAATGTTTGGTTTTAAAATTCCTATCTGAATTAAGTAAGCTCAGGGAATACTTTTTATCAGCTTAATCTTACAAAAAATGAGGTTTGTGGACATCAACATTAGCAGGACAAATTTATTTATAACAAATGGTTTAAATGTACAGATAAAAATGCCCATTGACACTGTCAGGGCTTCTTGCAATTTGACAGATCAAATCTTATTTTCATTCTTGAAAGCCCATGAAGAAGTGATATCGCTGAGTTGCATTCACTAGCAGGCAAATTGATTAATCCCTCGCCACAGAGCCTCAGCCTTGGTTATACCGATCAGGCGTTAAGCAGCATTATTCTGGAGTGACAACACTTGACAAATTCCCCAATCATTTTCCCCAGCCTTTGTGGCCCTGCTAGCTTGTATTAACCCTGATGAAAAATTAATTTTCCTTATCTTCTTCTAAACCCCAAAATCCAAATCCGCCAAACTGGCAACTCTTTCTGTAAAGGTATTATGAAAACCTCTAAAAGATTAATTGCATGTCTTCAGGTGACATTAAATTAATTTCTATACTCATGACAGACATTTGATACTCAGCACTGAAAGGACAGATAACATTGTCAGGACACACAGAAGGACAGTGGCGTGGTGTCCTAGGGCAGCCTCTTATGAATTCTCCTTCTGATAAGTCCACACTTCACTGTCACCAGCACTGTGGACGATGGTACAGCCACAGACCTTGCTGCACAGGTTTCTATTAAGGACAACAATACAGGCCTATCCCAGAAATCCCTAGGAGGCTCGTTTAGGATCAGCCCAATAAATGGTATGCAAGCTATGCAGAGGTTCTAAGTACACACATGTACAGAACTCTATGTTCTCTCGTAGACTGCCAGACTACATGAGAAACAGGACAGAAATGGGCCAGCCCTCCTCCTTGCCTGGGTGCAGCTATGAAATGTAAGAACACCTTACATTGATCATTCATGTCTATATCCAGCAAGCACACTGGGGACAGAAATCTGGACCATTATTTCAGACAACGGGTCCAGAGAGCAACTACAAACCAAATCCAAAAGACAAAAGCAGCTTGAATAGCCAGCCCTAACTACTGGGTTTCACTTAAGGGGGATTCACTTCGCACATGTGTTCTAGTTTACTATACGTGAGTGTGTCTGTTATACAGGTGCTTACCTTGTAATAATCCTCCTTTTGAGATTAGTTAGATATGAGAGAAGAATTAGCTAGTATTTAAATAAAAACATTAAAAAAAAAAAAAAACAATAAAAAAACTGTATGACCCCAAAGGGCTGCCATGCCCTGGCTGAGACTTCTCATGTGCTGCTGTCTACTAAGTAACATTCTGCGGATTGTCTAAGATCAAAACATTCTGATGTAGACATGGCGCCCCAGGAAAGGAATTTACACTTGACATCCCATTGTTCCCCAGTTGAGTTCTTGTTGGTGTTTTTCCTTCCCTGGCTTGGTGTAGATATTGAGCCTGCTCAGTAAAAGCTTTGGCATTCTCGCATAACGAAAGACTCTAGTCTGTGTCTTCCTTTAATCCCCCAGGCATACTCCTGAGCTCGTGGCAGCGCTGGTGCTGTCAACAAAACAAAACACCAAAACCTTAAGCCTCTGAGGAGAAACAATAATGTCTAGGGCAGATGGCACCAATCTACCAGGTGAAAATGAAAATGTATTACAAGTGAGGTTCTGGGTGCTTTACAATATGGAAGCCTCCTCAGCAGTGGGGCTGTGAACTGGTTCTTCCAACTCAGAGCTGAGGCTTCAAGGGCAGTTTTGTTCCTGCAGGGCTGCCCAGTGCCTACTGCCCGACCCATGTTACCAACAGTCTCTCCAGAACTCTATCCATGGTCCTGTCCTATACACCTGCAAAAACCAGTCACAGTCAGTTCTATCTCCATCTGAGTCACCTAGGCTATGTTATGCCCAGGTGCCACCAGACCGCCCTACAAAGCTAGCTTCTGCTAGAACCAACCAAGCAGGACAGAGCTGTGTCCTCTAAGTAACAGTTTCAAACTAGCAAATGCGACAGATCTACCACTTCAAAACAGCAGGCAGACAAGATGGCTCAGTGGCCAGGGGTGTTTGGTACCAGGCCTGATGGCCAAAGTTCTATCCTGAGACCCACAGGATGGAGAGACAACTTCCGTAAGTCTTCTTTTCTCCACATCGGTTCACCAGAATAACTGTGAGCAGTTTGAAAGTTCAAAAGCAGCAAACAGATCTTACAAAACAATCCTGTTCAGCAAACCAAATGAAAAGGAGTTTGAAGAGAAAAGCAGGAAAAGGTGGTTGCAAAGATTAACAGTAAAGATCAATGTTATTCAGGGCCCTGCTCCTGTGTTGCTCACTTCTTGGCATCACTGACAGGGCGAGGGGACAACTATCCCGTTCACTCTGAGACATTCTGCGTCCTCTCCACCTCTGCTTTGACACAAGAAACCCAACTATTTAGACATCTTCAGCTTCACATTTACGCTTAAGTATTTCTAACGCTCTTGAAACTGTCCTAGGCTGTAGTGGCAAACATGGGGAGAGAGGTGGGAGGCAGAAAGCTCTTAAAAGAGCAGAGACCAGGAGCTGGAGCTCTAAAGCATGGGAAGCTCTAGTCAGCAGGCAGGACAGAGCATGTGCACCAGCAGGGATCCCAGAACAGTAGTAGCAGTCCTGAGCAAGAGAAAACAGAGGCTCAAGAATGGGCACCTCCAGAGAACAAGGAGGAGATGTGAACACTCTACATGAGTCTGGAATAAAGACAGGAGTGCAACGCTCCATCAGGCTGGCCTTTCCCAAAGTAACAGAAGACTGGAGTATGTTTCTGTTCATCACAACCTCAACACTAAGATGATTAGTTATGTCTTATATACTCCATGGATTATGCTTAAAGTAGAACTCAACCCCAAATATGGAAAACAAACAAAACTGACAATTTTCTATTTTCCTAGTTTTCCTCCCCTTAAGACAGCAAAACAAAGTGAGACCACCAACTCATCAGAACTTTCAAATGCAAAGCCCTTCTCCAGACTCTCCTTCTCTCTTCCTCAATCCTCAGTTAGGAATTGCTGCTACAGTCACACATACCACACTCCCCCGCCACACACACACCTGGAAGACCCACCCCTTTACTCCACTCAGAAGCCTTGTATTTCTCCAGGTCTCCCGCTAGGTTGCCCATCCCACTTCACTTCTGCTTGTACCTGCTATTACACACTCCGAGTCCATGGAGTGCTCAGTTCACTACAGAGCTCCACAAAGGCAGGCCTGCTTTTGTATGCAGCTCAGTCACCACTAATGCCTAGTGCCTGAGTTCATGTTACATCTGTTGTGACAACTGAGACCATGGCTGCTCTGCAGGCTCTGATAAGACCTCACCGCTGATATAATATCAGCATGTATAATAGTATACCATGTCCTCCCTCCCTGAATAACTTGGCAGCCAGAAGGCCTCACCAAAATGCATGAACACTAGAATCCAGAAACCTTGCCCTGAAAGGCAAGTCCTCAGATAGTCTCCCTTCCCATTAAGTGTCCTATGCCCTGGCTAGGAGTAACAGGAGCAGGTCTTGGCTAGACCCTGAGGTACAGAAGAGACTCACTTCAAAGACTCAAATATATTCAACTGTTCTTTTGACTACAATATAACTCTAATAGAGTGTAGTTAAAAAAAGAAAAGATATACACATGTATATATTGCCTGCCAATAATCTTTCAAGAAATAGGAACCCTCAGTAAAACCCAGCAGGCTCAGCAGTACCTTGATGATTGTTCTCTTTGCAACTCCCAGAAGACGGTACGGATCCGCACTTTCTGTATTAAGGACAATGGTGTCCTGACTACTGACAGCCATGATCGTACATGCCCTTCAAAGGCCATGGCTAAAGATGTGGTTGGTTTCCAATCTGTGGCGCTCCTGGAAGACTGAACAGGTCAATGGAAAGTGCCCCAGTTATATGGCACTTTTCTTTCCAAGCATGAGGCCATCCTGGGATAGAGAATACTGTGGCTCAATAGCCAGAGCCACTAAAAGCAAAATATTGGTAGCTAGGTCATTATAATTGTAATGGAAGAGATGATCACAGAGTCTCATCTAGGATTCCTGTCATGGCTCCTTCCTGCCCTCCGGAGCTACAAATGATCTTAGAAAATGCTCGTGTATATCAGACATGGACGCTTCACTGAAAGTAGAACTCCATGATACATCTTTCATGAGGTCACTGTCTATAATGGAGTGGTAGTGATACAACTTGGAGGTCACCCACATCCTTGTAAGTTAACCTTCCTCTATGCTCTGTAAACTCACTGGTCTACCAAGGTGGACTTGGGTAGAATTCTATTTTGGTCTGCCATTGTGATCTATGGACAAATATTTTTTTCATGTCTCCCAGGAAAAGCTAATGAATGAAGAGATTTCTGGAACCTCGGCTCCTTTCTCTTCTTCCCTGCCTGGCTGCTAGGAGACAAGGAGGTCTTCTCTGCTGTGATAAAACTGCTGAGATAACACTGAAGAGGTGAGGCTTCAAACTGTGGCTCAAAACCTGACTTGGTGAGACAAGGTAAACCTTTTCTTCTTTCAAACCAATTACTCACTTTTTCACAGCAATGGGAAGCTGATAAACACAGCAGGCCCTGGCATCTGTGCTCCGAGGGGCTAACTAACGACTTCTAAAGAGAAGACCCACCCTAGAGCCACACAGAAAAAGGCTAGGACACTTCAAACAAGAGTTTGAGTATAAGGAAATAAGCATACATTCAAAGAACAATGGAGAGTTCCCAATGGACATAGAAGCCAACAAGAAGAGGCCCTCTCTGGCCAATCGTGATGAGTTCTAGAATCAAAGTAAATAATGGCAATGACAGTTCATTGAAAACCAAAACCTCACAGAGCTGCCTGATACACAAGGCACACTAGAACTGGATACATCAGTGCTGGATAACAAAAGCTAGTAGTACGTGGGGCACTCACACAGAACTCCTTCCCAACCACAACTGACAGACAGCAGGTAAGGACAGCTGTAGGGAAGACTGCCTCGCCTAAGTCATCAAAGCTAATCTCAGCAATATAGTGCAAGTCTGCACAGCTACAGGAAGGACAGGCTCCTTTCTGTGGCTAGCCTGCCAAACACAAACAACCTCAAAGTTACCCAAAGAAGCAAAAGATACGATGTAAACTAGAGCACAGGCCACTAAATCACTGACTTAGTCTTTTAAAATGTCAAGGGCAAGCAACATAAAGACCAAGAGACTGCTCCAGACTAAAAGGAAACCAGAAATCAAACATGGCTCTGGGTGAGGCCCCAGGCTAGGCTGATGTGCTATAGCATGCAGCTACAGTCTCTAGTGCCTCTGACCTAAGGCAGCACTCTGTAACTCCAACACTCTCATAAACCATCTGAGGAAGAGAAAGTACTCGATCATAAATGGACATTAAAGGACGGAGAGACAGGGGTGGAGGTGGAAGAGCAGACGCAGCACAAGATATAAATGCCTGGTGAATGAAGGGAAGGAGCAAGGCCTCTAATTTTCTCTTTCACTGAAGATGTAACAAAACCAAGTCCAGCCTGTGGCCCATGGCCCACAGAGAGGGACCCACACATGGCCTCTAAAGGAAGCCTGGCGAGAAGGATGGAGAGACCCTCACTGCCTAAGAGAGGAAAAGAGATGGGCAAACTCACCCCACTTTCCAAAGCAAGCTGCTACAGATCAATTGAGGCCTTCCATAGGGTAGTAGGACAGCCTTTAAAAATAAATACAGAAAGAGCCACAGCTCAACAGCAGGCTTTCCTGCTGGGGGCGTGTGTGTGTGTGTGTGTGTGTGTGTGTGTGTGTGTGTGTGTGTGTGT
>JANHMN010000016.1:56885811-56910191 GCA_030674055.1 Rhabdomys pumilio | reverse complement strand
TGTGTGTGTGTGTGTGTGTGTGTGTGTGTGTGTGTGTGTGTGTGTGTCCTGATTCTCTCCCACTTCTCCAAGTGCTCACAGAGGAAAAGCTGTTTACTTAATTTGCTGGCAAATTTCTAAATCTTTCATAACCTGGGTCAGGATAAAGTATCTGCCTACTTTCCCGACCCTTTCTCCCTTCAACCAAAGGACAGTTCTCTGAAAGGAACTAGGCCTTGGTTTTACTGATAAGCAAAGAAGCTCCATCAATCCAAGTGACCAAGGTCACTCAGAGGTGAACTGGGTTTCATCTCTCATGAGCCAGAAGAGGCTGCAGGGCTTTCCCAGACACACACTTGTTTTAACTGTTTGTTTCTGTGGTTAATCAGAGAATGACTGATGGCACCAGTAGTTCACAGTAAATAAACTTTTTACGTTTCCTACCTTGGCGTTTATTATTAAATAGGGCCAAGACTCAGAATTGAACCCAACCAGATGTCCGGCCCTACTGCTTTGTTATGTGGAGACTCAGTTTGCTCCACTGTGAAACGAGAATGTGCCTCATGAGTGGCACATGCTCAACCCTGGACAAACATTAGTCGTTGAAAATGCCATCAAGAAGCACACAGACCTCTTTAGAGCCTCAGGAACACCTTCATCTGCCAGTGATTTTCTTCTAGAACTCCTCCTAGATTAAGCCCATTTATAGATACGAAATTAAGATGATGATGAAGAGGGAGAGGAAGAGGAAAAAGAAGCAGCAACAGCACAGCATCCCAGAAGCAGCTAAGACAAATACCCAAGCATGGCGGGACGCATCTATGTGTCAGATGATCACACAGAAAGTTAGCTTGTGATCCTGGAGAGGGAAAGCTTCAAGTTCTGTGTGCTATGGAAATGAGTTTCAGAGTAGCCAATGCCAGATATGATGGCAACAACAAGCCCCATACAACACACAGTGTCTTCCTCCAGGCATAACTGAACAGTGACCCAGTTACCACAAGCACACAGAAATAATATCATTAGAATTATTAGTATCATTATTATCATTATTAGAAATAATATCATCATTAAGAAGTCATTTTTAAAAAACTAAATAAATAATTTATTTATTTTATGCAAACGAGCGCTCTATCTGTACGAACACCTGCATGCTAGAAGAGGGCATCAGACCTAGTATAGATGTTGTGAGCCACCATGTGGTTGCTGGGAACTGAACTCAAGTCTTCTAGAAGAGCAGTCAGTTTTCTTTACCACTGAGTCATCTCTCCAGCCCCCAAGAAGTCATTCTTATGAAAATCTTTAGGATTGTTTTCTACTACCACAATGAAATTGTTTTAATAAAGAGGACTCAAATCATTTCAATAAAGAGAACTAATGTACAACAACTAGAAGACACATCAATGAAAACATCCTTAAAGGTAACATAATTAAAGAAATGACAAACCTAAAATTTACTGTCTTAAACTCAGGCTCCCTCTCCATGTTTCACAAAATCCAGTTTAAAAAAAAAATTCTCTAAGAAAGTCAGGTATGGTGGCAAACCACTTTAATTCTTGCATCTGGTAGTGTAGGCAAAACATTAAGAATTCAAACGACATAGCAAGTTCAGAACTACATGAGACCCTATCTCAAAAAACAAAACGAAATATGCAATGATAAATGGTTTAATTTTTAAATCAGCTATGGAAGACAAGAAACACTCACAGGTTGTAAGTCAGTCAGACACACACACACACACACACACACACACGCGACCAAAGAAGAGAAGTTGGGTCATGCCCAGCTGGTATAAGAACAGCTGGCTAGAACCAAGCAGAGACTCACGTTCTTAAACAGAAAGTCAGAAAGCCTGGCTAGAGAGTGACTGCCAGAAGGAAGAGACTACTCAACACTTCCGACTTCGTTATAGAGTTTGTGTTAGACAGCCATAAAGGAGGCCGCTCTCTTAGGACGCATGAGCTAACTTCTGCCCTATAAGAAAAGGTTCTCCAATGGTCAGCCCTGAAATATACAAGTAGCATTATACAGGATGAACAGGTTGCATTTATTTATTTAGGAATACACACACACATTCTCTCTCCCTCCCTCCCTCCTTCCCTCCCTCCCTCCCTCCCTCTCCCTCTCCAACTAAAGCAGCAATTCTAACCTCCATGTTGTGAGGCGGCTATCTAGCAACCCTTTCATAAGGCCACATTAGACCACTGAAAAACAGATTATACATACATACATACATACATACATAAGTGTGCACTTGCACACACACACGTGTGTGTGTGTGTGTGACATGTTGTGCATGCCTGTAATCCAAGCATGCAGGAGGCTAAGGGAGGAGAATAACAAGTTGGAGGCCACTCTGGGAACAGTAAAAACTACCCACCTCCTAAAAAACAGGAATCAAAAAGAAAACACATGCTGGGTGGTGGCGCACGCCTTTAATCCCAGCACTTGGGAGGCAGAGGCAGGTGAATTTCTGAGTTCAAGGCCAGCCTGGTCTACAGAGTGAGTTCCAGGACAGCCAGGACTACACCGAGAAACCCTGTCTCAAAAAACCAAAAAAAAAAGAAAGAGAGAAAGAAAGAAAGAAAGAAAGAAAGAAAGAAAGAAAGAAAGAAAGAAAACACATTAGGTTTTCCTTAAGAAACTTTATAAGTGATGTATCAATGTGTTATACTTTCAGTCTATTAGAAGTCAAGACCCTTAGCAAAATAGAATTCAGCCAACAACAAAGTATTGTAATTCAAACAGTGAACTGGAAAACTAAAAGCTTTCATTCACATAGATGCCACTTACAAGCTTGTCCTCCTTGCACCCTCAGGTAGCCCGACTGTGATGCCTGGCTCAGTGCAGACTCATAGCTAGACTCTTAGAGGCAGAGCACAGGCCTGAGCCCTAGCATGATGCCAGTGCCGGGAAGAGGACAGCTATGACAGTTACCTAGTACCAACTAAAGGCAATGATAAAAGGCAAATAAATATGATAGCAGTAGACGCTGGGACACACAGCTACTTACTTTCTGAATTGTCCTAATTAGGCACACTTTGCAACTAACCCACAATTATAGGTTCTCTTAATAACAGCTCCTATCCACTTCGGGTGGTGGGGGTGGGGGTGGGGGCGGTACAAGGGAGATACTATTTACTTGAGGTAAAAGCAAGCAGCACCAGAGACTCATCAAAGCTGTCAGCACAGCAGGGCCAGAAATGCACATCGGGACTTAAGAGTCAAAGAGAAAGGTGAGACAGAGCCTGTTCCAACGCACTTGATGGTGGCGACTGAAGTGGGAAATTCCAGAGACTGTCTCTCCTATTTGTTGTAAAATTAGGCAGCAATGAAGTAAAATCTCAAATAAATTTCGTATTAAATGACTTAGTTTTGTCTTTACATTGGAGCAGAGAGATAATTTTAAGTAAATTCAGTTTTTTTGAAAGGAAGTCTGCTTCCCAGTGTAAATGCTGCTCCCTCTGGGTAGACACTGAACTTCGACAGCAGGGCATCTGCAGTCCTCCCACAGGGGTCTATCTCCACCTGCAGTCATCTTCTCTTGAGCTTTTAGTCAATGAGACAGACTAAAACCTGCTAGACAAAGCTAAAGAGCCATTGCACAAACTTTACTGTGCCACTGAACACAGCAGCTTCGGATGGTAAATGTGACAGTAGGAGACATTCAGATAAAACAGGATTGTGGATGCTCACTGAGTATTCTACATATGTAATTTATTTGACATTATTAGGGACATTCATCATGTCATGTCCTTACATCACATGGGAGAAATGCTGGTTTCTGTTTCCGCATACCTAGCTGACTGACAAACAGACCACATACATGGCCCTTCATGTCCCAAGGGGCACTGCTGCCCTTCATGGGCGGAGTTACAGGTCCTTTTCCTTTTTGCTGGACAAACGTTGTGCCTTTAGCCGATCATGTCCCCAGTTTACAATGTGAGATGCACACAACAGGCATTACTGCTACAGAGCACAGAAAATATGCAGACAAATATGTGGCTCAAAAGTGGGTCCACCCCTATGACCATACATGCATAGTGCCATAAACAACTATTAGGTGTATAACAATTCTTTTTTTTTTTTTTTTTTTTGAGACAGGGTTTCTCTGTGTAGCCATGGCTGTCTTGGAACTCACTCTGTAGAACAGAGCGGCCTCAAACTCACAGAGATCTGCCTGCCTCTGCCTCCGGTGTGCTAGAATTAAAGGTATAAGCACACCTACAACAGACCTGATAGTTTGTTTGCTGGATTATGAGAAAACTGTTACTTAAAAAGAAGCTAAAACTGAGACAAGTATAGCTGCAGGATGTCACAATGACCTTTCACCAGACTCAAGACAGCTGAGACAATATGGGTTCAGGCAGAAGTAGAACTTGAATCTTAAGGTTTGGTTAATCTACATGACTCTACCAGAATTCACATTCAACTCTTTTTATGTAGACTAATACCCTCTAAGGCAAACAAATTTACAGAGAAATGCATAAAATGTGTCAACTTACCCCTCCAGACAACTTAATCACCCTGACCTTGGAGCTGACATGTGGCCCATCTCCACCACCTCCACTGTTGGCCCTGTGCATGACAGTCCTCTTCACCCCTGGCTTGGCGTCCTGAGGCCGGCCCTGGAGGGACGTCACTCTGGCTGCCTGTGGGGAGTGGGGGGTCTCCTCCATATCCATAGGTTTGACCTGGAGGACTTTATGTGGCAGCTGACGCAGATGCTTCAGTGGCCTCAAGTGTTGCCCTTGATGCTGCATGTTAGCACCAGGTGGGACAAAGTTTACCGCTTTGGGCTGAACATTAGCAGTGGTGACATCTTGGTTTTTAACAAGAAGTCTGGTTTTCACATTCTGCCTGCATTGTGCCCCCGGAAAGGGCAACAATGGGTTACCATTGGTGGGTGATGGTGTAGCTGCCAGTTCCTCTTGCTCCATGGAGGTCTGTGAGCCATATATCTGCTGCTGCTGCTGCTGCTGCTGCTGCTGTTGCTGCTGTTGCTGCTGCTGCTGCTGTTGTTGTTGCTGCTGCTGCTGCTGCTGCTGCTGTTGTTGTTGTTGCTGCTGCTGTTGTGCAAGTCTTTCTAGTAACTCCTTCTTTCTGGCACCAGCCTGCTGCTGCCTTCGTAGCTCCTTCTGCTTCAGGATTT
Organism: Rhabdomys pumilio; assembly: GCA_030674055.1. Classification (NCBI taxonomy): domain Eukaryota; kingdom Metazoa; phylum Chordata; class Mammalia; order Rodentia; family Muridae; genus Rhabdomys; species Rhabdomys pumilio. The sequence continues at coordinate 56,905,060 of JANHMN010000016.1, read as the reverse complement.
CTTCTCTCAGTCGCTTCTGCTCCTCTATCTTTAATCGATATAACCTTGTCTCCTCATCTTCATCAGGAAACTAAAATGGAAAACACAGTTCACTATGCTTTACATGATAGGGTGGCCATTTCAAACAAATGACTTTACCCCCAAACCTTGCAATTCAGTATTTGAAAGAAGGCATTCAAAAATCTGCTGAACAAGAAGTATAACTCTTTCCTCTAGGGAGGGGAAAATTATACAGCTAAACCTAATTTGGAAAATCTTATCAGAATATTAAAAACGAAATAATGTAAATTTCTAGTCATTTACAAGTTTGAAACCAATTAAACTATTCATTTAAGATATCAAAATATGTTTCAAATGGAAACGGCAACAGCCATGATTCCCCGCTGTCACAGGGGTTTTTATCTGGCTCTTCCCTGACAAACCAACAAAAGGTGGGGTGTAAATGACCTGAAAGGCCCTGATTACAACTATTGATTTTTCGTACAGAATTTTCAGCCTGATCTCAAACTCATTTGTCACAGAATAATTGGTTATAATGAATAGCACAAGTCAATCTTTCTGACCTTGAACTCACGCACCCTCCTCAGAATCAAAATGCTGCCAATCGCAGTATTGGAATATTAATGTTAAGTGAATGCCCTGAATAACCCAGACCCAACTACACTCAAAGTCTATACAGAGAATTCTTTTCAAAAGTCTAATGATTTATTTTTTTAACTAAAGAATCCAATAAAGAAAGCTTGTACTTTAAAAATGTTTTATTAAAACACCTATCCATAAAATCTTTATTGAAGATTCAATCTATCTACAATTCACCTAGTTAAAATCTTGCCTATATGCATAAACCTCAAGAATTAAAAGCGTAAGACAGTCATAGAAGTGGAGAGTCGAGTGGGCGCCCTATGGATTCTTGTTGAATGTCAAAGGTAGGAGGGTAGGTGAGGGGTTGTTACTGCAGCAGGCATGATGAGTAAGAAGCCCACAGTGCAATAACAGCAAGGGATGCAGCCATCAGCACCAAGACCCAGATAAACCATTTCCTAACACAGGAGTGACTCCTCTACATTTATTTCCCAAGCAGTCAAGAAAGGGTTAAAGTAGGTTCAGAGATATAGATAAGAATACCTTAGATTTATCCTTTACTGTACCAATACCAACCAAATAAATCTAAGTAAGTCAGTAAGTCACCTTTAGCTAAGCAAAATAAATATATTTCTTTAAAAATAAGAAAATATAAGCCTGGTTCCATTTATGTGTGCGTAAACAAAAAAAAAAAAAAAAAAAAATTAAGGCATTCAACCTATACCACTACAATCTGTCAACTTTCTATTTTACTTTCATAAATTATCTGCCTGCCTGTAGTAAATTTACAGAATTTCTGGTAAGCCTAAAACAAAATGAGTAAACATGGCTGACTGTTCCTCTCCTTGTAATGTTTAGTCACTGTTACTATATAAAAAACCCAAAGGCACTATGAATGAATGGTAAGAATGGGACGCGCGCACACTCACAACCATGCAAATCATTTTTTTAACTTAGGGTTTTTTTTTTTCCTTTTTTTTTTTTTTGGGGGGGGGGGGCTGAGATTGAACACAGGTCCTTGAGAATGTTGACCAAACATTTTTACTGGACTGGGAGAGGGGAAAAATAAACAAACAAACAAACACACACATATATGTATATATACACATATATTTATTTATTATGTATTATCTATATTTATATGTCTATAATATATTATATACTTATAATATATATTAATATTTATTTATAATCACTTTATTATTTTTTTTTTAATTCTGAGAAGGAACTAAGTTGCCCAGAATGGCCTTGAACTATTGATTTTCCAGCCTCACTTAGCCTTCAGAGGAGCTAAAATTACAAGGGTGCATCCCAAGACCCAGATCAGAAAGGCTCTTTATAAACCACTCCATTCCAGTTCAGTAGAGCCAGTTTATGAAGCCCACATGTCAAACTTTTATTAAGACTGTTAAATGACATTCAAAACATTCTGACTTCCTAATTTTGATGTGATACAATTAATACCATCATAATCACTTATCAGAAGAAAACCGGAATGATGAAAACCTAATTAAAAGGTTAAAACCGTGTTAACTGGTTTTTTAAAAGGATGAATTCCCTTTTGTTATTCTTGCTATTATTACACTGAACAATATGATAATTAGTCTAGTCAACATGGATTTTATGGGTGTGTTCACATAACTCCATGTACTTATCTGTGCCCAGCTCCCAGACATACCCTACCTTATTTCATCCTCATTTAACAGGTAAGAAAGTTGAGGTCTGTGAGGAGAAGAGCATGTAAAACACTGTTCCACATTTATTACTCCACATCTACTCTGAATTACCAAATATAAGAAAGGCCACAGAACCACAAGGGTTGTGAGTAAGGTTTTACTAGTATTCAACACACCTGTGCCTATAAGAACTATTTATAAACCACCTTGTACCACAATTGCAGAAGTAACTAACTAGGATTATCTAGAACATTTATAGAACTTGGGGGTCCTTTACAGAAAACATCTGCTAAACCAGGATATGTATTGATTCTACATAATACAACAATAACTGTACACATATAATTCTTGCATGAGTGAACTAAGCAGAATATACTGGCACTCAGGACCCTATTCCAGAACAAATGTGGCCCAAGAAGGCGTCCTACCTCTGCTTCTGCTTTTGTTTCTTCCTTAGGTTGAGCCCCAGGACTAAGTGGCTTGGCTTTTGCATCAGTCTTTCCCTGTGAGCTCCTCGAAGCCACCACAGCCCTACAAGGTGGGGACGTGTTGACAATGGACTTCACTTGAGCTGCAGGTGTGGAGGAGCAGCGATTCCCACTCATTTCCAAGACATGTGAAGGTGCTATGGGGAGCTCACGCAGATTACTGTTTCTGGGAGCAGTGGGTTGCATCTGCTGCATGGGCCGTTTGCTTATATTCTGAGATGCTGCATTCTGAAACAAAAAGAAACACAAGTTTATTAGTGAGTAAAAACACAAGGGATCACTGTCATCAATACCTGCCTTCCTGTCTGAGAGGTAAACCCTTACTCTTTGGCTCATACTTTTTATGCTTAAGTGTTGCTATGTGCCCTGATGCTTAGTATTCAATAGCATAAAGATTCAGCTTCCATTTATAAAAGTGAAACCCAGTGATTTTTCAGTATATGGACTAACATTTTTAACACCATTCTGGACCAAACAATAACTACAACAACAACACTACCTCGCTCTGCCTGCCTCAAGGACCCAACACACTGTGTCTACTTTACCTAAGTTTAAAATGGAACAGGAAAACCCAACACTATGTTTCAAACTTATAAAAAGCTTTCTGGAAGACAAAGGTGCCACAAAGTTCTATCACAACAAGAGATATGCCTAAGAGAGAACCCACATGTCAAGGGTCAGAGGTGGCTGAGACAAGGTGGAACTGAGCTTCTGATATTACCTTAACAAGGAAACAGGACTACACATGACTCTTCTCTATCTAGAAATCCCCTTAAAGCTTTTGTCTGCATCATGATGTGATATATTTATGATATAGAGGCAGATTAGGGAAACAGGTTCAAAGTAACGCATTGACTTGCTCAAGCTATGAGGATAAAAGTACAGGACAAAGAGGCAGACTTATAGCAAGGAGTTGTGTCGGGGTATTGTCATTTGTCCTGGAAGAGATAGTAATGGCAGTTACTAGTGGAGGACAAGACAATGTCAGGAAGCTATATTTTACTCTCATACCAACCTACTATTTCCCAGTTCCTTTCGATAGATGACAAGACCCACCACATTCGCTGACCATATGTAAAATATAACACAAAAACCAAATAGAAGTTACTTTCCTAAACTGAATGCAAGCTCTTATTCAGGCCCCACAGAGGCAGACAATCTGTCACAAAAGCTACGCCCTTGCACTGGAGGAATGGCTCAACAGTATTGTCTAATCACTACAGAAAACTCAAGGCTCAAAAAAGGGTAAGTAAATATCTATAGTTTAAAACTTTTTGCAAAGTACTCTAAAAAAATTAGTTTTGCTCTTGAAAATATACTGTTTATTAATTTTTAAAAACTAGAAAATGATCTACCTCAAAAATTATGTCCTGTAAAGCCTGTAAGTTAACCCACATCTGTTACTCACGTGCCGGAGCCCCTGACGTGGGGTACACTGCATCCGACTGCTGTTGGGCTGAGGCTGGGCAGTCTGTACGTGTGGCCTGAACTGTGGCTGAGACATGGGCATCAGAGGAGGGGGAGGAGCAGAGAGGTGGTGGTGATGCTGGTGCTGCTGTGGCTGATGCTGCGGAGGAGGCTGATGCTGTGGGGGAGGCTGGTGTGGAGGCTGGAGGGGAGGCTGAAGGGGTGGCTGGTGCTGGTGATGCTGGGGCTGCTGCTGGGGTTGCTGGGGCTGAGGCTGTGGTTGATGAGGTGGTGGCAACGGAGGATGCAAGGGTCCCTTCCATTGCAAAAGAAGGAGAAACAACAGCTTATTAATAAATGTGCTGGGGTGATTTCAATGCAATGGTTTCCTTAAAAACCCAGCATGAGAAGAAGCTTATGTGGAGAACACACACCGTCATAAATGTAGCAACTGCCTGAACACTCCCTTTGTGTGCCTAAACATACGCATCATCATAAAGGCAGCCTCCCACAGCATGTTCAAAGGGCCTGCCAAGACCACAGTGACTAGAGTACCTGAGGAAAAAGTACAGACACAAGGACACGCTGCATTCCAACTAAAAAAGACACACCTACATGTTCAAGGCAACTGCTGCTTGATAATGGAATTATTAATTTCTTTAGATTCACCTATATTCTAATATTTCCATAACAAAGGTGAAATTATTTTTATTTTAAAAATCAAAATACTTAACCCATTTGAACACTGTAAATAGTTATCTATTCTTTTTAGCTTAGATATATATTTTTAAATTTTTCATGTCATTTACTTACTGTCCGACTAGATGTGCATATATGTGAGTGTATAGGTACAAGCAAGAACATGTGCCCAGAAGGTCAGAGGATGACTTGCTAGAGTCAGCTCTTTCTTTCCAGGAGTCAAACTCAGGTGATCAGGCTTGACTGCAAGTGCTATGCTATCTTCACCAGCTTAGATATGCATTTAACTAATTTATATATGTGTATGGATGTTTTAGGTAAACTTATGTCTAGGTAACTTGGGCATGTCTGATGCCCATCAAGGTCAGAAGATAACTTTGGATCCCTTGGTACTGGAGTAACAAATGATTGTGAGCCACTACGTTTCTGCTAGGGATTGGACCTCATCCTCTGGAAAGGCAGCAAATGCTCTTAATGACTGAGCTATCGCTTTAGTCTCTAAATACACATTCTTATATTCCCTGTGTATCCAAATAGTTGAGACAAGTGTACTATTAACAACTCTCCCCACCTTTTTTTTGGTACACAATATTTCCCAAGTATTGGATAGATAGATGGATGGATGGATGGATAGATAGATAGATAGATAGATAGATAGATAGATAGATAGATAGATAGATAGATAGAATTACGATTAAAATATAAAAATATACTCGATAGAAAAAAATGTCACAAATACTTGTACTGGCCAGTAAACGCCTACCAGCAGAGGGCGCACAAGCCTGTCACATAAAGAATGAGAAACAGCACACTTTTTTTCCTCTCCACCAAGAAAGGCCCTTTTTCCTCCCTAGTAGGAACAGGATGCTGAGAAAGCACTACCCAAGATAAGCAAATGCACCACTGGGGCATACTTTAAATGTTAGTAGTCTTACATCCCTTTTAAAATTCCAAGAGTGACCAAGTTTAGTTCCTGGAAAATGAGAATCACTTTTTTCACATTCCCTAATATTAAGGAAGTAAATAATACTGTCAGGAAGAGCTGGCTGTAATGAATACTTAAGACTACCACTCATATCCTTTATATAACCATAAGTTAGCAGAAACAAAACCTGAAACTTCCCTTTCATGAAACACAAAGGCTTAGCACCATACAAGCATGGTTTCCTTCAAGGCTGGATCACGTGCATACCTGAAGGTTAGGCTGTGCATGTGTAGGCAGGAATGGCTGTCCCGGGCTGGGTAGAAACGGTTGTCTAGGAGGAATGAAAGGCCTGGCAGTTGCTGACCCTGGCTGGCTAAAGTGCAGGATCCCCACTGGGCCTGGGGGCTGCAGGGCTGGTCTTACAGGCCTCTCTCGAGGGAACACTGGCTGCTGTCCTTGCTGATTAAATGCTGGTCCAGGCTGAGTGAATGGCAAGGGACTCTGAGTAGGGACAGGATGGCTGCTGTTCAGGAGCGTGGGAGGAGGCGGCGGTGGAGGAGGACTTCGCTGCTCCAAAAAGAGATGACTGGGGAACCTTGGTTCACCTGAAACTGAACAGTAATTTATTACCTTCAAGTTAGAAAAACCACACACTTCCTGGACAAGCTGTAGAGGAATTTTAATACAGCAACATGGCTGCTTTGGTAAAGGATCACATCCTAAGATCCCACCAGAATGCAGACACCCTAGTACACACCTTTAATCCCTAACAATGAAAGTAAGGTTAGTTTGTAGAATGAAGCAGCCAAATTTGAAAGCAACATCTAACTGAGGGACAGACAGAGTGATAGATCAGAGAAAGATTTGACAGAATGAGTGACAGATAGGATACAGGCAACTCACAGAGAACAGACAGGAAAGACAGGCTACTTAAGAGGACTCAGAGGAAGAAAGTGGGTGTGAGTGTGTGTGGCTGTTTTTTGAAGAGACAGGTTGCAGAGGAAACAAGCTAGACATAGGTAAAGACAGAAGAAGAAAGACAATGAAAAGAAGCCAGAAGATTAGAATGTATTGCCAAAGTTAGTATGAGGCCAAACAAAGCAATTCAGGCAGAAGCACAAAGAAGGCAGATCTAATCAGACAGCTTGGAAGATTAGACAGCACAGGGGCCAGAAGCTTCTAGGCTCAGGCCTAGGGATAGTTAGATAAAGAAATGCTCTGGGCTCAGCCCACACCCTTTATTCATATAGCTTAGGTTAGGCTCTCATCTCATCCCTCTATGGAAGAAAATAAGTGACATTTACAATGAGTATTTTCAGGAACTGCCTCACTATTTTCAAGTGTTAGTAACATCCTATTTTATAAAGAATCTTAGATTTTAGCTATCCCAGTATGATTTTGTAGGCCATTATCTATAACCCCTTCCCTCTTTGTATAAGACTGTCATATTTCAGATCCAACTATTGTTTAATTTTAGCCACTGAAATGACTGGTAGAATCACTGTAACACATCTCCTGGTGGGAGGCAAATTCTGTTTTTAGCAGTAACTGCACAGGTGCACCATCAATGCAGCTTCTGTCACTTTATCTTGTGCCCATTACACCCCTTCATGTACCTCCTAAGAAGAAAGGGTCTCTTTCTTGAGGTGGGGGTGGGGCTCTCCACTGGTCCTGGAGAGGAAGTCGAGGTGGCTGGTTAAAAGTGTTGGGAACAGGTCCAGGTGTGTGCTGTGGAAATTCTGGAGGGCCCTAAAGAACAATGGAAACAAGATGAAAAACACCATGTGGTTTCAGAGTACACACATGATCCCAGGCTTGACAGTATAGCATGTAGTTCCTAGGTCAGCCTGTTTCTTTCTTTTGCCTTTTTAAGTATGCACATGGATGAAGAAAAATATTGATATGTAAATATAAATATTCAATAAAAAGCAATTTGCCATAAAACAATCAAGATGCAGCATCAAAAAAATTAATTCAGGATTTTAACATAGCATTACTCCAAGACTTACTCAAATCATATGCAACTACTGACTTTCACTTCCAGAAATCCAAAAGACTAAATGTCTATTTTGGACATCTATGGCATTTGTCTCATCAAAGATGTTATTATTTGTTATTACCTCACATAACCCTAAGTTACAGCTATGAAGCAATTTACTTCAAAAGAAGAAAAAAAATTTCAATTTGTACCTTAACATTTTTGCTAATTTTTTTAGCAACCTCAGATAACAGAAAAACATTAATCTTAAGAAATCAAATTATTAAAAGAAAAATAACATAGCTGATTCTCATGTATGAAAACAACTTACATTCAGGACGGGTTATACCTTAAGAGCTAGAGTGCTCTTCTGCCACCAACGCGAAGCCCTACATCCTATACCAAGCATCTAAAGAAAATCAAACTAACCAACAAACTCAATCCTTCTCAGTAACGGTAAAGGAAAGCAGCCTCATCTCACTGTCCTTAGTGTATTCACTGAAATAATTCAAATTTCTGCTAGTATTGAAAGAACTGCTATTCAAAGAAAAGACCAAAAAGTGCTCTAAAACAAAATAATAAATATCAAATTCTCTCCATGTAGTATTACCTCATCCATGGGAAATGACCCCGTATTTCTAACTCTTAAACTCTTAAGAACGCCTGCTAGTTTTGTGGGAGACCTGAGTTTGGTTTCCAGCACAATGTAAGCAGCTCATGATCCTCCAGCTACAGGAGACGCAATGTCCTCTTCTGACCTGTCAGCACTGTACTCCCATGTACACATATAATTAAAACTTAGAAAAACAATCTTCCTCATAAACTCAAAACTCTTAATGCCTTGTTTATTGTTTTATTAGTAATTTTAGCTATTCTCCCTAAATGTGACTCCATTTTATAGCACCAAAAATACTTTTTTCTGTTGCCTTTAAATGTCTCTAAGACCAGCAAGATGGCAGTAGGTGCAAAGTGTCTCACATCAAATCTGAGGACCTGAGTTTGACCCCCAGAACCTACATGGTAGAGGAAAAAAAGAAACTGACTCCTGCAAATTATCCTCTGACCTCCTCACATGATTTTACACACAAGCACACAGAAACAACAAACAAATGTAAAAGTCTACTTTAGAGATGGGAGATGTCTCAATGGAGCTTGCTTCATAAGCATGGAGGCCCGAGTCCCAATCCTCGGTGTGCATATAAACACAGGCTGTGGCAGCACCGACCTAGAAACCCAGTGCTGGGGAAATGAAGCGGGAGAACTCCTGGAGCTCACTGGTCAGCTGCACCAGCTAAAAGGGTTCAAGACTTAGTTACAAACTTTCAAACAATAAGAGAGAAACGTGACTGAGGAAGCTATCCAGCATCAACCTCTCCCTATACATGTGCATTCACACAAAAGACACTCACAGGGGTTGGGGGGAGGAGAGGAGGGAGGGAGAGAGCAAGCCTGAACCTGGGGGCACAATAAGAATAATGCAAAATAAACACTCCTATTTACCACAAACCTGTAAGCCTATAGCTAAAAATGGCAAAAAAAAAAAAAAAAAAAAAAAAAAGAAAGAAAGAAAGAAAGAAAAAAGAAAAAAGGTTTGAAATGTAAATATCTTTCTCAAAACAAAGCATTAGAATTTATTGAAAGATATAGAACAGAAAGCTCCACAGATCACATTTTTTAGCTGTTAATTTTAGCTATGTCAAGTGAGACTGAGGCAACCCTCACTATATCAAAGTCTAAAGATGTTTCTTGCTACCAAAAAAGACGTCAAGATACCTTCCCCTCAAAGCTTAGTCATTAAATAAGGAACCTGTGAATATGTAAAACATGCTTGCCCATTCTTGGAACACACACACACACAATAATGGTACTAGCTAGACACATCACTGCTCTGATGCTCTGAGGATTCTTTAACATCTTCGCTTTGATAAAATGTGGAAAGCTTTTTCTATCAACACAAGTTACGCTGCTGATACTTAAGAAGCCTGGATAAGGAGTTCTAATAGACGTGTCCATTCTGCCATGAAGTCAATGAAACGCATCATGTACATTGTATGTAACAGTCTTTGTGTGTAAGAGCTCAATATGAGGACTCCAGTTTCAGTTCCATGTGTCAGCATATTCTGGCCCATACAACTTGAACATTCTTAGTCTGAAAAATCAGTAACTTTCTAAGTCACATTCAAAGTTTCATATTGCAGATTTCAAATTTTGGCTTAAGGTTACTCAATGGGTAAAATCCAGGTTATGCATTCCCCAAATTAGAAAACTCTGAAACCTGAAATACTCTGGTCCTAATTATTTCAAATAAAGATGATGCAACACCTCTAAGTGTATCCAAACATGTTTTAAGTGATCTTCAAAATTTCCTGGATTATAAACTAGAAATCATGTTCATGTAACATCTGATGGGATAGGGGAAGGAAAGGGAGAATGGAAGGGAAGAAGAAGATGTGAATGAATGAATGAGAACCAGTTTACATATCTCTGGGATGTGAAGGTTTAACTGATCTTGTGGTTTCTGATACAAGTGCCTCAGTTAGGGTTTCTTTTGCTGTTATAAAACACCATGACAACAAAGAAACTTGGGAAAGAATGAATTTATTTCATCTCAGCCTGCTTTCTTCCAGGAGCATCAGGTCAGAGTAGCACCACCTCACTGTGTGCTGGGCCCTCTCATATCAATCAAGAAATATGCCCTGGAGGCTTATTCACAGGCCATCCTGGTAGGAACATTTCTAAGTTAGGACAAAATGACTCTAGCATGTACTAAGTTGACATAAAACTAACTAGCACACCAAGTAAATCAGCAATCCTGACCCTTTCCAATTAAGACAATTGTCCTCCAATGCTGTGTAGAATTGCCACCTCAGGAGCAGTCTGAAATGAAACACACTGAGGCCATCAGAAATCAGAAAGAGTGGGCCCACCTCTCGTAACAGTTCAGAACATTAGAATGGTTTAGAACTCAGTATGTGTGAATAAGGTGAAACCCCAATTCTACAGTCAGGCACCTGGCAAGGTTACAAGAGGTTACTTGAATCCAGTGTTGACTGTCTTTGGTTATATGGTTAATCTTGATGTCAGGGAGCTGGGAGAGAGAATTGGCCTGAATGAAGGATCACATACTCTCTACCTTACAGTGATTTTCACATAAATCTTTTTAAAGATTTATTTATTTTATTCATATGAGTACACTGTAGCTGTCTTCAGATACACCAGAAGAGGGCATCGGATCCCATTACAGATGGTTGGGAGCCACCACGTGGTTGCCAGGGACTGAACTCAGCACTTTAGAAGAACAGTCAGTGCTCTTAACTACTGAACCATTTCTCCAGCCCTCATAGAATTTTAATAACTACCATGTGACTTCAAGAACATAATCACATACTTCATAATGATCTACAGAGGACCAATGGTGTTCTGGTTTAAAGACTGTGCTATCATCACTGCCCATACAAGACCCATTACCTCATCAAACAACCAGGAAACAAAATCTTTATGGTGTCAAATCACTGCCTAAAATCAAAGTCATACCTCTACTTTGGTAACTTTAAACCATACCACAGTCACTCAACCACATCAAAAGATTTCACTGAAAAAACTCAGTGTGAGCTCCCACAGGTCATCCTTGTCAGGACAAAGCTCGCAGAGTTGGGGATTTCAAACAGTAATCAACCTTTCCCCTTAGATACGTCTTTGAACATCAACGCCTGTATTCTCTGTGGCACTATACTAGACTTCTCTGGAAACTATACTAGACTTCTACAATGCATCTATTTCTTTAAAAATTTTATTCATGTTTTTGTTTTAAACAAAAATATAAAATCCTCTTGGGAACAGCTTCTCTGGTAGAAATGGCATTCTGCCACTCCTCCTCATTCCAGACAGGCCCAGACTGCTCTTTGAGGTTTGTTTCCCTCATCTACCCTGGGGTAGACCACAGAGGACCCACATTCCCACTTCCCAGCCTGCTGAGGGACTACACAATGAGAAGGCTCATTACAGGAGATTAGTATCACCACGTGATTTTAACTGGTTCATCATCCCTGGGAAGTTGTTTTCCTATCCCTAGTCAGCTTCTTCTCTCACTGCCCTGGTCATTTTCCATCTGATCATCTTCTGGTTCTGATCTACAATACAGCTGCTTCTATGCCTGCAACAGCCTGAGCAGCCTTACTGTGTCCAAGTATTGCATATAGTCATTAATAATGTGCGTGCTAATTTTTAGCAGCAGCCTATTGAAGGTAACCTAAGTTTTCACTCTACTACTTCATTCAGTCAATGTTTCATAGAAACAAACAGTACTGAATTACAGCAAGCACTGAAGGCATGCTACTGATGTGGTATTTATCAGTGAGCACGTTTCAGGCTCTTCAATTTTTAGCTATGTTAACAAGGTGACAAAGAGCAAATGCCAGAGGAATTGAAGAGGGAAGAATTTAACTCAACACTTACATAATACTTGTACCGATAGCTGGATATCACCAACACTCAGTGTGAAAACTTTTAACACTTTAACTTTCAACAATTTCAAAAGAGTGCAGGAAGCCTAATTTATTCACAAGTCATCATTCTGTGCTGCCACTGTCACCACTGCACAGCTACTCTCCCCACCCAACTGACCCACCTAGTTCCTTCCCCAAACCAGAGTGATTTAATGCAGTGTCCCTAGCTTTCTAGATAACCTAAGTTATCAGGAATTACACCTATATGCTTCCAGAACCAGAGTGACTTCCTGCATTGTGCCCCTGGTTTCTATACATACCTCCTACATTTTCATGAAATGCAAGACTCTCTGCAGCTGGCCTTTCTGCTCAATCTCAGAAAGGCCAATCAGCAAGCTCCAGTTTCTTTTCACTCTGACTTCCTCACACAAACTTCATAACTGAGTATAATTAAGCCCAGCATTCTTGTCTGTCTTTATTACTGGGCTCACAGAAGTAGAACATGTGTTGGTTCTGTGAAATGATCAATAGGATGAGTCATAAGGCACACGGGGCTTTTCATAATCCTCCCCTGGCCCTGCCGTCCACCACCCCACCCTCCACCTCTCCAGACAGTTACTTTGAATCCTCCAAGGAGATAAGGTTGGTGGAACTGGAAAAGCAGGCTGTTTTTCACACGGTGAGGAGTGAAGTTTTGCTTAGTTTTGCTGTCATGGAGAGACCAGGGTATCACTCTCCCTTTAACCTTTCATCCTTGCCCCAATTAGTGGTCAGAGCCAAGAGAACTCCAGGGAGACCAATGCATAGTTTCCAGTAAGAACTTCAAACACTGGGTGGTGGGGGGGCACACATGTAATCCCAGCACTTGGGAGGAAGAGGCAGACAGATCTCTGTGAGTTTGAGGCAACCCAGTCTACAGAGCAAGGTCTAGGACTGCCAGAGTTACACTGTGAGACCCTGTCTGGAAAAACAAAAACCCCAAAAAACTTCAAGATATGGCAGACTAAGTACACTGCTTCTCTGAATAGCTGTAACCCAACCCCAACTGTCATTCCTCTTCAGGTGCTACACACCTGTTCTGTCAGACAGGTCTCTCAACTCACCAAGCACACCAGACCTCACCAAATCTGGGATTACAGCATGCATCCAGATTTGTTATGTGTGCTTGGTATTGAACTCAGGTCTTCATCTTAGCATGGCAAGCATTTTGCCAACCGAGCTATCCTCGTGACCACAGGTATATCACTTCTTGGGTCTCTATATACTATCAGAGTCCACAGAAGAATATAAATATTTATAACTTCCAAAGACACCCTTTTATATTAAATTGAAAATTTAATGGGATCTCAACTCTTGCCCCTCTGGATTCTTAATACTGTTAAGTTTTTTTTTCCCTAGTACCCAAATGCTGTTTAAATGCATATTCACAAGCATTACAATATACAGGGTATGATAATTCTATGGTTCATTAGAACATAAAAACTTAAGACTCATGGAAATTCTTAAGCAGAGCATTATTCTTGTTTCCAGATGAACCTTTAAGGGCCCAGCTGAGAATGGATGCTCACAGTAACAGTAATTGCAGCATTTGCTTCAGGGTATGGAGCAGAAGAACCCAGAGCTGACTAGCCGCTGCCTCAGCCCTGTCATTCTACCCAGTCATTCCCAGCTGCAGCCCAGAGCAGCTGACTTATTGTCTGGGCCCAGGTTTACTCACCCGTAAAATGGGAGTAACAACAGTACCTAAAAGTCACAGGACAGAAAACTACTCTGCACAGTACCCAACAAACAACCTAACTCTATCAAACATGTCATTACCATTCTTGTATCATGTATTTGCAGATGGTCATCTAGACTGTGAAATAAAGCACAGGACTGCTGATAATTTCCACATTTCCTTGTCGTGTAAGAAACAAAGGAGTTGAAAACCTAAAACCCCTCAGTCTCTCCAGTCTGTTCCCACTTCTCTCTGCCTCTAACTGAAGGTCTGTAAGGCATAATGTCATAAATATCGTAGACATCAATATGTCTTCCTTACTTGGCACAAAACCTGGCACACAGGCTGTCATGAGTTGTTATATTTAGTAAATAAATAACTTCCTACTTTTAATAGCAAGCTAATACCAAGCCTTACATTCTAAACTTGGAAATACTGCAATACACTAAAACACTGGCTTCCACAAAGCACACTGGTATTTATAGCATGACATAAGGCAGGAGAAGGAAAGGAGGGAAGAACAGAAGGAGGGAGGGAGGGAGGGAGGGAGGGAGGGAGGGAGGGAGGGAGGGAGGGAGGGAGGTTGGTTGGTTGGTTGGTTTGGGGTCTTAGCCTGAAGTTTCCTGAACTAAATGTATTTGAAACTCACAAAGTGCACACAGATGCCAAGGTCTGAAGTGACCACAGGTTTTAGCACTCTCAGATTCTCTGGCTTTGTAACATTACTGGAGAAGAAAGGAGAGATAAACATGGATTCTGTCTCTCCTAGTCTTAGAGGCAATAGCTTCTTTTAAAAAGAGTTAACATTATTTGGACAGTCTGCTATCTACTTCTAAGACTGTCAACTTCCATTGCTACTATAGACTGAACTGAGAATTCAAATACCTGTAAGATACATAAAAGTCCAGCTCTAATCATTCACCCCACACAAATCAACAAGTACTTTCTGGGGTTAAGTTCAAGTATAAAATGAGGTCAATAAACTAGAAATATCCTCATTACGGCAGAAATTTTTCAAAGAATAAGAAGATAGCAGGAGAAAGTCTACTCCATACCGCAATAACCCATCTATATAACAACATCTATGTAAGTAATTTCCTGAATTTGTCCAAGTGCTAGCCACTGTGGATGGCAGTTAATGGAGAAGTAGGAAGAAGAAAAGAATCCTATTGTTATCAAAAGAACATGGGTACTAATAAAATATTAAGACATTCCAGTGCCATTTGTTTTACACCAACCTGAGCCCCACTCCCCCAAAGACAGCTAGTTGCCAGAGGTCCTCAAGTGTGTCTGTCATGCTCTGAGAACTAGCAAGGCTCTGGTATGGAGCCTTCCCTGAAGGTCTTGCAGCTAGGAAAGCATATATGGAATCTCTAACCTAGAAAGCTAAAACCTCCCATAAATTATCCTCATTCTTTCCCCAGATACCTGCAAATGTGGAGAGCACATCAGGACCAGAGGCAAGGAGTCAATATACACAAAACTTGAAAAACAAACCATGTAGGTAAGAACATTTTTGCAGTTCCACTTGTGAGGTCACCAACTCTGGGTACTCATAAAATGGGCACTCTGATGCCATCTAGGTATCAAAGCCACATCTGCAGATGTTTCAAATGCCACCCAGACCCACATCCACTGCTTTTCTGAGGTCTACCTAAGACAAGGAGGGAGAAACCTTACATATATATGCTGACTTATGCTCAGGGCTCTGCCTTAAGTAGGGGTAAGAGTATGGGGCTCAGGACTCTTCGCTGGAACCACATCTCAGCCTGACTTCATATCCTTTCTTTCTCTTTCTTTCCTTTCCCTTTCCCCTTTCCCCTTTCGCCTTTCCTCTTTCCTCTTTCCTTTCTTGATTCCCTCTGCCTAGTCAGGTTATGCTTCTGTTACCCTGATTCAGCTCCAGTTACCATCACTCCAGCCCAGGAGCTCAGAAGGCCACAACTACAATGCTATCTAATTCCTTTAATCCTGGGGTGCCTCAGCTAGCAAGCACCATCTAGCAAGCCTTACTCTGGAATGCAGGCACTCAGGTAGCAACTGAGCAGGTAATACTAAAAACCCAACATGTTCTCCCTTTCTCAATCCTCCCCTCTTATGATCACTGAGATCTGGTGTATGACCCTTGAACACACCCTGGCCCACACAAGTCAGACAGACAATATTGTACTTAGGAAGGCACAACAAGCCATTATTCCTTAATAGGAAGAAACTCAGGGTGAAGAGTTCCACCATGGATGAATGGCAGCCACACCTGAGATTCTTCCATCTACTTAGTTCAATGCTTAAGCCACAGAAGACTTTACCATATCATTCCTCCAGTGACTCCTACCACTGCATAAAGCTTAAAGAATGACTAATTCTCTCACCAAATGCAGAATTCTTTTTTACAACTGTGTTGTCACGGAAAGAAAAGACTAGTTTAATCCATTCAAACTGTTTTGCTTCTTTAATATCTCTTGAAAAATCCAAGATAAGAGATTATATTCCCTCATAATTCCTGTACAGATTGTTCTTTTATTTTTTGCATCTCTTCTTAATTACATGACATTATCTATATTAACCCTATTCAGAAAGAACTGATAATTTCAGTTACAAAAAAACATAGACGGAAATTTTGCATAAATTGCTTAGCACAAACTTAATCGTATAAAGATGAGAATAAAAAGGCTTCAACTGTTATTATACCACTTATCAGCTTCTCTAAAAGGGTCAGTTGGTATGTTTTAATAAGACTAATTAAATACCTTAACAATGTCATTGAAATTTCCTGAATCTTTCAATAAATTACAACCTTCCTGTTTAACATGTTTCATTTATTAATCTCACTTAAAATGCAAAGAACTCTTTAAGAAATGAATTGACACTTAAGAACACCTCTCAGTTAATTCTGATTAAATGGGTTAAAAGCAAAGAATAAAGACCACCAGTGACCCCTGACATAATTAAAATTACAGCCTTCTATCACAATGTGTTAATCCTCTTATCTGAGCATTCTCTATAGATTTTTTTTTTCTTTCAGGTCCTGCCTTGTTTAAATACACTGATTATCCTAAAAAGTATTTTTATATTTATAGATACAAGTTATAAATTCCAAAGAAGAAGTTTTAGTTTCATGCTCAGAAACACTGAGTGAATTTACTCAAGGCACTGTTGGTGGTTCAAGCAATAAACTAGAATGGTGACTGTAAGCTAAAAACCACTCTGTTGTATAAAATACTGCTCTTATAACCTTCCAAGAGATCTTACATTCTGCCACAAAATGAAGCAATGCCACTTGTGCATGCAAACCTGCCAGGCTGTGCCTACTAACAGGCCTTACTTGCAAACCTTCCCAACGACTGTTAGAGTCTTATAGAATTAGTTCTGAGACAGACTTTTTTTTTTTTTTTTTTTTTTTTAAAGAAAACAGAAGCAATTAAAAAGCAAAGCCATAGCCAGGCGATGGTGGCCCAAGACTTTAATCCCAGCAAATCAGAGGGCACATTCCAAGGTCTACAGAACAAGTTCCAAGTCAGTCAGGGCTATACAGAGAGACCTTGTCTCAAAACAAAAGTCTAGTTATATGGTCTAGTTATATAGAGAAAAAGCATACAGCCTGTAAATTCCCAACTGTGAACACATTTCCCACATGACCCACTGACAACCTAGGGATGAGCACTTGTTTCCAGCAACACTGTAGTGAACAAACAAACGGCATTACTGGAACACTACATAGCAACAAGGCCAGTGAATCTAGAGGAACCAGACCCCAGACACATGCAAGAGTCCATTTAGAACACAAGATGCTCAGTGAATGGCAAGGCCAACACAGACCCTGTCCTAGTGACTGAGCCTGCCTCAAAATAAGTAAAGTGCACAGATCCTGAGGAATAATCCCTAAGACCTAGGCATGTGTGCATGCACTCTCTTTCAAATAAAACAAAACAAATAACTGGTGTGCTCTTTGTAGAATACACCCCCCTCCAAGAGATCTTCTTAGTATAGAGGGCAATTCTTATCACTGGTGGCTACATTACTCAACTGTTAACACTGGCTAACAGTGTTTAACAGTTTGCGTAATTAAACTGCAGCATTAGTGATGTGCTACATTACTCTATCATCTAGGGACAGAAAAGGAGCTCAGTGGGTAAAGGCTCTTGTTGCCAAGCCTGAGTACCCGAGAACCCAGATGGTAGAAGAAGAGAACCAACTCTGAAAAGCTGTCCTCTGAGCTCCATATGAATGCCCAGGCATGAATTGCACATACAATTTATACATGCGACGATTCTGACTGTTGTATAAGAAATCTGTATGAAACAATTTCAGTGGCCAATTTGTGGCCTCTGGGTTGTCAGTATGGCCTTTAACCCAGCCTCACCTCCAGCGCTGTGCCTACAGAATGCTGACATAACAGAGCCAAGTTACTGAATCTGATAAGTCACCTCTACCTTTAATGGCTCTTTCCACTGTGTTTAGCTGCTTGTGTTACTGCTGCAGATGGCCATTCATTGATATGATTAAATTTGATGGTATGATAATGTATGGTAATCATGATTAATCAGAAACCCAGAAGCAAGTGGAGGATGCTGGGTATTATGTCACCTGCACTTTAAACTGCATTCTCTGAATGCAAGCCTGACAATATCTGACAGCTGGAGGGATCTCCTACCACATTCTCCTGCTACTCCTCAAAGATCTGATATGAGAAACTGTCCATCATCCCTTCCCTATCTTAAGTGCTAATAATTATAAGGCATTGCAGCCATGTTGTAAAACTGTAAGCACTCTAAAGCAAGGCTTTCCTTCCTAGAGAGCATACACTTGATTCTCATCAGTGAGGTTGTAATCAGAAAAGAAATGGGATTTGTTGCAGCAGTCTCTCAGACATGATTTGCATGAAATAGCACTCAGGACCTATGCAGCCAGCCCCAATTACCAGCACCTGATACCACACACCGTAGCCTGGCCCACAGCTCTGCTGCTCTAGCTTCATTGTCAGGTTAAGCCAAACAATAAAGACACTGCTAAGATTAATTCCAACTTAAAACTAAAAACACTCTCATCTTTGATTTAAATAAAGAGCAACAAAAGCTTATTCAACACCAGTATGGAGAAAAGAAAAAGTAGACACATAGTCCCACTCTTAAGCAAGAAACTATTCTCAATTAATACCTTCTGGGAAAGGGAAAATCAACTTTCTCTAATGGGAGTGTAACTGGGTATATCAACCACACTCCAGGGTAGACCCTGTGCGTACTGTTACTGTTTTGGGAGGAGGTGTATTAGCAGGGGTTTTATTGTTTTGTGTGTGTGTGTGTGTGTGTGTGTGTGTGTGTGTGTGTGTGTGTGT
>JANHMN010000016.1:56861132-56885801 GCA_030674055.1 Rhabdomys pumilio | reverse complement strand
GTGTGTGTGTGTGTGTGTGTGTGTGTGTGTGTGTGTGTGTGTGTGTGGTGTGTTACTGGGCTTCTGCTTGACATTTGGCTTTATTGTTTTGTGTGGAGAGAGGGAAAGAGGGAAGAGTGCACATGGGAGCATGGAACTGTATGAGTAGGGAGGTGGGGAGGATCTGGGGAAGGGAAAATATGATCAAAATATACGCAGAAAATTTCAGCTAAAAAAAAGAGAGAAAAAAAAGAGAGAGAAAATTTCTACAGCCTGTCTCTATGTTACTGGGTATCAGAAACATCACTAGTCTAATACAACATTACAAAGTCACAGAACTGAGACAGCTTTAATAACCTATCTCAGGAAGCTTTATTCAGTGGTTCTCAACCTTCCTTCTGCTATGACCCTTTAACATCTATCCTTTGGTGACCCTCCAGCCAGAAATTTTTTTATTACTTCATAACTATATGAAGATATATATATATATATATCGCTACTATTATGAATTGTAAGTATGTTTTCTAACGATCTTAGCTGACCCCCTTGAAGGAGTCAATCGATATCCCCAAAGGAGTGGAAACCCACTGTCTGAGAACAACTGCTTTAAATGGAAATTTATATATTGTGAGCAAACAATGTCTTTTCTAGGACAAACAACTAAAAAATATACATGAAGAAAAGAACTCACGACTTTCCATGGTAATGACATACAAAGGAGGAACTGTCTCTATGCAGTGAAACCAACAAGATTTGTAACATGAAAACAGTAACACTTGAACTGAAAGTAGAACTTAGAAAAAAAGACAGGACCTGGCTATAAGATAAACTAGCGCCTCCTATTATAAAAACAAGACATACATGTGCTCTGAACTGATACTGGCAAGTTCCAGCTGTGCAGTGAGTGCAGTGATTGGTGCTAACAGGCAAGGAGCCAGAAAGAAAACCCCATGACCCCTGCTTGCCTTAGTTGCTACTAGCTCCTGTGGACATCTCTCATTTAAATAACAGGTGCACTTCACATTCAGAAGACTTTAACAGTGACTCCAGAAAAATGTGAAACATAGCCATTCTCTGATCAATGTCAACTGAATATATTTGCAAGAAATTTCTAAGTGTGGTCTGAAAATATAAAATAACCATTTCATTAAATTAAAAAAAGAAATTCACTGCATAGATCTAATTTTTAGCCTGAAGGTTAAATCACAAAATACTGAGGCTTACCAAACATGGGTGGAAAGGGTTAGAAACCACATCCACGCATGAAGACTAACATGACCCAAAGACTAACATGACCCAAAGACTATGACCAAGGAGCCTCCAGAACAGCTCCTTCCAAAACTGAGAACTTACAACAGGATTTCCTTAGAGCATTTCTCACCTTGACATTTAAATCTCTTGACCTAAAAGATGACATTCAATTATCAAATACTCACTGTTTGTCTTACAACAACAGTCTACATTTTGGTTTTAAGAGTGAAAATCTACAATAATGCCAAGTAATCACATGAAGGTGTTTGTTTTTAGGCTATCTCTATTAATTTAATGGTGGCAAGATGGAGGCAAGGTGGAAATAATCTGGGCTCATTCCCCAGCACCACTCAAACCACAAGCACAAAAACCTATCAAACTAACAAACCTAGAGGAAACTATCACGGGGGTGGAGGTTGGGGGTGGGGGGAGTTGGGGGAGAGGAGGACAGACCTCTACACATTCTACTTCTTAGTTATTTTTGAAGTTTTCATAAAATTGCCAAATAAAATGGACCTTTCAGTTAGTGCAGTGACCTCTAGTGAGGAAGAAAAATATCATATTCAGGCTGAGTGGCAAATGCACCATGGTCCTTTTCAGACCTAGAGCTGAGGCCACCCTACCTTTGTTTGCGCTGTATGCTCCAGTCCGTAAGGCAAAGAAAGGAATCATTCCTAGTTCAGTAAGTACTGACTAATCCTCCTATATAAATTCAATGTATCCTTGAAGAAAAAAAAGCAAAAAGAAAATTTTAAACATTCTCCCCTCTCTACACTACTCACTTTCACAAGTACCAGTAAATTGTGTAACAGTTTCCTCAGAAATTGTAACATTCCATCTGGCAGGTACCTCCTTAAGTCAAAGGTAAGCAACATGAAACAGCATCAGGAAGTCCCTGAAACTGACCGGACTGAGTAGGCTCTTCTTACCAGAATAAGCAATAAAAACTGAGAGTTCCTCTCACAAGGAAGCTGACTTGCAAAGAAAACTCTCAGACTAGAACAGCTGCCTGGAAGAGGTTTAGACCCACTGAGACACCTGGAAAAGACTCTCTCCAACCTGTTAAGCTGTGCGGGATGCTTTGGGTTCCCTGCTTTGTGAGCTATCACCCATGGTGGGTTGGCCTATGAGTCGTTTCTGCTCCTGTAAGTAAGCCCAATAAAAACTCATTAGTTCACCAAAGTTGGACTTCAGTGGTATTCATATCATAGTCTGTTGTGGGATTCCTATTTGGGGTGAGTAGGTATGTGTATTATATCTCCTAAAGAACTATTTTGTCATACAATTACTTCTAATAGGAAAACAAGCTGTGTACGAGTATGTGCAGCATTCACCAGAATAATCTCTATTCTCAGAGCAATAAGAACACTTCACATGAGAATGATGGGCAGAACAAACTTTACTCTGCTCAATTTCCAATTCTATTGAAACTGGTACAAAGACTTCCAAATTCAAATTTAATTTTTTGCACCAAAGAAATACAATGAATCCAGTAGACTTAGAAAATCTAAAGGAGGGTGGTTTCTTAATTGAATGCTTATTATTTCTGTGTATAGTCTCTGCATGAATGTGTGTCACCTGATGTTGGGGATGGAACTCAGAACTTTGAACATGCTTGTCAAGCAAGCACTCTGCTGCTGAGCCATAATCTCCAGCCTTTCATTTTCTTTGAGGCGGGGTCTCACTATCTAGCCCAGGCTGGCTCTATCTCAGGATCCATCTGCCTCAGCCTCCCACATGCTAGGGTTACAGGCATGCGTTGGGACTGTGGGCCATTGTATAAAGCAAGAGTCAGTGTAAGTAATACTTATTGTCTCTCAATTTTTGAGAAGGGCTGGGTTATGACCAGCAGTTAATAAATGGTCAAAGGCTTAATTGGACCATAATACTGTTTCAGCTGTCTTTATAATTTTACTTAGGTTTTAAGTAAAGACATAACTTGGGCTTCATTTAATACTGCTTATCACCACATTAGGAAATAAAACTCTCAGCTACTGCTCCAGTATGATGCCTGTGTGCTTCCCACCATGATGATCAGGGACACTAAGCCTCTAAAACTGTAGGCAAGCCCCCAAATAAATGTTTTCCTTTTTAAGAGTTGCCTTGGTCATGATGTCTCTTCACAGCAATAGAGCAGTAACTAAGATGCCAGTCACAAAGCCTTACAACCTGAGTTCCATCCCTGGTAGAAGAGGATCAATTCCTCTCAAGTTGCCCTCTGACCTCCAGATGCTTAGCTTTCATTTTCCTCTAGGAATATTCATAAAACAGCATTAGGGTTTTTTTTCTTCTATTATCAGATAAAATACTGTTTGTACAAATGAAAAATAAAAGTTAAGTGAAAATTGCAAATTACTCTAATTTCATATTGACAAGCAATTTGTTTCATAAAAATATTAAATTACACACATTTCTGAAAACCAGAATTTCTTTTTTTACATCAAGTTCTAGCACCATGATGTAAATTAAACATGAAAACAAAACCAATAGCAAATGTCATCCAGGCCTTAGAAAAGAGAAGCAGCATTACAAATTAAACCAAGGAAACAAGTGCTTCCTCAAACGTGCATGGAATGACACCATGGCAACCTGGGGATGTAACCATTTACAAAGACGTTCTGGATAGGGACTGGTAACTAAAAACAGCTAATTAAAAGCTGAATTTATACAACTTGAACAGCAGTCTAAGGGAAAAAAAAAAAAAACTTTTGCTAAATATGGGAACAAGGCAAGAAAGAAAACAGCTTCAGATGGTACCACAAATAACAGCTATATAGCAAGAGTGTCTAAAAATTACTCTAAACCCTGAAGGTAACACTGGACTTTTCAATCCAACATTGCACTTTTTGGTGGACCTGATTAGTTAGGCAGGCTCTCCATCTAATCTGTCTGGAGCTACCACACACATCCATCTATTGTTCATCATCAAGAGGCAACATACTCAAAATCACTTTCTTTTTTCCATACAAACAGTATTGGCATTTCATTGCCTGGACTAATTTCCCCAGGGCACTTAAAAAGAACATGTATTCAGGGCATTTATAAACCAAGAATTCAAAGAAAGTAAAATGCATATACTTAAGCAAATATTGAGCTATTTTCTTCTAGTTACAGATATATGACAACAAGCATATGAGTATGTGCTTTGTTTCAGACTTAAAATTTTCACTTAAGAACAGGAAACCTGTGTCTCAGGAATACTCTCAGCTCTTTAATAACCAAGCACTTCATTCTTGTTTCCTAGAATTTAACACAAAGACTCATATATGTCATGTTCCCCGTAAGATGTGCCCTCAACACAGAACCATGACAAAATCAGAATTGATATTCTTTAAGACGAAAGGCATTCCTCTGATAGTCCTGATTCAGCAACCTTACAGCTACAGAATTAATTCTGCTCTCAAACAGCCAGTGACCTTAATGTTTTAAAAAACATTTTCACCAGAGACTGCAGTGCCCACACTGTTTCTGGCCAGGCAAGCGAAATACCAGTACCTCTCAGTCACTACATACTTCCCCCTGCCAGAGAGAAGAACAGCTGCTACTCACTGGAAATCTTTGGGGTCCCACGGCAGGCCTTGGCTGGCTTGGAACTGGCAGCAAGGGCACTGTAAGTAAGAAAATACATTTCAATCACTTGGAATCAGACCAGGTGGCAGAAGATAACACATGAGCTCTTGAACAAAGTATACATTACATACACTGTGCACACAGTAACATTAAGTTTAGACTTCACCTATAAACACTTAGTACTTAAGGGAGAAGGGGGGGAATTTTGGCCCCCGAATAAAACAGTACCAATATGAAGCTTAAGCTCTAACAGAGAATTACTATTTAGAATTCAAATATTTTTACAACAAAAGATCATTTTCTTATGAAATAAAGAGATCTAGTTTCACTAAGATATGACATTGTCCCACCATATGCAATCCAAAAGTTAAGCCCAGAGGAGTGAGCCTGCCCATGTCTACACTTCCTGGTAGTGCCTGTTATAGCAGCCTCAGCAAAAGAATAATCAAAGGTGTGATACAGCACAACTTTAAGACGACTCTGGGAAATGAGACAGAAAGACACAAAAATGTACCTGAAGAAATCAACCCAAATCACTTTTATATAGTGACAAATCAAACTGTTTCACTTTCTGCAGTTACAAAATGAATCCCATACATTAAACTAAATCGTGGTTAGTACAGTTAACATCATGCTTTTATAGGCTCACTGTAAACTGAGCCTGTGGGCCACCACCCTATTTTGATCAAAAGCAAATCTAGCAGAAATCCAAACCTCCCTTAAAAGTCTATTCCTGTGAGAAGACTCAGAGCAAACAGGAATCTAAAGGAAAAGAGAAAAGAGCAGGCTATGAAGCAGAGAAAGGAAAGAAAAGAGTATTCTCTCAGAAGATGATGATGAAAGTGTAGAAAAGAAGGTGCATTTAACAACAGATGGACAGTATTTTTAAATCAAGTACCAAATATAAAACATCTAGCTTCTCTACCAAACCATTTATAGGAACTAAACAATTCCAACACAGCACAGTATGAATTGGGAGATAAGAGCTGATTCTAATGAATGGGTTTGTTAACAGAACCTCAGGGGAGTTGGCAATACTGACAATGTCTCCGCCCTCTTTGTTCCAGAAAAATAAACCATGTACAGAGTTCACAGGAGCAGAACGGAACATGGGAACAGGTGTGATCTGGCCCAATCCAGAGAGCAGCAGATCAAGACCCAACCCCTCACCATGCACCTCATGGAACAGAAGGGAACTTAAAATGTTTGATGTTTCCACCAGTCTAGTTAAGCACTGAACCTGAAACTCTGGTATTTACTACTTACTTAGACTCTTAGCAGCTTGTGTAACTAATAGAAGACATTTTCAATTTATTACGGTTGTAAGGATAGATATCTGGAGAATTATTTAAGCATCTATCAAACAGGTTTAATTATATTACAATGAAGCAGTCTTTCACCCTCAAAAAGAAAACAGACATAATTTTTAAAATACACACAAGGCTTGAGGACTCTATCTCAGTGGAAAAGCATTTACCTAGCACCTAGCATAAGGGAGCTTCTGAGTTTCAGCACCAACACCACATATATACATACATGCAAACATACTCACACATTTACTCAGTAAATTAATTTTCAGGGGGATGTAGAGACAACTCAGTGATTAAGAGTACATACTCTCTCTTGAAGGGACTCAAGTTCATAGCTCCATGCTGGACAGCTAACTGCTACCTACAATTCCAACTCAAGGGATCCAAAACCATGTAGCCTCCATGGACATCTACATACACATGCACCTACCTACATCAACAACCTTCTATTCTAGCACCCAAGCAGCAGAAACAGGCAGATCTCTGTGAATTTCAGGTTAGCCTAGTCTACATAGTTAGCTCCAAGACTACATACTAAGACCCTGGATGGATGGATGGATGGATGGATGATGGATGGATGGATGGATAGAATATATAGAACACATCTTGGCATTCAGCCTCTCCCAAGAATTGGAGCTTCAAATTAAGCTTATTAACAAAGTTCTAAATGAACAAACACTAACTACTAGGACCTCACATCAAACCAGTAAGAATAAGGTTTTCCTCCTTTTGGCATCAGGTACATGAAAGGCAAGAAACAAGTAGTATCAAAGATCCTGGTTTCATGGAGACATTAAAGAGCTTCAAACAGACTGGGCATTTACTGAGTCACTCAAGTTCCAGGATGCAAGGCCTGAATTTAGTACTTTCCCAGTCTGAGACGTCTAGCAAATAACACCACTTGGCCGACAGAACATTCTGGGGCCTAATTTACAGCTTTACTATTTTGTGCTTCCAACACTATTATTTCTGTTAGGCTGAAGAAAATCTATGCATCTTACCAGTCACCAGTTTCCCACTGAAATTTACAAGGAAATACCTAATTAACTGATGCTGGTGTAGGACAACCTTGGTGAAGTTCAATCTGGGGAAACAAAAAGAGACTTACACTGGGGGCTAGAGGGATGTCTCAGAGATGATTAGATCCCTACGACCTGCAGAAATGTCACATGGCTATATAACCCAGCTGCAATCCCAGCACTGGGAAGACAAATGGAGAATGCCTAGAATAAGCAAGCAATTGGACTAGCAATCTGACTAGCACAGGGGACCCTATGTTTCCTCTCTCAACCAGTGAAATCTCTCTACCTCTGGAGCTCATCATCAACACTCTTAACTCTCTCCCTTTCTCAGAAGTCCCAAAGTGTCAAGGATTTCCCCCCACTCTTCCTGAAGGTGGGTTCCTTACCAATCCCACTGCTATTCCAAACTCAGACCCAAGCCTCCTACTACCTAGAGTTTGAAGTACCTCATGCTACCTCCTCTACTTTGCAGAATCAGTTCCTGAGTCATTGCCACCATCTTCAGAACCCTCTGTTCCAGTCTCGCTGCCTTCTGGAAGGTGCCTCTGGAAGAAGGTGCCTGCCTTCCTGTCCATGCAGCTGTCAACACTCCATCATCTCTCTCCCTCCAGGAGCAATTTCAATAATGTTCTCCCTGTCTGCTAACTTCACAGGACCCATCAATTTCAGGCCCTGCTTATCCACTGCTTTGTAAACACAGCT
This sequence comes from Rhabdomys pumilio, assembly GCA_030674055.1. Lineage (NCBI taxonomy): Eukaryota > Metazoa > Chordata > Mammalia > Rodentia > Muridae > Rhabdomys > Rhabdomys pumilio. The sequence continues at coordinate 56,877,967 of JANHMN010000016.1, read as the reverse complement.
GTCTATGCTAAACCCACAATAGGAGGTAAGCATAGCCAGTGACGTGACACAGCATCAGGCCAGATCTCAGGTCCAATTGTTTCCTCCAAATCGGGACTCACTCCTGGCCTGCTCCAGAACACAGCTTCAAGTCCTCTCCTCACACTTTTCCACATACTCTAGTCTACTACTTGCTCACTAGAAAAACTGAGGCCATCACAAGAACTTGTCCAAGATTCAGCCTCCTACCACTATACATGCAGGGCTACCTTCTGCACTTACACGACTGCCCCAGATCCCATGTCTGTAAGTTTCCCATTCCTACTCCTAGTCCTCAGGGTCTGCCAAGATAAGCTTTGCTTCTTACCTAGATCAGTGATTTTTCACTCCTATGCATCCCTGTAAGTATGGGATGTGACTCAACCTGTTTGAATCTTTCTCAAGCCTACTCACCCCCTCCCCTTACCCCCTCTCCCAAAAACCTACTGACAACAACTTTGTTTTAGAGAACACTATAGAAAGAAAGCCTGTCAATACACAACAGGACCTTCCCATTCTAGGCCCAATTTAGTCAGGCTCCTTCCTACCACTTTCACTCTACAATCCACCAGTAGAAATGTGGCCTTCCTTCAGTCCAGGGCAATCAACAGCCTATCCAGCAGTCACTTGCTTCCTCAGCTTCCCAGCCCGTCCCCAGAGGCTCTGCCAGATTCTCTTACTCTCCCACTCACAACCCCAGCACCCCAGGTCTCTATACACCTACACCTCTGCTAATGCTTTAGGACAGTGGTTCTCAACCTTCTTACTGCTGTTGATCCTTTAATACAGCTCCTCATGTTTTGGGTGACCCCAACCAGAAAATTACTTTCGTTGGTTCTTCATAACTGTTATGAATTGTAATGTAAATATCTATGTTTTCTAATGGTCTTAGGTGACCCCTGTGAATGGGTCCTTTGACAACCCCCCAAAGGGTCGCAACCCACCAGCAGAGAACCACTGCTGTAGACCTATTCACCAGCAACGCCCAATTAAACTGTTAGCCCAGATCATTCGGACTTGCTCACTTGTTAACTAGTGACCTACATCCTCCAAGACACTCAGCCTCCCTTCCCTATTCACCCAATCCACCTGCAGTACATACAGCTTCCCATCGCCTCTGCTGCACGATCTTGACTCCTGGCCTTTGTAGTCATCTATAGCCAGACAGACACTTCTCCCCAGGTCCACTTCCTGGTCCATCCACCAAGCTGGTCTTCACAAGCTATTTATCTTTTACTACATCACAGACTACTCAAGAAACAGTTTGTTGTTACTGAGTAGAATTGAGGCAAAAATGACACTTTTGATTTTCAGTTAGCTCATGAGACACCCACCTATCAAGACCTTTCACCTTTCCAATTTACCCCAAATGCTAAATGACTATTAAGCAGGTGCAATGAGCTCTAATGGTGCTCTACTTCAACAACTGCTCTGCTGTCACTGTGACTTCTGATCCTGCTCTTCCTTCCTTGCGCTATAATGTGCATTAGCTAGTGGCTCCTGGGCCAAACAAGCTGTTGATGTTTCCAGTTGTCTCCACGGTAGCCCATTTTTAACTCAGGTAAGAGAATCACTACAAGTTGTTTGGTCTAACATCATTTACACAGTATAAGGATTAAATAACAGAGCATTAAAATGATACATACATAGAAGCACAATAACTAGAAATGCATTCTAATATCAAATGACCAGTTTCAGCTATGTGAGAACAAAAATTCCTTTTTGCCCCAGATGAATATACCATAACCCAGGCAACTCCTCCCAGGAAAAACTAAAGTCCTTATATTGGCCCACACAGGGGGGCCCCCGCATCACTTCTCTCCTTTTGCTAACCACAAGGTGTTTGTCTCTCTTAATTACTTCAAATCCAAGACTTGTGTTCACTATCAACACTGCCTCTTACTTGTGTACCTCTCCAAGACTTGTGACCATCTTCAATGATTCATTCTGAATGTTCCTAGAACTAACAACCAACTCAGTGAAACTCCAGATAACTGTATGCATTCCTGTAACTTTAATTTTTTTCAACACCTGTTTTTAATGATGGTTCTTAAATGCTTTAACCTCCCTTTTAGCCCACTACCCACCAGAGGGAGTGGGAACAAAAGGATATGGGGAAAGTGGGCCTGTTTAGAAATGGTTCTTTGGAGCAAGTCCCATCTGTGTTGTCTGGAAATGGGTAATTCAGTTCACAGGTCAGCAGTGGCAGCTCAATCCACTCACAACACCTCATGGAAAGATCAGCAGTCCAGTTCAGTAGTCAGGTCAGCAGCAGCATGATCAAGCAGGAAGAGCCAGGCCTCAGTCTCAGCACAAGTCAGCAGAAAAGAGCCAGAGAGACACCACGAAAAGTTCTCACCTGTGCCTCTCTCTTGGCATAGTGAAGATCAGCAAAGAAGCAAGACCAACAAGCATTGTAGAGCTAGCTCTATCAGCAAGCCTAGCTCAGCCTCCATCACTATCTGTAGCATCCTATTTATACCCTCCAAACATCACGTGCCTGCCATGGTCTTGCTTCAGCATGTGTCTTGCTTTGCATGTATGTCTGTCTCAGCTGACATCACTCTGCCAATCAGTTCAAGTCCATGGAAGCACATCACCAGAAGTTTTTTGGCGTGCTTCTCTCGATGTAGTCCCAACCAATGCAATGTAAGGCAAACCAATACATGCATGCCATTAGCAAAGAATCTTTCATCACGTGTCCTCTCACATGCTGATTTAGCAGAGCATTCTCTCTCCTGTGTCTACTTCAGCAAAATGTTCCTTCACGAATCTGCCTTAGTCTTTCACCTGTGTCCACTTCAGGAAAACATTCCTTCATCTGTGTGCCCCAACAAAACACCATCCAACACAACTGACTCTCCAAAGAACTCACAAGTTCCCACGTCACACTCCCAACACTGTGCTACTTCCCCTCGTCATCTGCATTTAACACGCCACACTAGGCCTATTACCAACCCTGGGTACTGACGACATTCTGCCTCTGCCCATGAAGAAGCAAGAACATCAACAGAACTCTGGTCTGCTCTGCTCTCCAACAAAGCCAAGTTGCCCAGAACAGGTGGAACAGAAAGAGAAGCAAGTATTTCAAGAAGCTACACATAACAGCTCCCAGATCCAACACCTCTTCTTTATAGCAATAAAGGAAAGATAGCCTGGTTCTTCCCTGCCAGGTAACACAAACTAAAGAGGCACACCATGTATGACCAAAGAAGAACAGTTGTGACTTCCAACATTTTTGTCATGAGACATATGAAATAAGCATTCAGAGACTTCAACAACTACCTTCAGGTTGTGCCTCACATTGAAACTGGCACAGTATATTCCATTCAGTCACAAAGTAAGACATAGACATTTTGAAGAAAGAAGCTTCTTCAAAGTTACACTATAAGCTACACTGTGTCTGTGACTCCTCACAGACCTGTACATGAATCTAGCTGCTATTGGGGTGGCTTTGTGAACGAACACATACCAGAAAAGAGCACGTACCTTGAACAGGGGTTACCACTGTCCCCTTGAAGTGTGGGTTGATGTGGATATTCTTGGGCTGCTGAGGAGTTACTGGGGGAGGGGTCAGCATCATCCTTGGAGTCTCAATCTGGGGGGGCATGTGCACTCCCTGAGGTGGGGAGGGGTGATGCGGGTGCTGTAAGGGGAGTAGAGGCTGCAGCTGCTGCTGCTGGAACAGACTTCTGATTGGCTGCTGCTGAGGTGGTGGTGGTGGTGGTGGAGGAGGCTGTGGCTGTGGAGGAGGAATTAATCTTGGAGAGTGAGCCTGAAAACCACCAAAAGAGAAAAATTTACAGAAATCAACATTTAGAATACAGAAGTAATGCTCATGTGCTAAAAACTTACACCAGCTAACTTCTTAGAAATAAGCCTTCAGTAAAAACTTGTACACAAACTTTGTACAAAGGATGTGCAATAAACTCCCAAGATGTCACACAACTCAGCCAGTCCATGGCAAAGAGAGAAGAAATGATAGTCCACACAGCATGAATTGTGAAGAAGTAAAATTCTGCTCAGGAAACAAACTGCCCATGATGAGTGAAGATACCTATAGCCTCTAAGCATAGCTAGCTCTGCCTCTCCTCAAGGGGATAAAAGGCAGACAGAAACAATCACTAGAAACTTGCCATTAAGAAAAGGTCAGGGTGCCGGGCGGTGGTGGCGCACACCTTTAATCCCAGCACCTGGGAGGCAGAGGCAGGTGGATTTCTGAATTCGAGGCCAGCCTGGTCTACAGAGTGAGTTCCAGGACAGCCAGGGCTACACAGAGAAACCCTGTCTCGAAAAACCAAAAATAAATAGAAAAGTGGATGTTTATTATTTTAAGATTTAATTTTTAAAGTTTTTACTTTTATACTCTTTCTGATATGAGAGAGAGAGAGAAAGAGAGCAAGAGAGCGAGAGAGAGCAAAAGAGAGAGAAAAGGTCAGGGCTACATAGAGCTGTTCCAAGAAGATACTTTGAGAAAGTGCTATCTGGGCCAAGACTCCATTGGAAAAAAAAGATGCACCATAGAGAGAATAATAGACTATAAATGAAAACAGGCAAAAGGACTTCTTGTTTAGTGGGGGGGGGGGGGGGCGCGGCATAGACCAAGTATAGAGAAATGGTCAATAAACAAGCAAAGAGAAGTACAACTTGAAATAGCCAAGAAACATAAAGTAGCCCTGCAATCCCGAGCCCCATGTCTCAAGACCCCATTGACAGGTTGTACAGGAAGCAGCAAGTCTATTCCTGACAGGGCCAGAAAGTGAGTTGGAGTCAGACAATCTGATTCCATGAGTTTTGCTTTTAATCACTAATCAAATAAGCTCTACTGCTAATTAGCAGTCAAAATACTTGTAATTCAGCTGTCTAATTAGTCCTTTTCCCTGGGATGATGCCCAATTACAGAGGGTCTCTGCATTCCAAGTGAAAGACACAACATGCATGGTGAGGAAGCCCCAATGATGTCCTTTCTAGGAAAGTGACTGACTGCTCATAGTGTGAAATGGACGGGATGAAAACAGGCCTGTGACAGGTCATGGCAAAAGGCAATCAGAAGAACAGCCACAGTCTGACGAAAGACTTCAGAGGAACAATAAGATTAAAGTTAAGATTAAAATTAAACTGTATAGGGCTTTGGCTGGCTGTCTTTCCCAAGAAAGGACTTCTCCAAAGATTCAGAAACCAATAAACCTAGAATCCAGGGCACGCTGTTCATCACTTTTATGCACACAAGTGTGAACTGGAAAAGGCTGCATGTTGTTTGAGTTTATTGAGAGAGGCTGGCACTGAAATTGTCTTTCCCAATTCAGACACTAGTATGTGTGTCTGCGGGTGAAATGCGACCCCCCCCCCCCCAACTTTCTGACAAGGAGAGAAGAGAACAACATACTGCTCAAGAATAAAAAAAAAAAAAAATCATTGTCATTGAGAATAGCCAAGTTATGTCATCAAGTAATGGCTAATACTGAGAATAACAAACTGTTTAGTAGTAGATCTTACTACTGATTATCTCATGATAGAAAAATGACTAAAATACCTACAGTATGAAAGAGAAAGCTGTTTCTTCAGCCATGGGGCGCTCATTAATGAAGAAAAAGCTAAACTAAAAATACCTCAACATCTGTGATTGGTTTCTGCTGGATGCTGTAAGCCCCTGATTTAATAATGTTACTCTCCTACTGTCAATACTCATTAACCTGGAAGGGCCTCAGCTGAGAAGAAAATTCTGCACTGGCCTGGACTCCATCAGATACTCTAGCTGGGTGTTTTAGAGGGGCTTCCCCACAGTTGATTTCTCCTGAAAGGAGAGCACAAACCCTGAGAGAGACCAGGAGAAATACAACTATTGCAAACATTCCTACCAAAGACATGGTAACATGACGTGATGGAGAAGTTAGCCGCATAGTCCAATCTTCACACAGCATGTACATGTGAGAGGTAGGAGGGAAAGAAAGCAAAGCACCCCAAAAGAGAAAGGAAGTCATGTGACACCTCGGACTCTGAGCACCCAAGATGAGAGTTCACTAAGAGTGCAGGCTAAGACTTCAAGAAGAAAAGAACCCAGAGAACCCAGATCAAGAAACAAGACCCAAGACCATTCCTCCAGCAATGTGGAGGCGAACAGGCAAGGGGACAGATCCATTCTTCATGAGGAGTAAGTAAACAGGATCAAGTACTTCTGTGGCTTGGAAAGGGACACCATGGGCAACCTCACTGACATGATAGCCCCAACAGGAAAGACAAGACTGCAGCCAAGTGCATGGCTGGTCAGAGAGTTTGGTGGCTATACAACCCACCAGGTGGTCAGTCACACCAGCATCTAAAGACACAGCTACTCTGTCAAGGTTACCTTTGCTTTTTGACTAGCTGTTAAAGGTTATCTCCCAACTGCTCTCTATTTTCCTTCTCACTGGTGAATAGGCACTCATGTTGATGAAAAACTAGTCTGGGGCATAACTTGTTAACCTTGATGGAGAACCAAACAACTGCAATGCACTGATGTCATCAAACTTTCAAGTGCTATCACCCACCTTTCCCTGTTCCCTTGGGGCACATTAAAACTGGATTCTCATGCAAGGCCAACAACCACCCTTTCTACTTCATCACTTCACCAATGGTTGGTATCTGAAACATTGTTAACAGAAGCCAAGTGTAGGCTGCAAGCCTTAGAGGGGTATGTGGTATACACTAGGGGCGTATCCTACATTATGTTTCTAACACTGTCTTCCAAACGAGAAAGCCATGAAGTTTACCTCTAGCTTGCAAAAGGACAAAATACCATGACTCCTATCTTCTGAGACCTCCCAGAAGAAATTCATTCAAGTTTAACTGCATAATTCAGTCTCAAGTTATGAACGTTTTAAAAAGATTTAATAATTAACAAAAACTGCTACTGAGGAAACCTATCGAAAAAGTTTATATAAAACAATCACCTATGTCCTAAATCCTGTGTTAACATCAGCATATCTCAACAGTGTACTTGAGAAGGCCTCACGATGATATAAGGAAGAAAAGCAGGGCTCAGTTGTTCAACAGAAGTGTTGAGATGGATTTTTAACTACCCAATAATGAAAGGACCCAATCCTCAGGCTACAAATAAAATCTTACCACAGACCAAAACCAAGAAGCTTCAGGAATATCTTCTACTGTTCAGCGTCAATTCAGAGAAGGTGAGTGTGAACTGTCTGAACCACAGGACACACTTTCACTGTTCTAAAACTGTCAGTATTGCACCATAACACCATAATTACCACAACAGGCGGCTGTGTAGGAAGCAGGGCAGGCCTGTGCTCCTTCATCCTCCCTCTCTCGCTGTTGTCTCGCCTCTGGTCTCCCATTCCGCGGCACATCAGAGAACCTCCTCGCCTTCCTCCCCGCCGGGAACCGTAGCGCCCCTGCTTATGCTGTCGCTCTCTCTCTTCAAACTCAAGCAATGCAGCTTTGGCTTCTGCTGAAAGCTCTATGTAAAAAGATGCACAGGTGTTAAGTACAGCCACACTACACACATCTGTGGAGAGAGTACCAATCTCTAATACAACTATCATCTATCAATCTTAAATGCTTTCATTTTCACAGTGTAGATTTAGTAAAAAAAGGTAGCCAGTGTTCACAGACCATTACAGAGGAGGAGAGGAGAAAATTGCTCCAGTGAGGCCAGTAAGAGAATGCCACTAGCCGGGCACAGTGGTGCATGCCTTTAGTCCCAGCACTCAGGAGGCAGAGGCAGATGAATCTACATGAATCTGAGGTCAGCTTGATCTACAAAGTGAGTTCCTGGACAGCCAGGACTACACAGAGAAACCCTGTTTCAAAATCCAAAAACAAACAACAACAAAAACAAACAAACCCAAGAAAATGCTACTAATGTGCAATGACACAGAATCAGGAGGAAACAAACACACAAACAAACCCAAAAAATCCCAAGTTTTCTGACATAAGTCAAGGTCAGTACTGACTTCCCTCTGAAGTCAAATTATTAAGGATGACTCCTAAATGAGACAGTCATTAACTGCATTTTGCTTTAAACTTTTACATTCATTAGCATATATGTCATGCTGTAAAAAGACATTGTGTGTCCATGCAGCCAGTTACAGACAACTTGTCAAATTCGAAGAAAGCCATAAAAAATAAAAAAATAAAAAAATAAAAAAGCTGGCTACTACTTAAAGCACTGCAGGAGCTTCATGCAAAGTCTACTTATGTTCCTATGTTTCACAGTGCAATGAACATGGCACAGACACTACAAATCTTCCAACCGTACATTATTCTAAGTGTCTAAGGAAGTCCTTTCATCCATATAGGGCCCCTTCATTTTACAGTAGTGTCTACAAAGTACTATTTAGTAGTAATACTACCACACAGTAGTACATCCTATATTAGTAAACCTGTATTTTCTCAAAATATCACTAAACACTATCGTAAGCCTTCCTTCTCCACTGAGAGCAGCTAAGTATCACTGGAGTCTACTTTGACACATCAGACTAAAAATCTCTAAGCTATGATTCATTTTCTTGGAAATATTGATATGGAATCCCCTCTCATTCAAATGAATATAAACCCTTGGAAAGAAAACATAATAATCTTTTAACCAGGATAGATTTTTATTTTAATCTTGACTACATTACTGCTTCATATACACATTTTATGCAGTGAATCAGCAATTATTTTTCTAGTGGTTCTAAGTGTCAAGATTAATTTTACTATCCTCAGTAATAAAATGGTTTCAAATGACATCTTTAATCAGCAAGAAAAAATGCTCTCCTCCAATTGAGACAAGCTGTCACAGAAGGTCACCAAAATATGACAAGATAGAAATTACATTTGTAACTTCAACTGAAATGTTAATTTCCCCATCAGTGTTTCCTGAACTATGTCCAACTCCTAAAGGGATATATCATAAAGCAACTACAATCATACTACACTATTTCTAGCAACAACATATTTGCATCCAAATAATTAGATAGCATTTAGAAATGAATATATACTTATGGCATACAGTTTGGCAAAACAAAAATGGCAAACATCAAAAACTAACTGAACCCCCAAAGTTTTAAAACAAGAACCATAGCATAAAAAGGTTAAGTATGTGGCTACTACTAGCATTAACAACTGCCCACTGTCACTGGATGAAAGGGTCCTTCCCACAGGTCTTTAGTCTCCAATGAAAGTAGCCAGGATATCAGTTCAATAGACTAGATGTAAGGGTTGTCAAGCGGTTAAGACAAAGTAATAACAAGTAATTTAATATGATGTATGTGCCAGTGAGATTGAACACAAAATTCAGAGACTGACTAGCAAGCTTAGCTTTAAAAAACACTTTCCCTCACAGCCACGCTGCTTTCCAAAACCACTCCAAGTCCAAGTCTGCTTCCTGGAGCAAGAGAAGCCATTGCTCTTCACTTGTAGGCTGAGTCTAGAGGAAAACAGGTCCAAGTATCCTTATGGAGAGCATGCCCTGGCATTTTCATATACAATAAACCAATCCTTTACACACACAGTCTAGCTCCACTGGGCTCTACAAGAGAATTACCACCTATGCCTGTGGCTTCCTCTGTACAAAATGATTATGTTCTGAATTCACAGTTGGATATCGTCCTTGGGAAAATAGAGAAAAGCATCACTTAAATATATTTCTGTAAGGTTTAACTTGTGGAAAAAATCCTGACTGTGAAAAGGGCTAACCAATTAAATACAAATACCTTACCCCCAAATCCAACTCTTGAGTAAATATCCCGATCAGCGAGATTTTGCTCTTTAACAGTGGAGAGGGTCATGTGTATGATATAACGCTCTTCACACCTGAGACAACACCATGTGTCTCAAGGTAATTAAACTCCATCATTCTAGATCTCAAAAAGATCACTTCACACACAAGCTTTCAGACTCAGAAATGAGAAGTACCACAGCAGCAACTGATTCTCAAGATTAACCAAAGCTATCACTAAAGGAGTAAGATGTTATTTGTGGGCTGTAGAGTTGGCTCATGAGTTAAGTACACTGGTTGCTTTTCCAGGGGACCCAAGTTCAATGGCCAGTACCTACACTGCCATTCATAAACACCCTTAATTCCAGTTTCAGAGGATCCAGGCCCCCTTTCTGAGCTCCACACACATGATAAACACACATTTATTTCAGGCAAACACTCAAAACACACAAAAATAAAATAAATATAATTTTTATAAGTTTTTATTTGTAAACAAAATGACAAAAAGAAAACAAAAAAATCAAATATTCAAAAACTATGCATTACTAGAGAACATAGGGACTCTAAAAGAAATACTTTCATCTCAGTATAAAAGCAGGAAAACTGCTTTACAATCCAATAAACTTCATCTTGGGACTAGGGACACAAAACCAAGCCTACAGGTAACACTCGTGTAAACTTCCAGCTCTCAAAGGCTGTGGCACCGTCTTCCTCACTGAGCCTACTACATGTCCATTGTCTGGGAAGGTACAAGTCCTATAGGAAGCTCCTTCTCTCAGGAAACCAATCTTCTGAGGAATGGTAGCATCCTTTGTGTATGTACATTAAGAATGACCCAACACTGAAAGAAGTTACTAGTAAACTTCCAAAACATTATGCTTCCTTAAATTAGAACTCTAAATGAAAAGAACTTTTAACATTTTTCTTTTGTTCAATTACCTAGCCAAATTACCACATTCTATGAAAATGCACTTAGTCTTTTTTAGAGAAAAAATACATTATCAAATTGTTTTCCCTTATAGGACTGCTCCTAAGGACTCTAAGCCCTCTCCTCCCCAGTTCCAGGGATGTGACCTGTTCATAACAAAAAACACCCCCAGCCTTTGTCTCTGGAGAAGACTGGTCATAGCTATTAGGTACCTTGAAAAGAAAACAGATTTGACAGCTTACAGAAAAAATAAAAGTATAAATGAGTCTGTAAAGAAGGGAAGGAAGCAAAAGTCCTTAAAAAAACAAAAATGGACTAAACTGAAATATGAATACAGGTAAGTGGAACATTCCAGAACAGCCACGCTCACATCCTCAGAAAGATATAATGAATTTTAATAACTGTGGTGAGTTGAATTTGTTAGTGGATGAGGGCAGCTTAGTGTTTACCTGGAGAATTTGTACATGCCTCTGAAAGATGCATGTTGCTTGCTCCTCTTTAGTAGTAAAAACAAGAATGCTGTGGTTTGAATGAGAACAGCCCTTACAGTTTAGGGAGTGGAGGAACCCCAAGTGAGTGAAGACCTGAGGGAATGTGTATTTTGAAATGTACACCATCCCAAGGCCAACTGGCCCATGGGAAATTGGCATGAATCATTACACCTATGGACCAGGCTCAAGAGGAATGGAAAAGCTCTCCTTGGAGTCGGAGTCCACTTATGAACAACCGGTCAGTGTGGGCAAAGACTGGCAGCTTCTTCTTCCTCCCAGATGTTTGTAACTCAAGACTGCTCTCTTATACAGACTAGCAAGGCTCCCAGTTTTCACTGTTTGTCTATCTTTTCTTCATTCCCTCACTGTTCCTAGCCAGGGTGCCAAGTCCCAAGCCTTGAATGCCAAGGTACATAGGCTCATATATTTGAATGTTTGTCCCAGATGGTGGAACTATGGGAAGGATTAGTAGGTGTGGCCTTGTTGGAAAAGATATGTCACTCTGGGCAGGATTTCTGACCACTAACACCATTCCCAGTGTCTGTGTTGCTCTCTCTGCCCCTGCCCTCGACTTGTGGATCAAGTAACAATTCCTGCTACCATACCTTTGCTATGCCATAATACTCAAAGCCTCTGAAACTATAAGCCTAACAATACATTTTTTATAAGTTCCTTTTGGTCATGACATTTGGTCATAGCAATAGAACAATAACTAATGCAAACCATGGTTTTAAAACAATGGTGTTTTAAAACAATAAAGGATGGCTAGAGAGATGGCTCAGCAGTTAAGAGCACTGGCTGTTCTTCCAGAGGGTTCAATTCCCAGCACCCACATGGCAGCTCATTAACTGTCTATAATTCCAATTCCAGGGAATCTGACACCCTCACAGACACACCAATGTAATATAAAATTTTTAAAAAATTAAAAAAACAAAACACACATTCACACACAGGGAGAGATGAGAGAAAAGAGGGGGAAGGGAAAAGGGAGAGGAACTGAGACGGACCATCAAAGCAATGAGACCCTGACTTTATTTTTAATCTAGACAAAAATAGAAAGGCAGGTAGACTCTGGTGTCCTGTGAGCTTTGTCTTCCTCTTTAGAAAGCCACACTCTGGTGGTCCCTGTTCTTCTAAAGTCCAAGCAGAACCTGAAAACACACTGAGAATACAATCTTCCTAGGCAATGCATGGGACTAAAGACTCAAAATGGCTGGTAGTGGCCCCAACACTGCTTTCAAAAGCCCCAGGTCACTCTAGTCAGATACTTCTTCTACCACTAAGCAACACTCCCTGCCCCTGGGGTGACTGTGACACTCCAATATGAATTCAATGATCAGTGGGAAAGGACACAGACTGTACAGAGGGGTGGGGCTAATGCTCTCAGCTAGCAACAGTCTGAGAAAGGGCTTCAGTGATGGGTGCTTGACATTCAGCTAATGATCTCTATTAACTAGTCACTGAACACCCAGGAACAACAGGCAGAGGAAACCCAAAAGGATGGCTATAAGGACATTACAAGTGCAAAATAAAATCAATATGGCCCAGATTTAGCACTGGCTACCTAAGGGGCACAGTCCAGCAGAGAAGAGCCAGTACCACTGCCAAGCATCCCCTGCTACCACCTCAGTACAGTCAAGAACACAAACAAGAGTAGTTTTAGGTCATATACTCCCAAATAAAACGACTAATAAATAAATAAATAAATAAATACTTTTAACCATTTTACTCGAACACTTATAACCCAGAAGTGGTTGTTTGGCAAAACGTTGAGCATAGCACAGCTGGGCACCAGCCTCCCATATACCATACACTCTCACCAACAATCAATCATAATAAGATATGGAGAGATCTGAAGTGGAAATGAAGAGCGAGGAAACAGGCCAAAGGAAAAAAAAGAGAGAGAAGAAAATTAATTAATTAATTAACCCACGGACCAAAAACAAAAATTACCCAAAGTTTCTGGAATGTTCCTTCTCTCTCTAGTTACATCTGAAAGCCTAATAATTGTTCCTTCTTTCCTTTCAGTTTTAAAACGCAATCGTCCAGATTCTTCATCATCATCATCTTCTTCATCTGATTCTTCTTTTATGTCTTTCTGGAGTTCCAGGGTTTCCATTCCTCCCTACATGGAGACAGAAGCAAAGAGGGAGAGTGAGTCCACAGTCACTTAAAATGTGAGTACATTTCAAAGTTCTTGGTAAAAGGCTATGTGAAACCTGAAGCCAACTCCAGTAGGGGAAAAACTTCAAATATCAGAAAGAAACTTACTTTGGGAAAACTTCAAACTCCTGCTTGTAGTAAATACACGAGGACCTCCCCACTACGGCTACTCACACTTGCTTGAGCACAGACCTCTGTTAAACATCCCTGCTGCCTTACATCTAACCCAGACCACGGCACAGTCCCACACCTTGAGTTGTCAATGACTACGAGGTAGGCTCTAACATCTGTAAATCCACTACTGAGATAGCACTACAGCTAACAGCGCAGGACTCACCTGGTAGCTGTGATGGCAGCTTCAGCCATGTAAAGCTGACCAGTTCACAGTTCCTACCCACATATTTGATCTGTCAGGAGAGCAGTCCCTGTCAGTTTGGGGTTTTGTGGTCACTACCCCTGTCCCTTCCCTACTTACTTCACTCTTCCTGTCTAGTGTTAACTCACCACAGACTTAGTGCTGAAACCAGTAAAAGACAAAACCCATTTCTTCTGGTTTTATTTTAGCAGAGTCTCTTGCAAAACTTTCCTCTAGTGCTAACCCAAATTAAAGCAGTTTTTTTCATACAATTCTTCTTTCTGAGCTCCTATGGCCCTATCATCTCAGTCTCAGTAGCCCACTGACAGATGAATATAGACACACAGGCTCATTTAAACATTTTCCACCACTGAGTAAAACAATGCAGCTTGCCTCTTCATTATCATGAATGTTATCTTTACTCTTAAAAGAAACAAGGACATATTGTCAGAAAATATGTAAGAAGCTAGACCCGTGGAAAATTACTGTTAATTTCCTGTCCTAAATATTCTCAATGCAGAAAGCTAACTACAAGTCAGACTCTATAACAAGTGCTCTGAGGTTCAGCATGCTGGAGAATTCTACAGCACCAGAATTTCACATTCTTGCTAGTGTAATACTACGATTTCTCAATCATTGTGTACATACAGGCAATCAGAATGAGTAGCATCTATGATGAGGCCTCAACACACCACTGCCAAAAGGCCCCTGCTGTGCCTCCACATGCTCCGGCAAGACTACTCTGTGTTACACCAATGATCACACCAATGTACATCACTACATATACACCAATGACTGGAAATCCTTTTCAGAAGCAGATTCTGGCCTGGGAGGTCCAGGGTGGGGCCTGAGAGTCCACATTCCTAACAAGCTCCCAGGGAAGCCAATTCTTAGATCCACAGACCATGTTAGTAATATGGCCACAAAAAAGAAATCCTATCTACCAAAGCAAAAACTTTATTGCAGCAGTTATAATAACCATATTATTACTTCAACAGATGCAAAAAGATTACCCAAATTTGGTGTCCCTTAGAAAATCACCACCAGCAAACTAGACCCCAAAAAAACATCTTCAATCTGAGAGCAAAACTTAATAATGAACAATAAGGTGCCTTGTTCCTAGCACTAAAAAATATGGCAAGAAAATCAGCTTTGAAGCAAGTTTTCTGCTTTATGTAGCACCTGCACTGGGAGTCAGTAAGGCAAAATAAATAAAAAGAACTCTGATTACAGAGAAAAAAAATTAAGATGTTTTCATTAACAGATAATTTATTGACATGTTAACTAGGGGAAGAGAGGACTGGAGAGATAGGTAAGTGGTTAAGACTACATACTATTCACGCAAAGGACCCAAACTGAATTTTCGGCACCCACGTAAGGTAATTTACAACCACAAGTAACTCCAGCACTAGCAGGTCCAATACACTCTACTGGTATGCACAGATACCTGCACTTGTATACATAGCCAAATATATTCATATTCATATTCTCTCTCTCTTTTTCTCTCTCATATCAGAAAGAGTATAAAATTAAAAACTTTAAAAATTAAATCTTAAAATAATAAACATCCACTTTTCTATTTATTTTTGGTTTTTTGAGACAGGGTTTCTCTGTGTAGTCCTGGCTGTCGTGGAATTCACTCTGTAGACTAGGCTGGCCTCAAACTCAGAAATCCACCTGCCTCTGTCTCCCAAGTGCTGGGATTAAAGGCATGCGCCACCACTGCCCAGCTAAACATCCACTTTTAATCTAGAGATATATGGCCATCTCCATCAAACCCCTAGCCAGACTTCTAGTAGATACTAACAAACCCATGACAGAAAAGAACCTTAGAAAAGAATTAAGTTGGTGGATTTACACTACCTGGTTTCATGTTCCATTATTGCAACTGCTGTGGTGCTGGCATACAGACTTTATAAAAACAAACTGGTGCAGAAGAGCCTGACAGTAAATAAAACCAGCAAACAACACAAAAACTACAGTGATTTGATAGGAAAACCTATGCAGCAAACCAGTGAAATAGTGGGAAAAGCATTTTTACTTAAAAACAATGATAACTCTAATACCTCAAATGCTATTAGATAAGGGAGCCTCTAACTATAAACTAACACTAGCAAGTAATACAAGGCTTCCAGAAGAAAAGCAGGAATTAATTTTACAGTCATGGGATAGTCAAAATTTTCTTAGGTCGCAAAATTACTTGAACATCATCCAAATTATTTTCTACTTACAAAATTTAAATGTGAGAGCTGGACAGCTCAACAGAGGACCCCGAGAGGTCTGATGAGCCTCTTCTGGCCCTCAAAGGCACTGCACACATGGCACAGCAGCATGCATGCAAGCAAAACTGCCATATACATTAAAGAAAAAAAAATTAAACAAATTTGTTTATACCCATACCACCCTGAACACGACTAAACAAAACAAACAAAAAAAAAAAACAAACAAACCTTAGAAAATAATGCTATAATCAGAGGTTCGGAAAACAATTCACAAACCATGTATCTTCCAATGGATTTGATATCTAGGCTATACAGACACTTACCTAGCAATCTCTCTCTAGATTACAGACACTAAGAACATGCAATAAAAACTATACACAAACAAAATATACTGTCTATGTGGAATACAAATATATAAACAATAATCCCAATGAAGACCTTATAAATTCTGTAGCTTATATAAACATAGGTCAAAAGAAAAAGAAAAGGCTACTAAACCCAAACCCATGAACTACATAAAGTCCAGAAGATTATATGAACAATGCTCAGTATCACTAGCAATCAGAGAAGCAAACAAAACCCACAATGATGCAGCTATTGAAGGGCTGAGGAAAGAAACTGGTACCAAATGAGGAGCAACAGTGAGGATTCTCAACCAGAGGAAGGGTAAAAAGATGACATATTCACTTTGGAAAACCATTTGTTAATCACCTAAACAAACAAAAACATTAACACATGCTAATCTACTTCAATTATTCTATCAATACCTATATGGTTATATAGGTGTAGCTCAGTGGTGAAGCCCTTGTTCAACCTGCCTGAGATTCCAGGTTTACACACAGCAAACAGATCAGGGAGCAAGTGGACATGAGGATGAACTTCTAGCTTAGTCAGACTGAGGAAGGGAGGAGAAACAGTAGTGCTAGCCTCTGCAAAGCCAGGACCTGAAGGGGAGGGG
>JANHMN010000016.1:56842136-56852527 GCA_030674055.1 Rhabdomys pumilio | reverse complement strand
ACACACACACACACACACACACACACACACACACACACACACACACAGAGATTTCAGATTCAAGACAATAAAGTAAATCTGTGCTCACAGTAAGTAGCCTATACAGCAAAACTGAGCACACCATAGACTTCAAACATGTGGCCAAACTCCAAAGATAAATTTCAAGGCCAATTCCACTCAAAAGATCTAAATACAATCCGTGATATCAAAGAAGAGAGTTGGCAAATGCATCTTGCTGGCAGAATAATTTTAAAGTATACTTTTAGTCACAAACCATGTGAAAAAAACAGGTTTCAAATCTATGGCCTTCATATGATGTATCTGCAATCACATTTATAACCCAGAAGGATGTGTATATTTTTCCCATGTTTCCTCCTAAAACAGAAAAATGAGTATTTCTAAGTACTTCTCCAGAGTGGTATCAATTAAAAACTGTCTGAAAAGGAAAACCAAAACAGCAACATCAAATTGTAGCTGCCTGCATCGAGTCAGAGACCACTCCACTCCGAGCAGATAGCATTGCGCTTTCACACCTGCTCTGAAAGGCAGACATGACTTTAAGCCAGTGACCTATTTATGGGAACAATCTATATGGCTTCCACATCAGAATACAACAATATCTCATTCAGAATTTAATTGTATGTTAGTTCAATACCACATTATTCAATTACTCATTATAAAAATATATAAACAATTCTCATCCATTTAGTTAAGTATGGTCCTGTTTTAATGAGTTAATATTGAGTACCTGAAATTTTCTTCATCTTCATTATCACTCTGTAAAAGATCGTCATTCAGCTCTTCGTCTGACAAATCCGACTGATTCTAATTAAAAGAAGAAATCTAATTAATCTGTGTCAGTTCCATAAGAAGACTTGTCACCAAGCACAAGCTTACCCTGAGAGGGTTGTTTGTAACCTCCTACTGCCCAACCTCTTGCCATCTAGGTTTGCTCAGTCTGAGATTGCCATAGACAATCTGGAAAGCCCACATACAACCTACTGGCTAACTCCTGAGAAATTGTTAATGCCACAGACAAGTAGACAGAAACCAAGCAAGCATAATGGTCACATTATAATTCTAACACAAAAGAAAAATAAGTAAGACATCCCTGGAAGGGAATTTGTTAACAATTTCTCCTTAACCAAAATAAACAAGAATGGCTGTGTGCCTAATGTCACAATGTCTTTAATCCTTGCACAGGCAGGCAGATCTCTGTAAATTGAAGGTCAGCTACAAAAAGAATGGTAGCCTGAAGATGACTAACAATGACAGAAACAAAAATCAGAAGTTTTAAACAAGACAAGAGATACAAATCTGGTACAAACTGTTTTTAAAGTCACTGGATCAGAAATTAAACCAACTAGAAACATAACTTCAGCTTTCCCAAATAGATGACATGAAAATACAAAAAATAGCTCAGGTCTTCCAATGTTGTCACCCATCTCATTAGTATGCAGAGGCATCAGAGTGATCTGCTAGAGTTCTAAATTCTAGGCTGGGTTAAATATATCTCAGTATTCTAGACAGAAGGGTGGTTTAATGTTATTCCTCTACTAATGGTATTCCTAATTCTAAAAGGGGCATATCCTTCCAAAAGGCAAACACACACACACACACACAACTTTACATGAAGAAAAACTGATTTGATTTTTTTACTTCTTAAATGAAACAATAAGTGTCTGACATCTACAGTTTGTAAAATTGGTTAAATGTAACTGTGTATTTTTTATTACATTACATGCACTAGTCAAAAATAATTCTAGGAAAATATATGAGCTCAAAAGACCTTATCTACCTCAACAGTCAAATAAGCTACCCAAAGCTATGCTTCCAACACAGCAGGATAGATCTATAATAAACAGATCTATATAAAACAAATTTGCTTTAGTGATATAATTGGCCATTCAAAATAGTCAAGAAAATAGTAAGATGCACAGGTCCCAAACAAGGCCCACAGAGTGGCAGCAAGTGCTTACAAAATCCTTTGACCCATCTTCCCAAGAAAAAAGAAAAAAACTCCCCTCCCCTCCAAAACTCCTAAGAATGAGGGCTTTCAATAGGACAACAGGGTTTTTAAAATGAGGATAAAAGGGTCCCCAAACACTGGCATTTATGACAGAGACCCTGTCTTAGGGTTTTACTTCTGTGAACAGACACCATGACCAAGGCAACTCTAATACAGAACAACATTTAATTGGGGCTGGCTTACAGGTTCAGAGTTTCAGTCCATTATCATCAGGACAGGAACATGGAAGCATTCAGGCAGGCATGGCACATGAGGAGCTAAGAATTCTAAATCTTGTTCCAAAGGCAAACAAGAGAAGACTGGCTTCCAGGCAGCTAAAACTAGAGGGTTTTTTTTTTTTTTTTAAAGATTTATTTATTTTATTTCTGTACACTGTTCACTGTAACTGTCTTCAGACACACCAGGAGAGGGCATGGGATCCCATTAAACTTGGTTGTGAGACACCATGTAGTTGCTGGGAATTGAACACAGGATCTCTGGAAGAGTAGTCAATGTTCTTAACCACTGAGCTATCACTCAAGCCCCAAGAAGTGGGGTCTTAAAGTCCACCACCACAGTGAAACACTTCCTCCAACAAAGCCACACTTCCAATAGTGCCACTCCCTGGGCCACGCATATTCAAATCACCATAGACCCCTTGGTGTAACAACCTGTCCAGATACGAGGTGTTGTCAAAGTAAAACTGACAAAAGAACTTAAAATAGCAGCCTAGCTCCCCCTCAACCTTCCTCTTCCTTCCTCAGATTGCAGTCTTGCCTTTCAACATATTTAAACCTGGCCCTAGATGCTCTGCACTCTGCCACAAAGGCCTAAATGTCACTCAAATGGATACCTCTATACATTTCACTAGTTCTGGTGGAAAGCAGTGTCAGCCAGTCACAGACAAGAGCAATAAACTTCGTAACAAAAACCTTAAGGTCCAATCATATCAGAAATCAACTACGAACTAAACAACCAGCAATCAGTTATGTTAATCAGTCACACTGACAAAGATTCTATTTTAAAAGTACCTTTGGAATTTGAGATAAAGGATACCAAGACACAGAGTGCTACTAGAAACAAAAGCTAATCAAACATTTCTGGGGCTCAGTGGTTATAAGCACTGACTGTTCTACTAGAGGTCCTGAGTTCAATTCCCAGCAACCACATGGTGACTCATTACCAGCAGTAACGGGATCTGATGCCCTCTCTGGTGTGTCTGAAGACAACTACAGTATACACACATACATAAAATAATTATTTAAAAAAAAAAAAAAAAAAAGGAAAAAAAAACCATTTCCAGGATGCAACTTGGCAATATAAGGAATCTTGAAATGCCTATATCCTGAAACCAGAACTAGTCCCTGACAGACTTACAAAGATCCCCAAAACAGTTTATCTGAAGTGCCCTTCAAAATAACCAGGCAGTCAGTCTGAGTAAATAAAGCTGGAGCAAGATCCCCTCTAACCAAGCACTGACGGTGCTAGGTAACGTCCCACCAGAACAAATGACACCATGCTCTCTTCTCCTCACACATCTTTGTGTCCACTGAAGAGTCTAAAGTAAATATACACCTTGGAGTAATCATAGAAACAACGTATATGTGATCATGGTGAAAGGAAAGTGCTAGAAGGGAATGTGGGACACAGGGGCTATGAAGGGAAAAATGAGAACAGAGGAGACTACTTTATTTGAGGAGGGGAGAAGAGCAAGAGAGGATAACTGAAAATGACATAGAGAGATACATTATTTCATGGTGACGTAAAAAGACACGCATATTGCATTGCAGGGCATGGTAGAAGCAGAGGCAGGCTCTTTTAGTTAGAGACCAATGTAATCTACATAGTGAATTCTAAGACAGTCAAGGCTATATAGAGAAACTCTGTCTCAAAAAGCAAAACAAAACAAAAAGCATGTATATATAATATAGTAAGTATGCATATACATACATAAAGAATTTGAATGAAATTACTCCACTCGAGTGATAATGCTCCCTTGAGAAACATGAACTACTTAACAGGGCCCAGCATGAGAAACCTCCCTTTGAGCTGTTGGTCAGGGGAATCCAAAGAGACTTCTCAAACAATAAATACAGGTGCCGTCACCTTTGGTTGCCCCCTTAACCTTAAACCTATTGATAAAAACATCACACATTGCCAAGAAAGAATTCAAAGGAATCAAGCTAGGACTGACCATGAGGAACAGCTTTCATGGTATCTAAAGATGCTATAAGCTGCCAAGAGAAAAAAGTAATTAAAAGTTCTACCCAGCTGTTAAGCCTACAAATTACAACAGTGACCAGCATGGCAAGATACAGCCAAGGGTGCAATAGTGGCTTGTATCTCAAGGGTAACCAACAACCACCTAATTAGACTTAAGGCCTATTCAACTGCAGAAAACTCATGCATGAAAACTGTCCAACTAGCCAATTGGTCTGTAGCTGGTGAGGTCATGGACCCAAAGAGGAAGACCTACTTCTGCCACTTTCCTAAACCAGTGTCTTAGTTAGGCTTTCTCATGCTGTGATGAAACGACATTACCAAAAAGCAATTGGAGAGGAAAGGGTTTATTTGGCTTACACTTCCACATCACAGTCCATCACTAAAGGGAGTTATAGGGACTTCAAACAGGGCTAGAAACTGGAGGTAAGAGATGATGCAGAGGCCAGAGAGGACTGCTGCTTACTGGCTTGCTCAGCCTGGTTTCTTTAGAACTGAGGATCACCACCCAAGGGATGGCAACATCCATAATAGACTAATTCATTCAATCACAAATTAAGAAAATGCCTTACAGCTGGATCTTATGGAGGTATTTTTCTTAATTAAGGTTCCCTCCTTTCAGATAGCTCTAGCTTGTGTTGACAAGACTAACCAGTAAATAATACAATTCCAACTTCATTCCAAAAAAACCCTATCCTTATATTCACAAGTGTAGCTTTTAGCCCTCACCAAAAAGGCGTCTTTTGGCAGCTGACCAAGATCATTACAAAAGTCTACAAACTGGCCTACAACTGGTCAAAATGTAGAAAACAATTGACTATGGGGTACTCATTCCTAGCTGATATATTTACTACACAACCCTTACACCAAAGGCTCAGGGAACTTCTGGGATGTAGGCATATTACTGTGCACTGTGTAAAGATTATCCTTGTATTATTCAAATGCTGGTTTCTATGCCCCCCGTATCTGTTACAAAACACTGCTCCTCAATTATTCCTGCTGGTAAATAAAGAAGCTGATCAGCCAATGACTGGGCAGGGGAGAGAATAGGGCTGGACTTCCTCCCAGCCAGGGAGGCTGGAAACAGAGGATGGGGGAGGTGGGGGGTTAGGGGTGGAGGTGGGAGATCCCCATGGAGAGAGTCCAGGAGAAACCATGAGAAAACACCCGGAACCCAGAGAGTCAAATCAGAACTGAAATGCAAGTATAGCTGGGATTTTGACTAAGAAGTAGCCAGATTAGCTTAGAGGATTTAAATATAGTAATACTGCTCATTTGTTGTACCCTTAAAGCTTGTTAAATAAATATAATAGTCTAGTTTCAAATATTTGGGAGCTAGCTGGGTTAAGAGAAAAACTTCAACAAACATAAGTAGTGATTAACACTGGGAAGAGAAGGTAAGAAGACTGTAAGAGCCAGTGAACCAGGACATTAACAATGAGACAGTGTCTCATACACACAACAGTGCCTCATACACACACACATACCTACATACATAGATATGTATGTATGTATGTAGGTATGTATGTGTATGTAAGTAGCAGGGAGTTGCACCATAAATTCTTAACAATATGGTCATCTAAATAACATCTGTACAATGACAAAAGCTGACATCCCAATATGGACAGAGGAAATCTTACAAGGCGCCATACCAGAAACAAATAAGGGCAAAGGCTGCTAAGGATGAAAAAAATCAAGGAACAAGCTCTCCTGATGGGTTATCTAATCCCAGGAGGTCAGCCTTAAACACAGGCATATAAGCTAGATGGACTCAGTGGGTTGCGTAGCGGTGTGTGTGTGTGTGTGTGTGTGTGTGTGTGTGTGTGTATTTATAACAATAATTAAAGAAAGAATCCCAAAGTAAAGGAGATACAGGAAAAGCTGGAAAGGAAAAGAGATGGGATGGGGTTAGAATAAAGTAGTCATATACAAAATTCTCAAAAGGACATTTTTTTTTAAAAATATGTTGGCATTTTTAAAGTTGCTATGATTTAGAACTGCTTAACTATTCCCTGGGTTCATGTGTTGAGATGGGAAGAGTTGCATCACGCCGAACTAGGTAACATGTAGCTAACAATCAACAGAAGCAGAACTGAGACACTGGGACGGACGGACGCACGCACGCACGCACGCACGCACGCACGCACGCACGCACGCACGCACGCACGCACGCACGTGTACAAGGACGGAGTAAATAGATAGACGGACACATTCTAAGTCACATTCAATTCCTACAGAAAATGCTGATGAGGCCTAAGAGTTACAGACAGAGCGACAGCAGAATAGGGATGAATCCACAGCCCAAGACCGCTAAACTGTCTGAAAGTCTTCACTGAATATGTAAGGTACTGACTGTAGTATGAACAATGTGAACCCTAACAATTTTAAGACTGAAAATAAAGTATAAAGAATTACACTGAGGATCTGGGGAGAAGACTCAATGAAGTGCTTGCCACACAAACCTAAGAACCTGAGTTCAATCCCCAGCACCATGAACCTAGAACTCCACCATTAGAGAGATCAAGACAGAAGATCCTTTGGGCTCACTGACTAGCCAGTCTAGCCAAAATGATGAGCTCCAGGTTCAGTGAGGAAACCTATCTCAAAAAAATAAGGCAGCAAGCAACTGAACAAGACATGTAGCAGCAATCTTTGGCCTCCA
The DNA here is from genome assembly GCA_030674055.1 of Rhabdomys pumilio. NCBI lineage: Eukaryota > Metazoa > Chordata > Mammalia > Rodentia > Muridae > Rhabdomys > Rhabdomys pumilio. The sequence continues at coordinate 56,845,637 of JANHMN010000016.1, read as the reverse complement.
CATGCATACATAAGCACACGCATATACATAACCTCTCTCTCATACATAAACACTTCTGCATACTTACAAATAGCATTAATGTTTAATACTAAGCATATGTTAATGCTAAGCGTGATGGTTTGTATATACTTGGCCCAGGCCCAGGGAGTGGCACTATTAGAAGGTGTGGCCCTGTTGGTGTGTCACTGTGAGTGTGGGCTTTAAGACTCATCCTAGCTGCCTGGAAACCAGTATTCTGCTAGCAGCCTTCAGATGAAGATGTAGAACTCTCAGTTTCTCCTGCACCATGCCTGTCTGGATGCTGCCATGCTTCTTGCCTTGATGATTATGTACTAAACCTCTGAACCTGTAAGCCAGCCCCAATTAAATGTTGTCATTTAGAAGACTTGCCTTGGTCATGGTGTCTGTTCACAGCAGTAAAACCCTAACTAAGACACTAACTGAAAACAGAAAGTGTTTTTAAACTATTTAATAAACCAAAAAATGTTAATTCACTTTTGGGGAACCGGGGAGGTGGCTCAGTGAATAGAGCACTCACCAATCAAGGGCTAGAATTCGGATTCCCAGCATCTATGCAAAACCCTGGTGGGCATAATGGTCCAGTGTGACCCGAGAGCTCAGCAAATAGAGGCAGAATCCCTGGGGCGAGATGACTATCTAGACTAGCTCAATCAGCTAGAGACCTTGCTTCAATAGAATAAAGAGAAGAGTGACTAAGAGAGACGTAGAATGTCAACCTGACATCCCCATAAATATATATGAACCTGCAAGTACACATACCACCTGCCCACAAAAAAAAAAAGAAAATTCTCACTTTCATCTCTTGCTTCACAGTTCTACTTTTTACATGATTTCATAAAACAGATTGGAAGTATATTATTAGACAGACACACATATTAAAGATATTGCTTCAAAGGTGCTTAATCAAAAGTTCTCATGGAAACTTTTCTATTTATATGCAAATCTGTTACATGATATAGTTTGGCAAATTCACCTTTAGGCTGTCAGTGAATACTCCCAGAAGTGCCTTCTAGAACCAAGATGTAAAGTATCAAACCTATAATGTCTCATTCCTTTAAGACAAATACATGTTTTATGCTACTGTTATCCTGATTCTGATACTTGCTAGAGTGCATTGGACATAATAGAAACTAAAATACTTGCTCTCCATGGTAATATCCAAAGCATTTACTAATAAGCAGCCATTTTGCTGGGCTGAAAGAGTAACCCCAGGGCAGAATATATGCTGAACATCTGTGAGGCTCTGGGTCAATCTACAGCAACAAAACAATCACTCCATTTACAAACTTCTGATCAATGCTCAGCTTTTTAAAAATCTACCCCATATACAAGTGATGGTGGTGTGTCTCTGTTTTAGGTATAATTAAGTAATTCTTGTAAGTAATCTTTTTTTTTTTTACCTTTTTGCCAGACAGTAAATCTTCTCCAAGCAAATCATCTTCCAGTTCACTGGGGAAAGAAAAATGCAAAATGTCACTCCTATTAGACTAGAAAGTCAACAGTAGTCACTCAGAAATCCAGTAAAGGCTCCAGGGTATGAGAACTTCCAGGTAGCTACATTTTCCTTGCTCTACAAAAAAGAATAGATATTCTCAAGGATATATGAAAACACCTGTCTGTCAGCTATGGTCAGGCTCAACACAGAAGGTGGCTTACTAGATTTAAGCTCAGCACTATATAGAGTATTTTATTCCCTTTGAGCCTGCTAACTAATCAGCAAAATGAGAAATATATACAAAGAAACACCTAAAGCTTTCCTGTCTTTAAAAACTTATGATGTAAAGAAAAAGGTACTCAATACCATTAATCAGGAAGAAAAACAACCCACAAAGGCAGCTCAGCAGTTAGGAGCACCTCCTGCTCTTGTAGATTATGAGTTCTGTTCCCTGCACCCATGTTAGGAACTTCAAGTATAGCATAGAGGATTCAACATTCCTTTCTGGCCTTCAAGAACAATGCACTCATATGGCATGCATGCATACACACACATACACACAATTACCTTAAAATTTTTAAAGAAAAATTTTAAAGAAAAATTTTAAATTATGATGAGATTATAAAATTATATTCAGGAACTAAGGAGTGTGGCACTGAAATCACAGTGGTCACTTGCCAGGTTTCCCGGCATGCTATTTCGATAAAGTGACTAGGAACAGGTTTTCTGTAGGCTCCAGAGGGAACCTTTAACACATCAAGAAGGTTGAAATACTTCCCACTGTCTTATAAAAGGTCATTTTTGTTCAGGTATATAACGTATTCCCTCTTCTCCCCATTCCCATTTGTTCTCTTTGTTCCCAAAGCAGTTCTGTTTCTACGTTCTTATCACTAGCACACGTATGTATGTAAATACAACATCTAGGCCCCCAAGGCAAAAAACATGTCAAAACAATATTTTTGTTAAGTGAAAATGGCTACTACTAGATTCTGGGGAATCAACTTTTTGGAAGCAAATGTCTTTATAGACCAACATAAATAAGAAAAACACACTTAAAGTCATGATGATCTAGATACAGAGAGGTCCAGGAAAATCTAACTGTACCAATATTCTTACTAAGACTATTTAGGCTCCGGTTTAAAATTTCTACAGGTTGAGATTAGCACCAGTACTAAACTAAGCTATTTTAGTATGTTGTTGAACACAATACTGGAAGATCTAAGAATGTGGAGATGGAGTTGTAAGAGAAATACACACTTCCATAAAAAGCCTTTCAGAACTACTAACAACCTGAAAAAAAAAACACTCACTTTCTATACTAAAGGCTCTGAGTTACTCTAAGTTACCTGTAACTTACCTCATAACGTCACTTCATAAATAGAGATATGGACAAGAGCTTAAATAACCCGAGACAAAGAGAGATGCAAGACAAGGACTTTAAAGACTACCTTTCTGACATCTGCATAGTTCCTTCCAAGATTTTAAAACCAGTAATGTGGGATTTGACTATCTTCTATGTTACATTCCTCCTGTGAGGACAGGAAAATAAGTGGCCAGCCAATGCCCTATTTGAGAACCTGATTCTCTATAACCAAAACCATGCAAGTACTTCTTTTAAAATGAATTTCTCTCCATGCCACAGCTTTAAGAAATGGGAAATGGGGGCTGGAGAGATGGTTCAGAGGTTAAGAGCACTGCTGCTATTCCTGAGGTCATGCATTCAATTCCAGCAACCATATGGTAGCACACAACCATCTGTAATGGGATGCCCTCTTCTGGTGTGTCTGAGGACAACTACAGTGTACTCTTATTCATAAAATAAATAAATCTGCCGGGCAGCGGTGGCGCACGCCTTTAATCCCAGCACTTGGGAGGCAGAGGCAGGCGGATTTCTGAATTTGAGGCCAGCCTGGTCTACAGAGTGAGTTCCAGGACAGCCAGGGCTACACAGAGAAACCCTGTCTCAAAAAAAAAAAAAAAAGAAAAGAAAAGAAGAAGAAGAAGAAGAAGAAGAAGAAGAAGAAGAAGAAGAAGAAGAAGAAGAA
>JANHMN010000016.1:56774002-56842126 GCA_030674055.1 Rhabdomys pumilio | reverse complement strand
AAGAAGAAGAAGAAGAAGAAGAAGAAGAAGAAGAAGAAGAAGAAGAAAGAAATAGTAAATGGAAGGTAACGTCACTTTCTCAGGACACATTAATTGGGATGGTAATAAAAGAGGTCTTCATAATTATACCAGAAAAACTACAAAGAATATGCAACTTTTGCTAACAAAAGCATTTGAAAATAAGAAATAGTTTTTTAATGACTGTGTTTATTTGTCAGTCACCTGGCTATATATGACAACATAGCCACTGCTTGAGAACTCAGCCTACTGTCCTCTGGTTCCTATCCATTCTAGTCTCTTTCAACTTATTCTGGACTTGGAATATGTGCTCCAGGATTGGCTCACATAGATGTTCCCACCTGCAGCTTCTAGATTCAATCCCAGATCTGGCCTTCCCTGGGGCCTAGACAGGAACCACTATGTTCTGGGTGCGTGCTCCTCATTCCTTAAGCCTGCTCTCTAAATATACCTTCATTAAATGATTCTCAGTTAAGATCTTCTCAGTGTGTGCCTATCTTGCTTGAACATTTTTCAGATGCAGAGTCAGTATCACCATATTCTCTTGCAAATCTCCACTGATACAACATGACGAGGTTTTCATAATAACCACTCTTCCAAACTTCTCCATTATGCATCAGACAGAAGGTGTTTGATACTTAAACAGTATCAAAACATGCAAAACACAGAATCTAGAATGTGCAAACATCATACTGCAGACCATGTGGGAAAGAAGCTGGTTTACAGAGACAATTGCTCCCCATACTGAGGAGAGTAATAAAACCAGGCTTCCTCACACCATGACCAACCGCCACAGCAGGAAGGAAGGACGGACGGATGGAAGGTAGGCTGGTTCCGACAACAGGCAGACTCAGGAGCCAACCGGTATAGATTCTAACTGAGGGACTATTAGAGCAGTCTGACCACCATACAAGACTAAACTACCACAGATTAAACACAACTGACATAAGAGTCTATGCTTTAAAATTATTATAAACCTATGCTCAGAAGTAGAAGATGTTATAGGTAATTACTTTGGAAAAGAGCAATGAAAATCTCTTGTACTGGATGGTCTTGTGTTTCAATTTGACATAAGCTGGAATTATCACAAAGAATCCTCCCTTACGGAAATGCCTCCATGAGATCCAGCTGTAAGGCATTTTCTCAATTAGTGATCAAGGGTGGGGAGGGCCCACTGTGGGTGTTGCCATCCCTGGGCTGTTAGTCCTGTGTTCTGTAAGAAAGCAAGCTGAAGCCAGGCAGTGGTGGCGCACGCCTTTAATCCCAGCACTTGGGAGGCAGAGGCAGGCGGATTTCTGAATTTGAGGCCAGCCTGGTCTACCGAGTGAGTTCCAGGACAGCCAGGGCTACACAGAGAAACCCTGTCTCGAAAAACCAAAAGAGAGAGAGAGAGAGAGAGAGAGAGAGAGAGAGAGAGAGAGAGAATGCGAGCAAGCTAGCTAGCTGAGCAAGCCAGGGGAAACAAGCTTGAAAGTAACATTCCTTCACGGCCTCTGCATCAGCTCCCGAATCCTGACCTGCTTGAGTTGCAGTCCTGACTTCCTTTGGTGATGAACAGCACTGTGGACGTGTAAGATGAATAAACTCTTTCCTCCCCAACTTGCTTTTTGGTCATGATGTTTCTGCAGGGATAGGAACCCTTGACTAAGACAACTACCTAATCTGTGCCTCAGAAGAACTTCCTAATTAACAGACACACTACAGGAAACAAACCACTGTGGCTATATTAAATCCTAGTCGATTTAATATAGTGTTTGGCTCCTAGTGGTGATATAAGACAGACATGAGAGGCTTTCACATTCTGACTTGCTAAACTAAGATTTCAATGTGAACAAACTTTATATCTATATTCATGTACATAAAACACAAGGGGTTGGTTAGACTATATACAGATAAGCAGCCAAGCAGAAATCCTAGAAATCCTATCATTTTGTTTCTTCAACAAGAACTAAAGGCTTCAGTTCTGATGAATGACCTCCAAAGGCTATGATTCAGTTAAAATCATGGTGTCCAGGGTAGTGCTGGCGAAGGTAATGGAACTGAGTAGATAGGGACTAGTGAGAGGTCCCAGGAAACAGTGGGACATGAGTATGTTTCTGGCTCTAACATGAGTGGCTTTACTTGGCCATGTGCCTCTCCCATGATATGCTTCTTCTTCAGAGGCCCAAAGTTAGTGGGGCACTCAATTACAAAGTGGAGCCCCCAAAACTATGGGGCACACAACTTCCTATGTTAACTGTGCAAGCACTTCACTGTAGCAACAGACAATACAAACAGGAAGAACCAATACTTTAAAATGCAGACCTTTATCTGGAGTCACTTCAAATCATAAGAAAGGAGACACGCACCTGCACTGTATGAAAATGCACCGATACAGGCAGACATTCAAATGTAACAGGTAATGGGGAACTATGAACAACAGTCAGGCAATGTATAATCAGGAATTTTCCTTAGACGCAATATGGCTGTATGTGTAAATACTCTGTGTTTTAAAAAAAATATTCTCAAGTGTTTCCAGGTAACCTACATCTGATTTGAGGGTTTTGCTGACTGTATAGATAAAAACTGATAATCCCCCAAGTTGGCTGACGAACATTGGGTTGACAAACACTGGGTTGACCGGTGTTCTATTATAATTCCACATATGCCTGAAAGTCTGAATAAATTAACTATCGATCAGTGCAATCAAATTCAGGTAGACTGTACTCTGTTGAAAAAACTAACTTTGTCTGAACCATACAATAATACATACCTCCCCCACTTCCACCCACACAAATAAGATACATCTCTTTCACACCCTAACAGTCCTCTCTAAAATTCTGACTGAGCACTGAATAAGTCAGGAAAGGCTAACTAATCTATCTAGGTTGATCATCCAAGCATCCATTGTAAATCATCCTGTAAACCTCTAGACACTTGTTCTTGAATGAAATCAGTCCATAACCATAGTATATTTTTGTTCACTTGCCTTAGCACCTAACACAGCCCAATGTGCACCTACAGCATGCCTCCTCTAAAAGTAGAGCTCCCCCCAGAGGCACCCACCACACTGAGATGGTATCAGCCATCTGCAAGTGTTTTCTACTGTGTGTGCAACTGTGGTTTACAAAGCAGGCACATTCACCTTCACTAACTGTTAGTGAAACAAAATTAAAAGTTAACTGCTATTAAAATGGCAAAATGTTTAAAGTCTTGCTAACTACTGGGTAGGATATACACCAAAAGGTACTGTGGCATCCAAATATTCGTAGTATTGTTCTATAAACAGATGAAGCAGGTATATGCTCCACATGGCACTTACAACATAAACTTAGACCTGGCCCTGGTGCAGCCTGAAGAGACCTCCCATCAGTCTAGCAGGAAGGTTCATGACAGACAGGGCACCAAAGGGCTAGCACACTATCTTTGGTAAAGATCTCTGTAGCCAGTACAGGATCACAGACATTACAAAAGGCCCCATGGGGGAGCCCAGGTGTGCACATACCTGTCCCAGTCCTCATCAGCAGCTCTTCTTCTCCAGGACCGTTCTGCACCAGGCTTGTCAAACTGATCAAAGTCATCATCTGTGAATTAGGGTACATTCAAGTCAGTTTTGTTAAATTAAGACAGATACAAGGCAATTATTAGGACACCAGCTTCCTTAGGAGTCCAGCCTAACCCTCCAGATTATCCATATATAGCAATTATAAATCCTTAGCTATGCTGAAGCATTAGAGTTTTTAATAAAAGAAATCCAAAATATATTTATTGACTACTAGGCATGAAAATACAGCAAGAACAGCATTTTTAAATTATAACGTGTTACTGCACAAATGATTTGTTAAAAGTTAAGAGACTATAATTTTTTTCAATCTTCACATTTTCCAAATAAGTAACAGTAATAATGTAATGTACACACACACACACACACACACACACACACACACTAGTATAATTCAAGCTACATAACAGTTTTCTACTGGTCACAATTTATAAAAAGTAAAACCTGTCAAATTTTAAGGAGCAAATTTTCAGTAAGTCTAGCCATTAGGCACAGAATCAGAACAGACAGCAGCAGTGGGTGTTTTGCTGCCATGGAAAGCACTAAGTGCACAGTTTACACACACAGCACAGTTCCTATCTCAACATGGTGTCAAGAAGCCACTGAGATAGCTCAGAAATACACACAGCCCTTCTTTCTTTTGTAAAATCAAGCTATTATTTATCTTACAAATTTGCTGGGAGTTTAAGTGTGACAATATACTTTTAAAATAGGAGAGGCACCTGATAAATATTTACTTTTATTGTTAAGAAATACTGACAAATACTTATTTTTATTGTTAGGAAACACTAAAAACTGAAATTAAGGTTTTCATGTGAATCTAAGCAGTGGTGGCACATGCTTTTAATCCCAGCACTCAAGAGGCAGAAGCAGAGGCAGAGGCAGGCAGAGCTAAATTCAAGGCCAGCCTGGTGTACAGAGCAAGTTCCACGACAGCCAGGGCTACAGAGACACTGTCTCCAAAACAAAAACCAAAAAAGGCTGGAGGGGTTGTGCAGAGTCCACTCAGGCTCAGGCCCAGACCCAGAACACTTGAGTGACACAAATACCTACTGCCTAGGGCATTTCTCTAGCTCAGACTGTAAAATTAACCAGTAAGATTCTAAACCAACCCTTTAACCAGTTAAGACTCCTGAGGGAACCTGATAAAAACTGTTTTTAGCAGGGAGTACTGGTGCACATCTTTAATCCCAGCACTTGGGAGGCAGAGGCAGATGAATCTCTGTGAGTTCGAGGCCAGCATAGTCTACAAGTTCCAGGACAGCCAGGGCTACGTAGTGAGGCAGATGTGTAGGAGGGGGGAGGGAGGGTCCACAGGCTGCTTTTTAAAAATGACTATATAAAGTCTCTGAGATGTACCAAGTGAAATACAGATTACAGAAATTCACTACATGTTCAGAGCTGTGGCAGCAACAACAGACCCAGTGTTCCTCCAAAATCATAGGGTTGCTTGTCCCTGGCTCTCTAGCTGAGGGCTAGAACCTGTGACATCTTTCACCACACCCCCCAGCCTGCCTGCTACTGAGGCTTATCTGTAGGGGATATCAGTGGGGAAGGAACCCTTCTCCCACACCAAGACCCACCTGTAGGACAGACATTCAACCCAGATGTCCCCTTCAAGATAAAAACAGAAGCTTCACACTCCAGTCAGCAAAAGAAATCAACAAGCAAAGAACAGTAAGAAACCCAGGGAGGAGGAATAGTAAAACCAGCACTCACAGCCACAGCAAGGTACTACCTCAAGTACCCATTCAGGAGGGGAAAAAGCTTAGCAAAGACACTCAGACCAGCCAAGCTCAAAAGAAGTAATCTTGAAATCAGACCAGAGCAGCTGCAGGGTAAAGGTTTAGATCAAGTCACATGAAAAGGACACTTCACACTGAGCTGCCTGCAGGCTGTGCAGTACACCCTAGGTTCCAGGTTGTGAGCTGTAACCCAGGCTGGGGTAGACTCTAGTGATGCAGCTGTCTTTGAATCATCTCTACTGCTGTAAGTAACCTCTCCCATATTCCTGTTGAGTAAGTAATCCCTATAAAACTCACTGGTTCACCAAGCTGGACTTTGGTGGTATCCATACTTTGGTCTGTAGTCAATTTCTTATCTGGGGTGAGTAGGCACACATACATACATATACTCATGCGTATTTTCCCTCTCCCCAGGGAAATGACACAGCATGCACCAAAGAAAAACAGAAAGGTATAACCCTTCATACATGGAAATAGGAGGGAGAGACAGCAGAAACTGCTTGTAAGAGGCTAATAAGAACATTTAAGTAGCCATCATTGATATTTATATTCAAAGATTTATGTTCAAACTAGGAAGAACTAAAAATTAAGGTGGCAGCGCCATAGCAAAGGGCACATAAAAAAGCAAACCAGTACAAAACCAAATACATCTTGAAATTAAAACTAACAGGAGGGCTTACAAGATGGCTCAGAAGTAAAGGTATGTATCACTGGGCCTGAAGACCAAATTTCAAGTCCCAGAAGCCCATACATAACACAGGTCAGAGAACAACTTGGGGGAGTTGGTGTCTTACCTTTCTGTGGCTTCTGGGACTTGAAATCTGGTCTTCAGGTAGCCTTTTGTAAATAGTCAGTAATTGCTATCTGAGGCTTTATGGGGTTGCTCTTCTAAAGGATCCTCAGAGCTTTTGCACAACTCAGTTCTGAGACATACCTGGCAAACCAGTAAGCCTCCTATGGCTGAGAATTGCTTAGGTAATGGTTCCTTCTGACAACCTCTAGATCAGATAATAGGTTTTGTCATGCAGAAATTGACTTGTTAACACTGCCTTTTGTGCAACAATAATGCAAAATGGGTTTAAGGTTCAGTACTTGAGAGGCTGAGCCCCTGATGCTGAGAAGCCTAAATTCATTCTGCAGGGTCTTTCTTTCTTATAGACCAATCATCCTGTATAACCCTGAACACCAACATCTAACTCCTTAAACAAACATGGTTGGTTGTTCATGCAACCAACCCCCATTTCACAGTTAAGGAAATCCCTCTCCACTCATTTCATTAGCATAAGAGAACAAATTCCAAGAATTTTAGAAACTCTACATAGGGATCAGAAACAAGGCCCACTCTTTCATCATACTACATACAATTAATGCCCATCAAAAATCCTGATCACTGTAACCCCAGAATGTGCCCTTATTTAGAAATAGCAAGGACCCTGCACATATAATTAGTTCAGATAAAAACCATTCTATTAAAATGGGTCCCAAAATCAATAACTAATGTGACAAGCCACTCCCAGACACCTGAAAGTAACAATGCAGGGCCAAAAGTTATTTGTGTATCAGTGCTCACAACAGTGCCACTATAGTGGCAAAAGGTGAAAAACACAAGTACAGTCGGGGAAAATGACTTGTTTGCCTTTTTAATGTGTTTTATACACATAATATAGAATATGTTTTATACATATAATACAGGCACAGGCAAAATGTGGCCACTGGTGCAATAGTCCTGACTGTGATCTGAAGGGATTTAAGGCCTGCTCCATAGGAAAGAATTACTCCTACAACTACACATCTAGTCAACAGTCATGGCTGCAGAGTCACAAGCCGCTGTGGGGAAGCTACTATTGTTACTTGGCTAAAAAAGGCAAAGTACTCATCAAACTGCCTCCCGAATATTTTGTTTACATCCTTAAGTGAGACTTTCTTTGACTTTATCAAAGAAGCTTCTTTTTGTAGTGGTTACCAGGCAGTGATTACTGCAAACTCAAAACTGATCAAAGTGCTGACAGTGGCTGTTCCATGTTCAACCCTAAATCAAGTATCTGTGATCACCCCATCCAAAGCTCAGGGAATATCTTAGAAAAGGGGCACAAAGAACAGAAGAGCTGGAGAAAGAGGCTGTCTTCCAGACATGACACGGCACAGCAGCTGTGACCACCTCACAAGATGACTCTGTTCCACACTGTATCAAGGATGGAGGAAGGTTTTACAAGACTTCCCTTCCTCAGGAAAGTATAGGCAGTTATTGCAGTTAAGTAGGAAGAACTCAGGAGGACAACCTCCATTCCCATGAAGATCTACTGGGAGTTAATGGTTGCTGGAAGAGTAATTTTCTTCAATGCTATAGCCACTGTTAGGTTGCCTATTTGCCTGTGTGAAAAAAGAAAAAGTCTCTCACCCATGTTCATATAACTAACTCCAACAAAACTCGAGTCAACAACAAAAGAAAAAGACATAAAAAAGGTGGACTAGCTGGGAAGATGATCAGTAGGAGTGAAAGGAGACTACATAGGGTAATGAGGGTTGAATATGATAAAATACATTACACACAGTATGAAAAATGCCTTAATACTAAAATCTACTATATTTAATAGCACGCTACTAAGAATGTAATAGTATTAATTTGAAAATACAAAAAAATACTAAAAAATAGACTAAAGCTGACATTCAATTTGTAAAAAGCTTTAAAAGGTACAATGATAGAAGAAATAGAAAGAAGTAACTTTAAACCCAGGTGTAGTTTCAGAGTCGAGCACTCTTCCAACACTTAATACTTTTCAAACTCCCCAAAACTTCCTCTAAGAGAGCAGCATACAGTTAGCACAGCCCATGTGTGCTCACATGCAACGATAATTCAAACAACCTCTGTAACCAGATTAAAACCTAAAATGAAACAGTATTTGGAGAAGAAGGAAAGTTCCTCTCTTTAACAGGGCATATAGATGTTTTCTCTCTTTAACAAAGCATACAGAGCAAGAAACTATCGGCAAAATAGAGAACAAATTTATAAATGAAGGAGGTATTGAACCCAGGAATGCACGGTCTGTTCAACACAGAGAATCTATTAACACAACACTATGTTAAGAAACTGGAAAAGAGGCTGGAGAGATGGCTCAGCAGTTAAGCGCACTGACTGCTCTTCCAGAGGTCCTGAGTTCAATCAATTCCCAGTAACCACATGGTGGCTCACATCCATCTGTAATGGAGTCTGATCCCCTTTCTGGTTGGTGTCTCTGAAGACAGCTACAGTATACTCATATACATAAAACAAATAATTCTAAAAAACAAACAAAAGAAACTGGAAAAGGGAGATCCATGATTACCTCTGCAACCTGAGAGGTACTTGATTCAAACACTATCAACAACCTATATAGCAAAAGTCACACTCAAGGTAAGACATTTAAAAATCAGCCACTAAGCTGTAAACCAAGACAAAGAGACCAGGCCATCTCTCACCAACCACTGTACTGGACTTGGTATTGGAGGGACAGCCAATACTTTCTACTCAAGTACCTGGCTTCCAAAAAAAGAGAGACACAGATGAAGATACAACAGGTACAGCTATATAACTAAAAAAATCTCCAAATTATTAAAATTATTAAAACCAGCGTCCAATTAGTTGTAACTGTCACAATTACCAAAGTGTCCTGGTTAGCATTCTGTCAATTTGACACAAGATAGGGTCATCTGGGAAGAAGAAACACATTTGCAAAATGTGTCATCAGACTCATCTGTAGAGCATATTCTTGATATTTGGTGTGGAAGGGTCCAGTCTACTGGGGCAGTAGTGGTCCAAGAAAGCAAGCTGAGCAAGTCATGGGGAGCAAGCCGATGATAAGCAGCACTCTTCCATGATCTCTGCATCAGTTCTTACCCTGACTGATGGACAGTGATGTCACAGTATATGCTAAAATAAACCCTTTCCTTCCCAAATTGCTTTTAGTCAAGATGTTTTTATCACAGCAACAAAAACCTTATAATACACAAAGGCAACAGGGGAACTTTTGTATTTTAAAGCACTAAGAAATTTGAGAATGTAAAGGTTGAAAAAACCAAACTAGGGCTAGAGAGATAGCTCAACGGTTAAGAGTTCAATTCCCAGCAACCACATGGTGGCTCACAACCATCTATCTTCTGTCATGCAGGCATACATGTAACTAGAACACTCTTAATACATAAATAATCTTTTTAAAAAAACAAACCATAGGGCTGGAGATATCTCAGTGGTTTAGAGAACTGACTGCTCTTCCAGAGGTCCTGAGTTCCAATTCCCAGCATGGTGGCTCACAATCATGTGTAATGGAATCCGATGCCCTCTTCTGGTGTGTCTGAAGACCACTACAGTGTACTCATATACATAAAATAAACCTAAAAGAAACACTGTGTCAAAAAAAAAAAAAAAAAAAAAAAAAAACACCTAAAATGACAATATGTCAACTAGAAAGGAAAACAAGGGGCCAAGAGATGGCTCTACAAAAGGTCCTGAGTTCGATTCCCAGCACCCACATGAAAGCTCACAACAATCTGTGATGGGATTTGATTCCCTCTTCTAGTGTGTGTGAAGACAGAGCATTCATATACATTAAATAAATATTTAAAAAAAATAGAAACAAGTATAAAAAATTATATAAACTTTATGTTATAAAGGCCTGGGTTATTCACTCAGGCATCCTATGTCTAAGTACTTTGCATAGTATGCATACTTAATTAACATTTGATAGATAATGATAAAAAAATAACTTGACAGTGGAAGTCTTTATACTGGATGAAAGAATCCATACTATAAAAATACCACTCTTAAGCCAAGCATGGCAGTGTATTTATATAATCCCAGCATCATGAAGACTGAGGCAGGAAGAGGCAAGTTCAACACAGAGACACTGCCTCAATCAAAAACCTACCTTACAGAAATTATGTTAACAAATCTATCAAAATCCAAGTCACAATACCAACAGAATTCTGCTGGATTCATTCTCCTGGATGGTGAGTATAACGTTCATTGTTTTTAATGCATCAGGTTAATCAAAAAGCATTCTGGAAAGCATATGCTGTATTATAAGAACATGTGCATACAACATGCTAATAAGCCCAAATGTTTAAAAGCTACTAACTGGAAACCCTACATAACAGAAGGATGGGGACTTCAGTACTTGAAAGCACAGAAGGCCCAAGTTCATACCATACCCAAAACAAGGCCTTTTGGGTTATACAAAGGCATGTGCAAAGAAAAGAGGAAGTGACATGGAGAAGTCTAAGAGAGGAAAATGTTCAAGAACAGATACATGTCACAAGGTAAAGCTAAAACTGTCACAATGAGTTTAAAACAAGGTCACAGGGAAGACCAAAGGCCCAATCATTCAAACAAGAACTTAGAAACAAGAAATACGTTTGGTGCCCAATTTTTAAAAAGTGAATGAACAAGTAATTAAAAGGCACATAAAAATTCATTTGAGCACTATAAGTAGTGTAAAATACAGCACTGAAGCTACTTTTCCCATCTACAGTAGCAAAAATTCAGACTCATTTAAAAGAGAAAGGGAGTATTTGACTGACGGAATGACAGAATGGTACTGAGTGTTGAGGATGACTAGAAGTAGCTATCCAAACTCTCCATATATATGCCTCAGTGAGCCCAATCTTAAAGGTATCCATCTTCAGACATTGGCACAGGACAAAATCCTACAGTGAAAAAGAAAAATAAATGAAGATGCTCATGAAATACTAATGGTAGGTGGATGCATCTCTAATCTACAGACACAGAAATGGTTCTCAAGTAAATAAGCAAACCCAGAATGATACATATTCTATTCACACTAGTAAAGGTACACTGTTACCTGTGTATGTACAAACATGCACAGGATCACCTTCCAAGGTGGTTACGTATACAACAGATCTTTCCCTATCTGAAAAACTACACTCAAGGACTGAGAAGATGTCTGTTAATGAAGTGTTTGCCACACAAGCATAAAGACCTTGTCCAGATCCACAGTACCAACATAAAAAACTGGACCAGAAGCTTTTGAATCCATTATCCCTATGCTAAAAGATGGGAGAAAGAAAAGTTGAGGAACCCTCTGGTTTACTGGCCAGACATCCTAGCTCAAGCATATGGATGGATTCCATGCTCAGTGAGAGCCTGTCTCCAACAGTTGAAGAGTAACACATGGACCACTGTCCTATACGGACACACACCTGCACACACTCATATGAACACATATATAATGCATGTGCAGGGTGTCACAAACACACCTTACAGTCATTGTAAAATTCATTTTAACTTGCTAGACACAGTAGAACTGAACTTGTCTGGCCACTGTAGTAACATTAAACTGACAAAAACACAGTCTTAAAAAAACAAAAACCTAACAACACTGAAATGTTGATAAATGTTGACAGTGGGCTCAATCTATTAGGTATGTCTAAAATTTCTCAATCTTTCTCTTTAGTAAGATTGACCCAAGAAACAAAATTTTACAAGTATGCTTTATTTTCCTCATCTATAAAAATCAGTGTATTTAAGGTCCTAGATTACTTCTAAATTGTGAGACAAGGAAGGCACTCATCCGAACCCAGTTCATGAGCTGTTTTATGAACTGTTAGGTCTTTTTTTTTTTTTTTTTTTTTTTTTTTTTGTTTTTCGAGACAGGGTTTCTCTGTGTAGTCCTGGCTGTCCTGGACCTCACTCTGTAGACCAGGCTGGCCTCAAACTCAGAAATCCGCCTGCCTCTGCCTCCCAAGTGCTGGGATTAAAGGCGTGCACCACCACCACCCGGCTTCTCTGTGTAGTCTTGGCTGTCCTGGAACTCACTCTGTAGACCAGACTGGCCTCGAACTCAGAAATCCACCTGCCTCTGCCTCCCAAGTGCTGGGATTAAAGGCGTGCACCGCCCGGCAAACTGTTAGGTCTGAACATACAAATCAGCTTGGAGGGGTTTTGCTAAAATTTATGTTGACTTTTCATTTTATACTGCAAAGCAACTACTAGACCTTGAAATGTATTATTTGTTCTAGGATGTGTCCTTAAAGACTGACTTTTGCATTTATGCTAATCTCCAATGTCCAATGTGCAATATTCTCTTCACCAGCCAAGGCCCCATGCTTCTCCCACCCTTACTTGGCAACAGCTACTATCTAAAGTTATGGGCATGCTTCATTCCTATAAGTACCTAAGTCTCACACCGACATAACTGTACCTCTATGATTATCTATTTTGGCCACCTAGAGATTCCATTAGTTTCTGGTTACATTCTAGACATTGAAAATATTACTACGATTACCACCACCACCAAACCCTGCCCCCAAACATCAACCCCTTACAATATTGAGATAATTTTAAATGATAAGTCTGGGACATTTAATGGATTTAATGATGCAGTTAGATTAGACCACAAGCAGGTTTAATTGGGGAAGGGGTAAAGACAAACACTCACTATGCAGTCCAGGTGCCCTCAACTCACAACCCTCCCAACTCAACTCCCCAAGTGCTGGGATGATAAAGCCATGCCAGGTGCACACCAGCCTTTTGATGTAATGAAACAGAAATCAGAGTACACACTGGAACAGTCCACACTCTAATTACCCATAAACTTTGTGTAGTACTAAATCACAATGTCAGTGTGAGATCTAACTGGAAAACTCTGAAAGCCACTGTGCTAGGTGATAAGCACAGGAGGGGTCAAGTAAGCAGTCTATAAAGAAGGTATTACCTACAATGTAAATGGTTACCTACAGTGTAATGGTTTTGTTGGCTCTACAGCAAACATTACAGATCTAATGGACAAAAGGGTGCTGTTTTCTTTTAAATGAAATTATTTCAATCTCAGAGATTATCATTTATCAAGTATTTGCTGAACACATGTACAAGGTCAGGAACTTGGGGTGCATGGCATTGCAGGCAAACATGCTTGTGCTCACAGGTCTTTAAAAAAATTTACAGATTATGATAACTGTTCAGGAGAAAAAAAGTGTGATACTAGATGGAGACGGAGGACTGAAGCAGGAAATAGATAAACAGAAAGAAGTCAATGATTGAGCTAGTAAGGTCTCCTCCCTCAGGAGCCAGAAGTGGTGAACCAGGAGATAGTTACAGGACATTTGATCATACTGTGAACCCCAAGATTGTGTTACTTACTGAAAAAAACATGTTTCTAGTTGTGTTGTATCTCAGCCTTAGCACACACCTTTAATCTCTCTGCTGAAATAAAGACATGCCCTTAGTACACACTTTTAATCCCGAACAAGGAAAGTAAACCTCTACCTGTAAAAGCTGCCTCCTCCCACCCTCCTTAATTTCTTTCTTTCTTTCCCCTGCTTCTTAAATATAGACTGCTTACTTGACCCCTCCTGTGCTTATCACCTAGCACAGGGGCTTCCAGTTTTACAGTTACATCTCACACTGACATTGTGATTTAGTACTACACAAAATCCATGGGTAATTAAGAGTGTGGCCTATGCCAGACTCATTTCTGTTTCTACAACTAAAGGTTAGTTTGTAGAAGAAAGCACCAATGTTTGAAAGGGATGTCTAATTGAGTGGCAAAGTGACAAATGAGTGAAAGATTTGACAGAACAGGCTATGCCCAACTCTCAGGAGAAGACAGAGAAAAGGGAAGCTATTTAAGAAGCAGGGGGAAAGATAAGAAGGGGGGGGGGGGGGGGGGGGGGGAGGAGGCAGCTTTACTGGGAGAGTTTTACAAAGACAGGTTGAAGAGAGAACAAGTCAGAGGACAAGGAGCCAGAAGATTAGAAGAGATTGCTAGTTAGTCTGAGGCCAAACAGAGCAATTCAGAAGCCCAGAGAAACCAGATTGAATCAGTTAGCTTGGAGAAGAGTTTGAGTCAGAACAGCTAGGTTGAAGCAGCCAGGGTTCTTCAGAAACAACTTCCTCAGCAGTAAGTCTCAGAGGAGGCAGTCCTGGAGTGAGGAGCTCAGGCAGCTCCAGGACTGCAGGGCTGCTGAGTACCAGGGTGGAGGAAATTCAAAACAACTTGCCTACTTTCTCAAGGAGTTTGGACTGAGTCTAAGCAATGGGACCACTGGCAAGATAGTGAGATGGAAGAAAAATTCCAAAGTTCCAAAAAAAAAAAAAAACAGCCTAGCCCTCTAAAATTATAACCCTCAAACTTTCTGGCTAAAAACGAATATACAGCCCTCAAATTTTATTTGTGTGGATATTTTTCAGTCTTTACTATTGTTTAAAGTTTTAGATGAGACACTTATAAGATCATAAAAGCACACAGTCCCCAAGCCATCCATGTCAAGTCTTCACAAGCCACATAGTCTCTGGAAAACCCCAATTCACACTAGTGAAAACAAATGGAAAATGAAAATATCATCTTCATCTTTTCAATAAAAACAGCTTTGATCCAAGGGTTCCCATAACACTGAGACTCAAATATAAAACGTTAGTTTTTACCTTCTCTAATCATGTAAGTCAGATAAAATGTATTTTAAACATTTAACTAGAAAGCCTCGAATTTGTATGTTAAAAAAAAAATCATGTATGTAAGCTGGCAATGACATATACCATACCACATCCTGCCAGAAATGGCATTCTGGCATGTAGCCTCTGCCGTTTGGTTTTTCGTTTTATCATACAAACATTCTGGTATTGAGGTCAGAGTTCCTAAGCAAGGTTGTTTAACATCTCCCCGCATCACAAAACACCTCCGGAACATGTTGAATAGCTCAAGTGTCTATAGCAAGAACTAGCTGGCAAATGCTTTTATTGTTCAAATTTTACCATGTGAGGGTTCTTTAATCCAAGTCCTGAAACGTCATTTTTAAAAGTATTGTTCCACATCTTTAAAGAAAAGAAGACCCTGATTCAACAAAACGTGGTTTTACTAATAACTGGCTAGTCTTTCCATATCATCTACGATTGCAAAACGAAAATACCCAAACAACTGGTTCAGTAACTAACCCTTTGTACACGGTCTTTATCCCTTTCAAGCACACGGCCAAACACTTACAGGTTTTCCCTAGATGATAATAGGTTTATTTAAAACACTCTAATAAACCGCGAAATTCTTCTTACATTGAGTGAACTGCTTGCCTCTGCCCAGGGCGAATCTTCCAGGAAGACTGGAAGTCGCCAGGGCCGCCCGACCCCCGACCCCGTCGCGGGCCCGTCGCCGATCTCGCGGCGCCACCTCGGGCCTAACGCTCTGCGCTCCGGGCCTGAACGGCGCCGGCAGGCCCGGGGCGGCTCCAGCTGTGGCGGGGCAGCACGAAGGCCCTACAAAAAGGCTACTAGGTCTACGGCCCCCGCCGCGGCCCACATACCTCCAGCGCCTGCTCCTCCGCCCGCGCCCAGGGCGGCCGCCATGGTGGTCCCCGGGACCGGCCTTCAGCCGTCCCCCGAGCCCCTGGCGGGCCGACAGCTCTGGTGCGGGCCGGGGAGGCGGGGGAGCGGCGGGGGCCGGCGCCCGCGAGCGAGCAGAGGCGAGGCCCGCGCGTCGCGGTCCGCAGCGGACCCTCGCCTCCGCAGGAAGAAAACAACACTACGGCAACATGGCCGCGCCGCGGTGCACGCCGGGAGGAAGGCGGGCGGAAAAGCCAGCCGGCGGCGGGTGGGCGCCCGAGGTCCCTGGAGCCTGACCGCCAGGGAGGGCCCGGCGGCGCGCGCTAGAAAGAGCAGCGCACAGAGACGGCTTCGGCCGGGCGAGAAGGCCGAGGCTCCAGGCGAGAAGAGTGTGGACGGCCGCACGCCGTAAGTCGAACCGAAGGCTGTCATAAATCGCCTTGCAGCACTCGGCGCGGCTGCGCTTTACGACGGCTGAGCCGCCGTCGCAAGTGGAGCTGAAACGCCGCCGGAGTCGGTAACGGCCGAGTCTGGCTTCCTCGCGACCGGAGTTGAGGAGCGCGAACTCTGCACTGACGCACGCGCACTCGCGTTCGCGCTACCTGGGGGAAACCGTAGCGCGTGGGGTCTACGGAAAAGAGAGGAAGTGTGTTGCGGTGGAACAGGGTCCGGGAATGGGGTTGGGTACCACAGCCTCAGAGACCGACTCCAGAGCATCCTAAAGCAAGCCCCGAGCCTAACGCCTTAGAAGAGGAGGTTTCAGGCCAAAGTGAGTTGGAAAGGCCGGGGAGCAGCGCAGTGGGTCCCTGGAGAAGCCCGGCATGGAGGCTGGTCACAGTGAGAATTCCATACTTAAAAAGAATAGTTTCTATTTGAAACACTTCACCTGAGTTAATTAACGTTTCGAGTATGAGTGAATAAAAATGTTGTGCACCCATAGAATGAAGTAGAAGTTTTGTGGTGATCTCATCAAAGATGTCTGCCACCCAATGTAGTCACTGACCAGCTAATGAAGACTTTCTACTTACTAAATAAATAACGTAATAAATGAAGTGGAATCGTGAATGAAAGCACAAGAAATAAAGAAAGTTAGACCATTTGCTGTATACTATATGTCTCCGTAAGTCATGCATTCAACCAAAACATGGAGTTAAGAGATGGCTCTGTGGTTAAAAGCATATACTACATTTGCAGAGGACCAGTGTTCAGCTCCTAGTACCCATGACAGGCAGCTCACAACCACCTATACCCCAGCTCCAAGGGATCTGATGCCCTTTTCTGGACCCAGTGCACCTACACACGTGTACATACCCCCCACACATGTACACATTAGAAAAAAAAACATAAAACCTTTTTTAAAAAGAGGAACAAAACATATGATTGATACCAGAAGAAAAACAGAATCAATGGAATTAAAAGAATTTCAGACAATTATAAATATCTTCAAAGCATAGGGGGGGAAAATAAAGTCAAAATAATGAAATAGATGATATGAAGTAAAGTTTCCAAAAGCTAGGCTTGAAAAAAGTATTTAGTAGAAACATATAAGAGAATAGAAATTCCTAGTTCTATATCAGAAATGTACACAATTCCCAAGCTTACAACTGAGAAAATTGAAATTTCCTTCATCCAAAAGATCAAGATTTCAAAGCAAGTAAGTAACTGAAAATCTGGGGTAAGATGCCTCTAAAGGGTTAGGACTTTGTCACAGTCACATGATAGACACAGGCAGCTCCATAGGAACTGGAAATCAGAGTCAACCAAAATGGTTAATGAACTTGTAAGTGCCATGAGTGAAATATGGTGAGTTTGGAGCCCCTAGACATAGAGTAAAAACACTGGCTCCTGTGTAGGCTTCTCCCTGAGCTATACCGCATATTCATGAAAGGTGGGGAGAATACCGAAACTACCCATCACTGTGATAGCTGATTTCCACTTAAAAAATTTCACCCCCACACATGTCTCTTTTCAACCTTCTGAGAAGATTGTGAATCTTCATGGGGGAGCAAAAACTGAAGCCACAGGGCAATGAGGAAACCCAGGTCCACTGTGGGAAGAGCACAGAGAAATACAGACAGAAGGAAGTACATGCTAGTGGGGCACAATGGATGAAGTAGGACTAGAAAGCCCAACCGCCACAAGAGTCAAGGACTGCCTGCCTGGCATGGAGGCCTGAGTCATCATCAGTGGACCCCGCTTTCCTCTCCTGTCATGGAAGTAACATACCACGTGGGGAAGGGCTACCGGTGGGGCTAGGGATAAAGTACTAGTCTATCCTGTATAAGGCTATGGCTTCATTCCCCACCACCAAAAAGGAAACAAATATTTTTAAAACAAGTGTCAAAGATGGGGCATGTGGACAGGTACACACTGGTAATAGCTGCCTCTGTGAGGCAGAGGCAGAAGGATTGCTTCAAGTGCATGGCCAGCCAGAAATCCACAGCTAAACCCTGACTTGAGAAAGAAAAAGGGAAAAAGGGAAAGGAAAAGCTAAGTGCAAATAACATGAATTCAGTTGGGAGTCATATGGGGCTGATTCAAGAAGAGTGGACAAACGAAATAACTACCAATAAACCAACCCACATCACATAGACTGCACCACTAGACAAATTGGGAACTGTCTGAGCACAGAGAATCTAGTATTGTGATTTGCATGTGGAACGTGCCCCATAGGTCTATGTGTTTAAACACTCGATCCCATCTGAAGGTGCTCTTTCAAGGCTGTTGAACCCTTAAAGTTGAAACCTGGTTGGCAGAAGTAGGACACTAGGGAAGGTCTTTGAAGGTTACACCCCATCCTTATTCAGACTCTTTAGTTTCTAATCAGCCAAGTCAAGTCGTACAGCAAACTTCCACTGAACCACTCCTGCCATGATGCTCTCCCCCACCAGGTTGCCCCTGAAACCTGAATCCAAAATAAACCACCCTAATGAATGTGCAAACTGTATGCAGGCCCTTTGGGGAAGCCTGGCAGTTTC
The DNA here is from genome assembly GCA_030674055.1 of Rhabdomys pumilio. NCBI lineage: Eukaryota > Metazoa > Chordata > Mammalia > Rodentia > Muridae > Rhabdomys > Rhabdomys pumilio. Next base: position 56,823,541 of record JANHMN010000016.1, on the reverse strand, counting down.
TGTAAAAAGTAAAAGTGCATGTATCTGGTCAGTGAGATGGCCCAGCAGGTAAGTGCACTGAACCTGACAATCTCCAACCTCAGTTTAATTCCCAGAGCCCACAGAGTAGATAAGAAGGAAGGAAGGAAGGAAGGAAGGAAGGAAGGAAGGAAGGAAGGAAGGAAGGAAGGGAGGGAGGGAGGGAGGAAGGAAGGAAGGAAGGAAGGAAAGAAGGGAACAAAAGGAAAACTGACTTACACAGCTTATTCTCTGACCTCCATGCACTGCCAGGGCATACACACATAACAAATAATATTTTAAAGGACACTTACTATATGACCCATCACGTATTTACCCAAGTGAACTAAAGATGGGTGTACACAGAAAAACCCGTATGTTTATAACTTTCATGTCAGTACTCATAGCAGGCTTACCTGTGTCAGAAATAACGATCATCCTTCAATGGGTGACTGGATGAATTGGTAGGTTCATGTGATGGAGTAAAACTCAGAAATAATGATTGAGCTGTTGATTCACACAGCAATGTGGGTGGATCTTTAAATGCACTCTGCTACATATTCAGAAGGCTGAGCATATACGTTCGTATACATTCTAGAAAAGGTAAAACTGTAGAAATAGAAAAGCCAGTCAGAGGTTGCCAGGTGGTGAGGTGATGAAAAACAGACTTATAAAGGGCTAACCCGAGAGAAGCAAGGGTGATTGTCTGTTCTGTAAAGGTCTGTGGCATCCCACACATGATTTCTCAAAGCCTGTACACTTGTACAAGGGCTGGGGACATAACTCAACAGTAGACCCCTTAATTAGCATATGTAAGACCTGGGGTTCAATCCTCAGTATCAGCACAAAAATGTAGTTTAATCTCATCAGCAGTCTGAAATGACTGCATATCCATGCTGAAAAACTCCACTGTGGTGGCTCTTCTTGGTTGTCAACTTGACTATATCTAGAATGAACTACAATCCAGAATTGGAGGACTTACCTGTGATCCTGAGCTTGAGGCTGGAAGATACAAGTTTACGACCTGGATTGTAACATGGAAATCTTGAGGCACAGTGGCCATGAAAAGATTAGGACCAGGCAAGGTAGTACACACCTTTAATCCCAGGAGACGGAGGCAAGGATATTTCTGAGTTCAAGGTCAGCCTAGGACAAGTCCCAGATACAAGCATAGTGGTACACACCTTTAATCTGAGCCATACCTGCTGCTGGAGACCTCCATAAGGACTTTGGAAGAAGGAAGGCTCACTCTTCTTCGACTTACTTCCTTACTTGCCAGCACATCTGTTAGAAACTACTTCTACAGATGACAAGCTCAAACAACTATCCTCATGGGACTGAGCAACTACTAGATTCTTGGACTTCCCATCCACGCTGCCCATTGTTGGGTTACTTGGACTACAGACTGTAAGTCATCACAATAAGTCCCCTTAACATGTAGAGACACTCCATAAGTTCTGTGATTAGAGAACCCTGACTAACACACCCACAGTGCTCAGACTTTTGGTTACTCTGTGGGTTCCTTTTCCTACCACCCATTTACACCCCTATTTCACCCTTCCAACCTCCCAACCTAGGTAGGAGAGAAAGAAGGCTAGAGAGGAGAGGGGCATTGATGCTGTTAGACTACTTCCTGCTGATTAGAGACATCAAGTCCCTCGGGGGCAACTTTGATCCTCACTGTTGGAAAACCCAGTTTCTTCTCATCTCTTTGTGCGTGACCACTTGACAAACCACAACAGCAGCAGCAGGGGGGGGAGGGGAGGGGAGAGAGAGAGAGAGAGAGAGAGAGAGAGAGAGAGAGAGAGAGCAGAGAAAAGGAGAGGGAAGGGGGAAGGAGAAGAACCACAGTAGCCCCTCTAGCATTTATATATTCTTTCAATTCCCCAACATTCAATGGCAAAAACTACCTGCAGCTGGCAAAATCATGCGTCTGCTACAGCATGAGGTAAATCATAGTCAGCTGCTGTGGACAGTCTAAAGCAGCCCCACATCCCACGACTGCTATTAGAACGAAAACATATTCCTATAACATTTCTGTGTTTTTAAAGAAACCAAAATTCTAAATACACCTCGCCTCAAACCTGACCACACCCCTACACAAGAATCAGCAACCTATGTATGATATACCAGTACATACAAGCCAAGGCTGTAATGTTCTAGGACACGGGTTCTCAACATGTGAATCAAGACCCCTTTAGGAGGTCAAATGATCATTTTATAGAGGTCACTTAAGACCACCAGATATTTATGTTACGATTCATAGCAGTAGCAAAACTACAGTTATAAAGTAGCAACAAAAATAATTTTATGCTGGCAGTCGCCACAGCATGATTACTAAAGGGCGCCACATCGGGAAGGTTGACAGCCACTGTTCTAGGAGAAAATAGTTCTTTGTGCTGTTTGGCTTGACAAAGTTTTTTTAATGGGATAGAAAGTAAACTATAGACAAAAATTTTAAAGTAAGGTTTCCTAAAAATCTTTAAACATCTTTTCTGAAAAAGCCAAACAACATGCTACAAAAGCACACTTACTTAAATGTTAAGACAAAAATTAAGCCAACGGCTGGAAAGAAGGCTAAATGGTTTGAGCACATCTCTTCCACAAGCCCAGTTTGGTTTGAAGCACCCATGCTGGTGGTTACAACTGCCTAGAACTCCAGTTTCAGGATATTTGCTGCCCTCTTCTGGCCTTTGCAGGCACCTGTACTCACATGCACACATCTACATAGAGATATGCACACATACACCTATTTTTATATCTTATTACAAAAGAAGAGGAGAAGGAAAAGGAGGAAGAAGAGGAGGAGGACATGAAAGTAAATTACAAGAACACAATGTATTCTCTTCATATGGACAAAATATAAACAGAGCCAGGCATGATGATGCATGCCTTTCATCTCAGCACTCAGGAGGCAAAGGCAGGTTGTTCTCTGTGAGTTCAAGGCCAGCCTGGTCTACATAGAAACTACTAGGAGGGTCAGGACTTGCCTTTAAAAAAAAAGATAAAGACACCTTACAAAAGAAGTGTCTATGGCCAATTAGCACATTAGAACACTTTAGTCACTTTAGCTACTTTGGCAAAGAGTTTAGCATTTTTAAAAACAGAACTAGACCTGCTAGAGATGCATGGCTCAGTTGTAGGACAGTGGCTTAGCACATGTGTGACACTCCATCTCCAGAAAGGTGGAGAGAGTACTTATCTTGTGACATAGCAATTCTTTTCTTTATCCAAGAGAAATAAAAATGTGCACATGAAATATGTTTGGCATTAACAACACTGTCATGTGCAGTGGCTTCTGTCTAATAGTAACACATCATCAAACCGTGACATGTATGCATAATGCAGTGTCACCTAGCAATCAAAGGATCAAGCCACTAATGCATACAATAGAGTCAGAGCTCACAGCTACAAACAAGGCAGCCAAGTATCAAAAGAGTACTTCCACACAAGTCCACTTACTTGTCATTCTAAGGGAAGTTATCCATAGTGACAGGAAACAGATCTCTGGTTGCTGGAGTTGCAGGGAAAGAAGCCTAGTGCAAAACAATAAAAAGGGAAACATCATCATGAAACGTATTGTTGTGTCACAGGTACATACAAAACTCAAGTTCATCCAATCATGATTACAAAGTGCTCAGCCTGACTGATCATGCATGATTGTAATCACTATAATCCACTTAGGAGGATAAGGTAGGAGCATTTCAAATTCAAGGCTAGCCTGAGCTACATAGTGAAATCCTGATCACATATACATAAGCACAAACTTCATTCTATGTGAATTGTTTCTCAACCGAGTTAAGAATAACAAATTTCCAATAGTTAGGGAGAACAATCTGGTCATCTACCAAGTAAATACAAGCTAAGAAAAGACCTTTTTAGTAACAAAATTAGAAACTAGAACAGCAAGAGGCTCTTTAGAGAAATGGGAACCCCCAGTGCTGTCTTCAGTCATGAGGGCACAGTAAAGACACACTGAGAAACAAAAACAGTGTTTGCAGCCACAAGCCTGGAAATAAGAGACTCAGAGGGAAAAGTTAAGTAGAGAAAAAGTGGCCCCAGTACAAGAGCTGAGATTAGCAATGCCAGGGGAAGTTGGCATGAGCGTGGCATTCCTGCACAAAACCACGTCTCAGCCAAAGTGGAGTCTTGTTCTTGCCCCATACAGGAACCGTTCCATATAAAGCACAGAGTAAGCAGCAAACATGCTGTGAGCAGAGTAATTCTACTAAAGAAAGACCTGTTGCTCACAGGATGGTTTCAGCATAATATCTTTCACCTTTTCATTCATGTGTAAAATTAAATGTAATGAACAAGAGAAAATAAGAGCTATGCTGAACACACTTCAAATTTTTCTTACCAAAAGAGGGGAAGGAGGAAAACTGAACAACAAAAAAAAGTGAAGACAACCACAAAAAGAAGTAATCAATAAAAAGGAAAACACTATGAAGAGATTAGAGAGTGGATGAATATTATAGTGTTTGAGCCTGTCTATTAACAGGTTATTAGCAGTTATAATGTAAATGGCCTTCCAATAAAAAGACTGATGGCAAGTTGACTTATTAGGAATCCACTATCAAAGCCAGTTGTGGTGGCACAAGCTTATAATCCCAGGATTAGAAAGTGTGAGGCAGGAGAATGGCCATGAGTGTCAAGCTAGCTAGGGCTATACAACCAGACTCTATTACTAACAAAAACAACAATGATAGTAAGTAGGGGCTGGAGATGTAGATCAGTTGGTGCTTGTCAGAATATGCGCAAAGCAGGAGCGCCAGACAAATGGCGGGTGTTGTGCAGACCTGTCATCTCACACAACTGGATTAACAGGAAAAATCAGGCGGAGGAGATGACAAACACCACAGCACGAATGAATGAAGAGCAGACAACAAAACGGAAAGTGCTGACCCTGAGAGACACTGTTCCTCAGAGCACTTCTGTGCTTCAAGGAAAAACAGTCTTTAGCTATCTTGCTGTCACATCTTGACAGGATTTGGAATCACCTAGGAGGCATTCCTTGGGGCAGGTCAGAGAGTATTAACTGAGGAAGAGACCTGCCCTCAGGGTGGGTAACATCTTCCAGAGGACAGCCCAGATATAACGAGGTGTGAGGACAAGCATTGTTTCAGGAGCCTGGCTTCTTCCTCACAAAGTATGCCTGTTACTGCTGCTGACATGACGCCCCAGTTCTTACAACCTTTGGAGAACTTAGTGCCAGACAGCCTTCTTCAGAGATGGACTGGACTTCTAAGGAATTCAGCTTTGTGTACCAAGAAGCTACTGTGTTCTCAGCCACTCCAGAATGCAAACAGTTGTTGTTAGAGCACCCAGCCAGGTGTGTAAGGTGATCCGATAAAATCCCTTTACTTGAGCATGGTGTTACCTGAGTGTAAGGAAATGGAAATCTCTTTCTCTCTCTGTCTCTCTCTCTGTCTCTCTCTCTGTCTCTCTCTGTCTCTCTGTCTCTCTCTCTCTCTCTCTCTCTCACACACACACACACACACACACACACACACACTCACTGGTTCTGTAGAGACACACCACCAATCTTACTTTTTTACATCTCAGTTATTACTCTCCATCATAAAAAATTCTCTTATTATGCAGCTGTTTTCTTACCTTGGTTTGTCCTCATTATTAAGAACACGTCGTTATAAAGCCATTAAAGCCACATCATCCTAATGTGTACTGATAAGACTAAAAGACTCCATGTGAGCTGGATGGTTTCTAAAATGTATCAGTTAAGTAGTGCGTTTGGAAGTGGAAACTGAGGTCCACACAGGAATGACGTCCTTACTTCCGAACCACCTGCTAAGTTCAGTCTACTAGAGAAGCTGATATAAGTTCAGGGTCATGAGCTTCATAGCTCCTGAAGCAGAGTATGATAGTGGGTAAATTAATTACAGAGAAATGGCAATTCTAGCTTCTTTTTTAAGTGTTATTTATTTCTATTGTATGGGTATAGGCTTTTTAACCTGCATGTATATCTGTCCACATATGTACAGTTGCCAAAATGGCACGAAGATAGCACTGGATCCCCTGGAACTTGAATCAGAAAGTTATGAGCCACTGTGTTGATGCTGGGAACTGAACCTGGGCCCTCTGCAAAAGCAGCAAGTAATTCTAACCACAGAAGCATCATTCCAGAGCCCTGTTCCAGTTCTTCTAGCACAAAACCAGCTTACCTTACCACAGTCCCATCCAGATGACAGGAGATGAAGCACAAGCAAGCATGCTAATTAAACAGTGTTGATCAGGGAAACAGGGAGGACCTCTGTCAGTGATGACTTACTGTGACACATTATTTGGAGCTACTCTGGTAAGATTTTGTTTTCTATGATGAGAGAGCAGAGCATTAATCAAGCGAAGGTGTTGTGAGCACTGTGGACAGCCTGACCAGATCTCCTAAGCATTTACTATTCCCCCTTCACTATTTACATGGGAGATCCAAGAGAGAAAGTTCTGCAGAGGTGCCAGGGACAATGACACTAGTTCACCCTTGTGGTCTTGGATCTGAATTTTTTTTTATATTGTAGAAAGCAGTATAAAATTTCTGAATAGAATTAACACTAACATTAGGGATTGTGTAAAAGCAAATGAAATGTCTCTTCTGACCCCGAGGCAGCCCAGGCCTGCAGCTGTACAGTGGACCCATACAGGAAGAAAAGAGGCGGGTGGGGGGAGAATGCCTCCCTCCACACAGGAATCTCAGCCTTGCATCTGTCTGAAGATCTGGGCTGATACCAAACAACTGGGTCCTTGGTGAACTGTAAGGTCATGTTCTGAAACATTGAAAGAAGCTAATGATTAAAAAAAAAAAATCAATGCTTTCCATTGAAAAACTGGCACCATCATTCCAATAGCCATAACATGAAGATCTCAGATACTGCTGGATACATAAGCCTGGCCACTGAACACTCCAACTAAAAAGTTAGATTGAGCCAGGCTTGATGTAGTAAGACCCTATCTCAAGACAGAAATGTAAGATGCAATTTACCTTTTGTTAATAAAGTCACCTCCTGTGACATCCCTGGGCTTTCCTTGAGTGCATTTTTATGGTGTTGATGAGGCAAGAGCCAATCGTCAGTAGGCAGTGAGAGAACAGAGCCCACCGTGAAAAAAATGCAAGTTGCTCATACATTACAGCGAGAATAGAAAAATGGATTTAAAAGAAACTTAGTGTTAAAGTGGTGGGACCAGGAACACTAGAGAAGAAACGCAAAGAAGTTTGCAGATAGCTATGAGATAACCAAGGGGACCTTAGGAGAAAAAGGCAGAAACTCTAAGGAGCAAGGCCAGTGTCCATGGGGTAGCTGGCTAGCTTCCATTGAGACAGGCCCTCAGCCTCAATGTTTTTGTTAGTCTTTTTATTGCTGTGAAGAGACACCATGGCCACGACAACTCTTGTAAAGAAAAGCATTTAACTGAAGCTAGCTTACAGTTCAGAAGTTTAGTCCATTATTGTCATGGCAGGAAGAACCACAGCATACAGGCACACATGGTGCTAGAGAGGTAGCTGACAGTTGTACATCTGGATCCTCAAACGCAGGAAGATAGAGAGACCCTGGGCATAGCTTAAGCATTTGAAACCACAAAGCCTACCCCTTGTGACACACTTCCTCTAACAAGGCCACATCCACTCAGACAAGGCCACACCTCCCAATTGTGCTACTCCTACCGAGCCTATGGGAGCCATTTTCATTGAAATCACCACACTCAGGGAACATGAGTTGGGCACCATTGCTCTTTTATATACCTCTGCCCCTAATGCAGCTAATTGTAACAAATTAAATTCTAAGTAAAGATGACTTCTAACAAGAGGCATCCACCTACTCAGGTAAGAGACCAGACTATCCTACAGACAAGAAGCTGAGGAAGAACAATTACAGCTGCTTCGTGTGGCTAGAAGAACAAAGGACTTGAGACACCTGAAGTAGCAAGGTCAACAGTTCACAAATCAGAGACTAACAGAGACACACTTCGACCATCCCTGACTGATGGGCAGTGCACGAATAGAGAGAACATGATCACCATTTCCTGTTAGTGGGGGGAGGCATGCATAGAGGGTGTGGTCCTCCCAAAGGAGGGCATGAGAGCCCAGAAAACCTTTGTCCCCTTCTTATTGATGGCTCTATAACAGCCCCTAGACAGGGAAGCTCAGTAGCTCTCTCTTGGAAACGCTTCTTACTTTTCAGAGTTTCTCACACATTTCCTTACTATCTCTTAGTGTGGTGAAGCTTGCATTTCTTTTGTTTAGTCCTGTAAGAGTGCAACTTTAGTATTTGTCCGGTAAGACGGTGAGCTGGAGCCACGACCCAGTTACATCTTTGATGACTGTGAGCACCTGGCACCCTAGATCCTGTGATTAAAAAAAAAAAAAAAACTGGGTGGAGAGAGGTCCTTTTATACCCAAGAATCTCTGAATCACTAGATGAACTCACAGAGGTCATTTAATAAGTCTAGAGCAAGAGGCTAGCGCTCCTAAGCTGCCTAATCATACCTAGCTACATAGTGAGTATGTTGTGAGTTCTGGTAGCTTCTAAAATTTAGGAAGAACAAATGTACTGGCAAAGGTTTTAAGAATGGAAGAAACACATGACCCCCATATGTTTTGAAATAATGGGATTTTTATCACCTTGCAGCTTATAAGTAAACTGACATCTTTGAGAGTAAAGGGACTGACCAAGACCCCATAATCTGAACTAGGACCCACATCCTGTGTGGTGACTATGTATCATTCTATGTGGTGACTGTGCTATCATTCTCTCTGTGAAGGGAAATTAGTCCCTTCTTCGAGGGACTAATTGCTATCTCCTTAATTCTCCACCCAAATTGTGACTGTCAAGAACAGCTGGGAGGCTATGTTTTGAGCCAAAAGGCCCAGCTGAAGAATGGGAAGGATTAGGGCAGCCTTGGGTAGAATCCTGTCTTCACCACCCCAGTGTTTGCAGAGCCTGTCTTCAGAGGTGCCATAGATCCAATGAGGACCTGCCACTCCGCAGCTGTGGACTCCATCTCCTCACAGAGGAGAGTTGGAAAGGCAATGCCTGAGCAGTGCTCCTGGCTGTGGCAAAGTGCCCTTTCCCTCACCAGCAGAAATGGAAGGGAGGTGGACTTCTGGCTTCTGAGCTATGGATAAATATTTGCCGATGGTGTGAAGTCCAAACATCCGTGTGCAAAAAAAGCATTTGCCAACTGCTGTTTGCATTCTGCTTGACAGCTGACATTTATAGCACCCTCCACAGCATGCCCAGCATGTTAACAGCAGCTTGGGTTATCTCTGCCAAGAAGGAGTTTGAACATGGCAGAAGAGATGGTCACCACAGATACACCAACAGTGTGAACGATGGGACTCAAGAGGAGGGGCTGTGCTCACAGAATGAACCAGGCCAAAGTGCAGTGCTGGAGCTGTTTATTTGTTCTTCTTGTTGTTGTTGTTTTGTTTTGTTTTGTTTTATTTTGTTTGAGGCAGGGTCTTATGTAGCTTATGGTGAGCCTCAAACTCTGTAATGGAGGATGGCCTTGAACTCCTGATTCTCCTGCCTCCACCACGCAAGTTGTGAGATTACAGGAATGCACCACCACATCTGGCTGTTTTTTTGCTTTGCCAGTATTAAACTTGTAATTTGAAGACCTTTTCTGACACCAGTGGGTAAGAGAAAGGAAGAGTAACGATCCCTCTGTGTCTTACACTCTTCTCTATAAATACCTGTGACAAAGTTTAGTTAATAAGCTCAGCACAGTGAGAGATGGCCTCCAATAACTAATGACAAAATGAAACAATTATAAGGATATGCTGAATAAAAGTTTTCACCTCAGGCTGTTCTTAAGATAAGGGTGAGCTGAACTTGGGCATCCCTGAGGCAGCCAACCTTTACCTGACACGGCAAAGTGATTGACAGGTTGTAGGTACAGTGCATGGATGTGTTAGACAAGGAATGAATTTTGTCCCAAGAGATTTTGTCACTTAAGAATGTCGTGCAGTTTAAAACACAGGAATGCTGACATACGGAATTTTCCAGACTGAAGCTGTCATGGTTAACAAACAGAGCCTGCCAGGACAGGAGCTGAAAAACAAATACGAAATCGCCTTGCTGTTCAAAAGAGACAGTGTGGATTTTTAGACAATTAGACAATTTGGACAATTCTTTGGATCCTCAAAGTTAGCCTGCTACTAACCTTTGGAGCTTAGGGAGGAAACATCAATGTTTCGGTAAACAGCTGCCAACTCATAGAAGTGGATAGGGAAGGGTTATTTTAGGTCAAGATGTGGGGATTGAAGAAATGGCTCAGCTTGAGAAGGCATTTGCCACTGAAACGGGCAACCTAAGTTTTATCTCCTGGACCTACAAAGTGGAAAAAGATAACCTCACTGGCAAGTTGTTCATGCCTGTGACCCTATCACACACTAAATAAATAAATAAGACCCCATCACACACTAAATAAATAAATAAGACCCCATCACACACTAAATAAATAAATAAATTATATATGTGTGTGTGTGTATATATATATATACATATATATATATATAACAACATAACTTAGTACAATGACACAGCACTGCCTGTGACCCCATCACACACTAAATAAATAAATAAGACCCCATCACACACTAAATAAATAAATAATATATATATGTGTGTGTGTGTGTGTGTGTGTGTGTGTGTGTGTGTGTGTATATATATATATATATATATATATATAACAACATAACTTAGTACAATGACACAGCACTTGGGGGGCTAAGTCAAAAGGACTACTGCAAGCTTGGGGCCATCTTGATCTACATAGCAAATTCCTATTCAGCCAACGATACACAGTGAGACCCTATTTCATGGAAGGATGGAAGGAAGAAAGGAGAAAAGGAAGGAAGGAAGGAGGGGAAAGGGACGGAAAAAAGGGTGGAAGAAATTTTAATTAAATTTAATTTATTTATTTTTTTGAAGTGGACTCTCTCTGTATAGCCCTGGGTGTCCTGAAACTCAGTATGTAGATCAGATTGGCCTCAAAGTCACAGGGATTCACCAGCCTCTGTTGGGAGCCGACTCCTAGAAGAAAGCGGCTATCATCTTTGCAAACATCTCAAGCCAAATGCCCTGACAAGAGACTTGTTTTTCAACAGCCTACAACAGCTGAGCACACTCCGATAAACATCTTGTTTATCCCACATATCTTGTTTTGCTGTTTAGTGCCTCCAGCTGCAAGACGCATGTGGTATCCACACCTACAAGGCACGTGGCAAAGCGTATAAATACCCCGGATTTCTTTTCAATAAAGGAGACTTGAGACTTGATCAGACCCTTTGTCTTGTCTTCATTCTTCATGTCTCTTCCCCTTCACCCCCACTCTCTCTCTTGCTAGATCCTGTTGTCTGATCCCCTCGGACCAGAGCACTTAGTCCCAAACGTGGGGCAGTGCGGTTCTCAACAAGCCTCTGCCTCCCAGGAGCTGGGATTAAGGGCACGCACCACCATGCCCAAAATGAAAAGCATATTTAAAACAACAACAACATAAACTAACCAAACAAACAAACAAAAACAGCAGAGAGAATGATGGGTGAGGAGGTACTGAACTCATTCGAAGGTGAAGCCGGCCTGAGGGTGCCGTGCAGCTGTAGAGCACTTGAACCCCGCGTGGAAGCCCTGGGTGCCACCCTCAGCGCTGTGGAAAATGGCACCTTAGTGCACGACTGCAATCCTAACGCTCTATTTGAAGATGAGAAGGGCAGCACCTCAAGGATATCCTCGGATATCCCCAGCTACATAGTGAGTTTGACGCCAGCATGATATGCATGACATTCTTACAACAACAAGAACAACGATCCAATAGAATAAATTAGCAGCAGGTCGAGGGCTCGAAAGACGGCTCCCTCATCACATGCTCACCCTGCAAATGCCAGGAACCAAAGTAAAAGGGCTGCGTACGGTGGCATGTGCGTTCGGTGGTGGCATGTGCTTGTATTCCCAGCACCGAAGAGAAAGAAACAGACACTGGGTCTTGCTGGTCTAGCCTACTTATTGAGTCCAGGCCACAGTGAGAAACCCTATCTCAAAAACTGAAGCGGACAGCTCCTGGGGAATGATACTGGAGAACCTAGAGGTCGCCCTCTGGCTTCCACACAAGCACACACAGAAACGGCTCTGTGTCTGCAGACGTTTATTTTATTTTTAATTTTTTTAAATTAATTTTTATTGGATATTTTATTTACATTTCAGATGTTATCCCCTTTCTCCATTTCCTCCCAACCCAGAAACCCTCTATCACATCGTCCCTCCTCCTGCTTCTATGATGATGTGCCCCCACCCACCCACTCCCACCTCCCCGCCCTCGAATTCCCTCACACTGAGGCATCCAGCCTTCATGGGACCAAGGACTTCTCTCTCACCATCCTCCCCTACATATACAGCTGGGGCCATTGGTCCCTCCCTATGTGCTCCCAGGCTGGTGGTTTAGACCCTGGGAGCTCTGGTTGGTTGGTATTGTTGCTCTTCCCATGAGGCTACAAACCCCTTCAGCTCCTTCAGTCTTCTCTCTAACTTCTCCATTGGGAACCCCATGATAAGTTCAATATTAGCTGTGAGCATCCGTCTCTGTATATGTCAGGCTCTGGCAGACCTCTAAGGAGACAGCTGTATCAGGCTCCTGTCAGCATGCACTTCCTGGCATCCACATCAGTGTCTACCTTTGTTGACTGCACATGGGATGGATACCCAGGTAGAAAGGTCTCCAGATGGCCCTTCCTTCAGTTTGTGTCCCACACTTTGTCTCCATATTTGTTCCCACGAGTATTTTGTTACTCCTTCTAAGAAGGACCGAAGCACCCACACTTTGGTCTTCCTTGTTCATGAACTTCATGTGGTCTGTGAGTTGTATCTCGGGTATTGTGAGCTTTGGGGCTAATATCCACTTATCAGTGAGTATCTGCAGACATTTAAAGTGTGAAAGCATGAAGCTGGAGAGATGGCTCATGGCCAAGAGCATGTACTGTTCTCACAGAGGAACCAAGGTTTGATTCCCAGCACCAATGCCATGTGGCTCACAACTACCTGTAACTCCAGCCCCTCAGGGGTCTGACACCTCTGGCTTCTGTGGTCACCTGTACTTAAATTCACACAAAGATGAACACATATACATATGTTTTTTAATGTGAAAAGACAGGCCATGAACCAAGAAAAGATATTTGCAGAACACTCAATGAACATTCATGCCCTGCATATTACACAGCTCTTATTTAAAACACACAAATAGGCCGACAGGAAAATAGGCAAAAGAAATACCCAGACTACAGATGAGGAAACTCAGTAGCTGGTGGTAATATGAGAAGCTGCTGAGTCAAACACTACAAAGGAAGAAGAGGAGGAAAAAGAGGAGAAGGAACAATAGAGAAGGAGGGAGAAGAGGAATGGGGAGGGAAAAGGGGAGGAAGAAACAGACTGTGATGTAGTCACACAATGAGAACACACCAACGAGGGAAAATTCGAGTGTTTTTCTGGCTTAAGGTCACAAACTGCCTTTAGATGTCAGGTTCGCACATCTTACTTAAGCTGAGACGGGTCCTGTATCCAGCTCTGTTGTCTGTGTCCTTGCCTTCTTCAAAGGACACTGGCCAAAGACTTGGCAGGATGTTTCTCCACATATCTGGCTTGGTCTAGTTTTAGGTTGGTAATGCCACCACAGGATTGATATGAGTGTCCTCACTGATCACCGTTGGGGTGGGCACAATCATAGGGATGGTGGCTTGGATCCCATGGTGAGGTGACATCAGCCCAGTTTTCAACTCAAGTTCTCACTCCTTGTGGACCCCTGAGGATCACTGTGGATCCCTGAGGATCACATGGTCACTGTGACCATGTGATTGTTCTGCTTCTGACAGAGTGCCTTGAAGGAGGTTCCTTATCCTTAGAGATTCCTGGCTGAGTCAGTGGTTTTATAACAAGCATCAGTGCTTCCTGAGGTTGTGATCCTGCTTTGAGGGTCCTCTCTTGCCCATTAATTCCTGTCTTCAGTTATTGCATTTTGTCAACATGGAACTGTGGCCTCCTTTTTCAATCCTGTGGGTTATAACTTTTATCTTCTCAGGGTTTATTATGTTCAAAGTGTCATAGATTGGGCTAATGAATATCCCTGCCAGGTGATCCAGCATCCTTTGAGCTTCGTGTCATTTAATCACAGCACTGTGTCCACAGTCACTTGGGACAGTGTCTCCAACAAGAAGGTACAACATTACAACTAGGCCAGGGCCTCACTTCACAGCAACAGCAGAAACAGCGAGAGATGAGTCAGGCTGAGGGCAAGAGGCAGGGCCTGCTTCCCGGCCTCGGATGATTGACAAGAAGTGAGTCAGGCTGGGAGGGAGCACATGGTGTGTCAGACGAACCAGCTTTGCCCAGCAATAGCACCACACATGTAATTCCACAACAGCAGCTAAGGAGTCATGCCACAGAGGGAGGACAGCATAAAACGCCTCATTTGGCCAGTTCTAACAGGACAACACAGTAGCATCCAGAACAACTGTCCACACCCATCTCCAAAATACTTTCATCTTTACAACGACCATGAAAACTCAGGTTAAAGAGGAATCCAGCCTTTTTAAAATTTGGCTCCAAGTTCTGTTAAAGCCTACAGGGATACAGCCCCACATCAGCCGGCACGGACCAATTTATACCTTCCTTTTCCCCAGTGGTCATGCCTTCTGATCCTCTTTGTCTTTTTGTTGCCTTTTCTAGAATGTCTTACAAATGGAATCATGCCTGATGCGGTCTTCCTCGGTGCAGTGCACCTGGGACTTTCTCCACTGTGGCGTGAATCTGTACTGTGCCTCTTTTGCTGCCGTGCAGTACTCCGCTGCAGCAATGAGGCCTGTTCACCTTATCTACTCCCCAGTGACTGGGGCTGTTCCCAGCTTTGCAAGATAAGAAAATGCTATACAAAAGGCACAGAAGCACATGCCTGCCACTTCATTACTCAGAAGGCTAAAACAGGATGGGCCTGAGTTTGAGGCAAGCTGGAGCTACAAAGTGAACTCAAGGCCAGTGCAGGATACACTGTGAGAGCCTGTCTTTTAAAAAGAGGAAGCAAAAGGGGGAGGGAGGAAGAGGAAGGAAGGTAGGAGGGAAGGAAGGAAGGAAGGGAGGGAAGGAGAAAGAGAGAGAGAGAGAGAGAGAGAGAGAGAGAGAGAGAGAGAACGTGTTATAAACATTCTCAGACATAGCTATGTTTTTTTTTTTTTCTCTCCAGCAGACCAGCAGACAAGCAGACACCTGGAAGTGACATTTCTGGGTAACATGAGAAACTGGTTTCGCCCACAAGGAACTGCTTTCTGGTCTTCATAGTGAAGCCGTACCCTTCATGGGCACCATAGTTCACGAGAAATACCATCACCCCTGCCCCCATCAGCACGTGGGACTTTCAGATTGGCTGGTAACAACAACTGACCTAGGCCATTAAAATGGCTGTGGAGTGGTTGGTATTGCACTGTGGTACTGGACTGGCCTTTCCCTGATAGCAGTTAAGGATACTGTCTTTCTCTGCTCTGCCTTCCACATGCCTGTGCTGGTGACATCTATTTAAACCCTTTGCCCATTTTCTAGGTGGATTTTCTTCTCTAACCAAGTTTCTAGAATGTTTTCAATATGATAGATTCAAGCTGTGTTTTGAAAAATACTTTCCCCGGTTGGTGACATATCTCTTCATATTGTTTGCGTGAGTATGCGTATGTGCATGTATGTCTCTGTGTGTGCATGTATGTCTATAGCACATGTGTATGTGTGCATGTGTGCACGTATGTGTGTGTATGCATGAGCATATGCACATGTTCATGTGTGTGACTTTTTCAAGACAGAGTTTCTCTTTGTAGCTCTGGTTGTCCCAGAATTTGCTCTATAGATCAGGCTGGCCCTGAGCTCAGAAATCCCCCTGCCTCTGCCTCCGGAGTTGCTGGAGTTAAACGTGTGTGCCAGCACACCCAGCTTCTCTTTATATTTATAACTATCTTTCAAAGGGAGCCTAAGGCTCAGATGAAGTCTACTTAACTTGTATTTTCAGTTGGCTAAGGCCATTGGTAAATGCAAAGCAAAGATTTCTTCTATAACTCTTATAATTTAGATTTTACATTTAAGTCTCCAGTCCATTTTAAGTTAGTTTTGATTATGCTGTGAGTCCTAGTTCATTTTTTTTCTTCATTAAAAATATTGTTTCCTGATACTGAAGGTAATGCAAGCTCACTGTAGAAACATGAAATGGAGAAAAGAATAAAGTCAATCTTTATCTTGGTCCCTCTGTGCTAATGTAACCAAGTGCCACTGACTGGTTAATGTATAAAGAACAGAGATTCATCTCTTACAGCACTGGAAGCTGGAAGTCTAAGGTAAAGGCACCAGCAGGCTCAGGATCTAGTGAGGACCATACTCTGCTTCCAAGGTGGTCCTGTGTGGTTGCACCCCTGGGAGAGAGGGAGAAAGGCAAGAGGTAGTCAAAGGTGTTTGTATTAGGATCCCAGTCCCATTCCCAAGGGGAAGAACCCGAGACCTAAGCTCACTTCTTTTTTTTTTTTATATACATTTTTAATTTATTTTTTATTATCAAACCATAATTTTTACTTTTTAACACAGGAGTTATAAACACAAAAATGCAGGATGTGGGGAAGGGGATGACATAGGAGCATAAGTGTTCAGGGGGAGTACAGATATCTTTCAGAACAGGGTATCAGCTGGGGGTTCAGGGGACAGGTCACTATGACTCTGCCTATGATTCACCTGTCCTTATCTAAGTTGGTACTATCCGCCAAGGCTGCCTATTTACAAGGTCTATGACCATCTCAGGCTGGTAAATTTCCACAAAAGCTGCCTGTTTACAATCTAAGCTCACTTCTTAATCCTTTCACTTTGGCTGTTCAGTTTGAACATCTAAATTTAGGAGGGAACACATCAACCTAGAGAGAGATCACTGCCCAGAGACTCAGCAATCTGTGACCTAGGTATCTTCTTTATTAATGTATATCGTTTGATTTAATTTTGCTCATAATGCATGTAAAATGCATATCTTCCTTCTATGCATTTAACTCTGATATTTCTTATTATTACTTGGTTATAACTACATGGTTGTCTTCCTTGGGGTTTGTATTGCTGTGATAAATCACCATAAGCAAAAACAACTTGAGGAGGAAAAGGGGTTTCCTGTTTATAACTCTGAGGTTATGTTTACTCTGTCACTGAGGGAACCAGGAACTCGAGGCAGGAACTAAAACAGATGCCATGGATGAATGCTGCTTACTGGATCGTTCCCACAGCTTGCTCAGACTGCTTTCTTGTACCACCAGGGACCATTTGCCCAGGAGTGGCACCACCCACATTGAGCTGGGCCCTTCCACATACATCATCACTCAGGAATAGGCCCTACAGAGTTGCCTACAGTCCAGTCTAATGTAAACATTTTCTCAATTAAGATTTCCTATTCCCAGATATGTCTAAATTTGTGTTGAGTTGGCAAAAGTCAACGAGCACATGAGTACATGGGTCAAACATTCAGTAAAATTTTAATACTTTATCTTAAGAGTATGGGTGTTTTACCTACACATATATCTATGTACCACATGAGTGTCTGGTGCCCGTGTAGGACAGGGAGGGTGTCAGGATCCCCTGGAACTGGAGTTGTAGAAGACTGTGAACTGCCATGGGGGTGCAAGAAATTGAAGCCAGGTCCTCTGGAAGATCAGGTAGTGCTCTTAACCTGAGCTATCTCTCCAGCACCACCCCACCCCTAGGCTAGGTTCCATATTATAATTCAGACTGGCCTAGAACTCACTATGTAACCCAGGTTGGCCAAACTACAGATCTTCCTTCATCTGCCTCTTGAATGCTGGGATTACAGGTGTGAGCCACCAAGCCCAATTGTAATATATATATATATATATATATATATATATATATATATATATATATATATATATATATTTTTTTTTTTTTTTTCTTTTAAGACAGGGTCTCACTATGTAGTTAGTCCTGGCTAGCCTGATGATGTAAACCAGGCTTAAATGAAATTTCCTGATGATTTTCCTTATTGCTGAACAAGTGTATGCATTGCCTAGAACTAACTAACCTAGATGAGTAAGAGAACAGTGTGGAGCCCTTCTGAGTCCGCACCTGGTGACACCTTGCCTGCCTCTTCCCAGATGCTAACCTCTAGAGCCCACATCTGGAGACAGCTTGCCTGCATGCTCCCAGATGCTCACCTGAAGAAAGAGGCTTCATCTCACTCACCAAGTTTACAATCCTGGATATCTTATAATGTGGCAATTCCACTGCTGTATTCAGGAGACATTCTCGTGTTTGTGTGTTTGTGTGTGTGTGTGTGTGTGTGTGTGTGTGAGAGAGAGAGAGAGAGAGAGAGAGAGAGAGAGAGAGAGAGAGGAGAAAAGAGAGAGAGAGGAAAAGAGAGAGAGACCACATAGTGAGACCCTGTCTTAAAAGAAATATTTCACAGCTAGGCTAGCTGGGCTGACTGGGCTTGCTGACTCACACATGTAATCCCAGCACTTAGGAGGCAGAGGAAGGGGGTTTGGCAACCCGGTCTACATACCGCTGCCAAGGTGAACAACTGTCCCTGTGTCTCTGGATTTCAGACTTGTTCCTAAGGTGGAGTCTAAGAAGGTGTAATGAGGCCAAAGCTATAGAGAGCAGTGTTCTAGGACCCTGCCTCTCTCTCCTCTAGAGAGGGTGACCCACTGGTCTTCTCTCACACGAGTCTTTGCAAACACTCAGTGTAGATGATTATTTCAGTGCGATGTGTTGTCTTGGGATTGGTTCTTACCAGTCAGTGCTGACTCTTTTTCTCTTTCATGGTTTCTCCAGTCATCCCTTTTCTTTGTAAGTTAGCATCTCTATTAGTAGGCATGCTAAGGCATGTTCTTCATCGGACAGAAGACATAACAGAGTCCTGTCAGCTTGACATCTCTGCTGCATAATAGAACATGCGGAAGAGAAGAGGAAATGTATTCCTATCAATCTTTGTGTTGTTGGGTTTCTGTTTTCTGAAAAGTAAGAAAGACAAAGTAGATTTTTTTTGACCTTTGAGTCCTTCAATTACTCTGCCAAGTTTCCAAGACAATTAAGACATACATAATGTTTCTATGGGGTCTGTGATTGATACCCTGTGCTGAGGCAGTGTGGCGGTATACAGAGAATTGTCTCAGATATGAACATGTTAATAAAATATGAAATGTCAAATGTGTTTAAACAGAAAGAAATCAGGAGAACGCAGTTTGCCTTTCATAGGTATCTGTGCTGTAAGTATCCAGGTAGGAGCGGACCACCTTACTTGGCTTTCTCTTCATGTTGCTGGCCTGCTTGAGCCTTCATGGCGCCACCTGCTGGCCATCCTTGGCACTGCATGCGAAACGCTTTGGAGCAGGAACCAGTTTGGATGAGTATGTCTGGAAATGAGATTGTGTTTGGGGATGAGCCTGTTTCACCATGATTACCTTGTTACTGACAAGTCTTGTTTTGTGACTTGAGTCATCCTTCAGTTTATGATGCACTTGCCTCAGCCTCCCAAGTGCTGTAATTACGGACATGTGCCACCACACTTCACCTGTTTTATATTCTTAAAATATAAATTATACCTGCTTTTTGGATTGACCATTTAATAAATTCTCCTAAAGACAACTTTCAGAAGTCAAACTCAAGTTGCCAGGCTTGGGAGACTAGAGCTCTTACCAGCGGAGCTGTCTCATCAGTCTCTCAATACGAGATTTTCAAAACCTAATCTTACCAAGTGGATAATCTAAAATGAAAGCTTCACAGAGGGGCCTATGAGGTGGCTTGTGGCAGAAATTTCTCTGACCAATCTATTTGCGGTGGGAGGCCTATGATTAGATAGGAAAAAGTGAGACGGAGCTAAGGGAGGCAGAAGGAGGACATCGGAGAAACACAAGAGAAAAGAGCCAAAGAGGCGAAATGGCTGCAGGCATGGACCCACGTGGCATCAAGTAAATTGGTAGATATGAAACCTAAAGGTTAGGAATATTGAGATAACCTCCTAAATTGTGTGAGCATCTTGTGATTTGAGTATTTGCTGATATATAAACCCATTGGTTAACTTTAAGCATCTAGAGTTTTGATTTACTTGGTTGTTGGGTTGTGTGGCGGCTGACCGTGGGGTGGACGACCATGACGTGGTGGGGTGTGAGGCTAGCGTGTCCCGGAGGGAGAGCCTGCTGAGATGAGAACACCTGGCTGGATCATGGTAGCCATATTTCACCATGGTTACCTTGTTTCTCTCAAGTCTTGTTTTGTATCTCAATTCTGTCAACATGGTGCCGGAACCAGGAGCTGGCGGTCATCTTTGCACTACGGGTGCTGTTAATGCCGGAACCTAGAGCAGGCAGCCAGGCGGCCACCCATTCTAAGACCTCCCGCTACAGTGTCTCAACAGGTTAAGATAATTGTTGTCTGCCAAGCCCTAGCACCCATATAGTGGAGGTAAAGAACCGAGTCCCACAAGACGTCTGACCCCCAAATGCTACCGTGGTGCGCATGTGTCTCACCCACAGTTCATAAATAAATGTGGTTTTAAGAACAACAACAACCTTGATTAATGGTCTTGGCCACTTTTTGTTTAGAGTGTTTTGTATTTCTTGTTCACCTCCTCAGCCTTTTCTTTGTTTAAGAGAGCCCAGCTGACAAGCTTTCCCTAAGTCGAATTTTTCCAGTACACTCCCGGTATTTTAAAACTACTTTGAAATGCAAAACCTCACCTGTCCTGTGTCCTCTTTGACTTGTTCATGGAGATTTTGCTTAGATTGAACAGGGGAAAGCCGAGCTAGAGGAGACTTGTTAGTTCCTGCCGGAGGCCAGCTCTCAACCCCTTACTTTTCAGTTCTGGTAAAAAGTTCCTCTTTTATTCTCTCTGCATCAGAATAGTATTTCCCAATGATTTTATACTGGAAAGGTCCAAAGGCTGACTTTTCAGAGCAGGGCAGATCCACTCAATGATCACTTTATGCAATATGCTCGGCAGAGCAGAAGTTTGTGGACAAGCCCATGATTTGCAACGGAGAAAGAACACCCGTCTGGACATCTGTGTTCCCAATTGGATGGTGCATGTAAGACTACCGTTCTCAGTAGAACTTCTCAGTCATCAAGTGCATGTCTTAAAGGGAAGCATTAAAGCAAAAACAGTACCTCACCTCAGACAGGAAGAGATGGTTTATTCTGGAGCTAACGAGAAGTGACCATGGGCTGGGAACAGATGCAGGTTACCCCAAATCCCGTGTTCCAATATGGTAACTGCTTCAGGAAGTACTGACAGTGACAGAACAATGTGTACCAGGTGGGTGGGTTAAAGCAAGTAGAGGAGGGTAACCACAGCCTCATACACTACTAGACACATCCCTGGCCTTTGGTTTATGGAAGCCAGTGGTCTCTGATACATCCCAAAAGTTTTCACTTTCGTCCCAAAGGTGTCAGGTAGACACATAGGTGGACAAGGAATGTCTATTAATAGGGCTAAGGCTAGCCCAGGCTCTCAACTTGCAGGGCTAAGGCTAGCCCAGGCTCTCAACTTGCAATATCCTGGCTTCTCCACAACATTGACGTTTGAATCAGTTAGTTTTTGTAGAGAAGGTTCAGTTTGAGATGCAGTTCTTTCCAGAACTTTCATTCACAGAAAATAGCTCAGTTCAAGACATTCTCTGACCCTAACAGCCATCGTCGTCAGCAGGACAGCTTAGTGGCTTGTGCAAGGCCCTCCAGGTTGGGCTTGCTCACTGTTGACAGTCTCTCACAGGAGGCAGGAAAGGACCGCTGGATGCTCGGCTGAGTGCAGCTGTACCTCCCTGTCATTTACATGCAAGTCTGTACTAATTGCATGTGGCCTCTTTGTCCTGGGAGCTGCCAGGGTACACAGAGGCTGGAAGGTTGACTCAGATAGAGTGGTTGCTTTCTATGTAGCTATGGGGAAGTTGTCTTCAATGCTGGAGAGACTTTTTGGTGGTGCCGCTTCTAGGAGTTACCCATGCTCCTGTAAATAATCCCTTACCCATGTTTTGTAAGCTAGCCCAGCGAAGAAATTGATCTCAAGTTGGGCTTCAGTGGATCATACTTTGGGGTTTTTTTTGGACTCTTATGGAGGGAAGGGAATGGATGGCAAGAGCTTCTACAATTCCATTACAAGCATACATATATATATACATACATACATACATATATACATACATACATACACATACATATTGCAGTGAGCTTCGGAACCATGGACTCAGCAGGAGATTGGCACTCATTGTTAACCTCTCTTGTGATGTTTAGGAGTTTCCAGGGCAGGAGGAGCTGTTTTCACATGTTTTCACGATGCTGCCCCCCAGCTAACCTGAGCAGTGCACTGAGGCCCAGCAAAAACACACTGTGTCTACCCATAGCCTCTGGCTCCCTGTTTGATCCTACATGGCCCTTAATTCTACAGCTGCGTGTGGTACTGACTGCTCATGTAGGGCAGAGAATGAAACTGAAGAGACACAGTGGCCTGGACAAGAGAGGTTAGCAGTCAAGGATTATATGTGACAAATGCATCACCTCAAGCACGTCTTCTGCTTTGTTCAGCACAAAGGATGTGCCCCACCTACTGGAGGAGGGGAGCATTGTGAAGAAACAGAAAGCCATGCCAACCTCAGAAGCATCATTTCATTTTCAGGGATCTGAGCTATCCTGGTTAGTTTTATGTCAACTTGACACACAAGTTAGTCATCTTGGAAGAGGGACCCTCAAATGAGAAAAAAGGCCTCCAATTTTCTTGATTAATGATTAATGTGAAAGGGCGTATAGTTCATTGTGGGTGGTGCTACCATTGGTTTAGTGGTCATGGGTTCTGTAAGGAAGTGGGCTGAGTAAGCCATGGGGAGCGAGCCAGTGAGCAATATCCCTGCAATACTTCTGCATCAGCTTCTGCTTCCTTCCCTGACTTTCCTCAGTAATGTATATGCCTAGGACATGTGTACTAAATAACTCTTTCCTTCCCTAAGTTGTTCTTAGTCCATGCTTTATCACAGCAATCGAAAGCAAAGTAGGGCACGAAGTAAATGGATATGTACATGTGTTTGGATGCAGAAGGGTGTGCAGAACAGCTGTGCGGTTTCCATCGGCTCTCTGAAGCCCCCTCTGATAACAGTGAACAAGGTTGGTTTCCCTAAACACCCCTCAGCTTATTGATCTGCTTGGAGCAAAGAACAGAGCTACAAAACAATACTGCAAAAGAATTCCGTTTCTCTGCAGGCAAACCGACTATCTTTAAAGTCTGATAAAGTGCTTTAGAGCACATGAAAGAGCTGTGGGCTTGGTGGTAGTACAGGCCGTGGGAATCCCAGGAGGACCCAGGCCAAGGCTTTCTTTACAGCCTCAGTTTGCAACCGCAGAGGTCTCAGAGGAAGAAAACTCTCTCTCGCAAATCTTAAGCCTGAGGTTTTGACTGAATTTTCTATCCTTGTCTTTTAATGATCATGACTTTTGTTTGGTTTGGTTTGGGAACACAGTCTCCATACATTTTTGAACTTGAACTTGCTGTCCTCCATCCCCAGCCACCCAAAGGACCCGGATTTCAGCATGTACCATCAGACTCAACTTGTAACCACTGTTTGCATGTGTCTCTCCTCCTAGGACCCAAGCACAGGTTGCGCCAGTGGTCCCCAGCCTCCTAAAAAGCTGGGGCATTGTTCAGATTGTAAGTAGCCAGGGAACAGAGGGCCAGTCAGCAGTGAGGGGACACATGCACAGCTCCACGCTGTCACCCTTGTCACCATTAGTGGCCCAAGTAGTTCCCTTAATCTTTTAGGAACTGTGACTGAGGCCTACTCAGGATTCTTGGATTTGACAGAGGAAGAATTTTAAGACTAGCGAGTATGCAGCAGAGGTGGAGTTTTCATTAAAAGCAGACAAGCGCTGAAGGAGAGCATGGGGGGAGGGGCCGAAGGAATTAGGGAGTAAAGGGCTTCTTAAAGAAGAGATTTTTCTTAAAGATTTATTTTTATTTTATTCACATGAGCACACTGTATCTGTCTTCAGACACACCAGCAGAGGGTATTGGGTCCCATTACAGATGGCTGTGAGCCACCATGTGGTTGCTGGGAATTGAACTCAGGACCTCTGGAAGAGCTCAGTCTTAACCATTCAGTGCTGAGCGGTATTTCCAACCTTAGAATTTTCACTCTTGATTGGAAGAGTGGTCAGGAGCCCCAGAGAGGGACTCTTTCCCTTCCCATGTCCTTATTGGGTTTCCCTGCCTTTCTGTTCTCCCTCAGAACCCTGAAAAGGGGCGAGGAAAGCAGTGAGGCCTTGACTGCTGCTGGGAGACAGTGCCTGACAGGTGCAACAGCAGGCATCTCTCCACTTGGCATTCTGGAGGCTGGAAGCCTGAGATCAGTGAAAGCAACACACTGGCATCTGGCAAGGGACACCTCCTGCTTCATAGATGCTGCTTCTAGCCATGTCTTCACATGGTCCTGGGAAAAGGTGCCTCTCTGGAGTCCCTTTCACGACTAATAACCTCCACCTCAGCTCCTCGTAGCAGCGCTTGAAGAAAAGGATGTTGGTGTGTGAGCTCCCGGCAAGCTTCGAGTGGTATCCTCGGAGCTGGACAGATGCTTTCAGCGTCTCCTCTCTCATCTCATACCTCTGTTTTCTACATTTTTATCATGTTTATTAGTGTGTGCACACACATGCACAATATAAGGGTGTTTGTGCCTCAGTGGTCAGAAGACAGGCAGTGGTACCACACACCTTTAATCCCATGCAAAGGCTGGCATAGCTCTGTGAGTTTGAGGCCATCTTGGTTCTACAGAGTTCCATGACAGCTGAGGCTACAAAGAGAAATCCTATCTCAAAATACCAAAAAAAAAAAAAAAAAAAAGTGTTTCTCTCTTCCTACCATGCATGTTCTAGGGTTTTAACTCAGGTATTCAGGCTTGGAGGCAAGTGTCCCTACTGGCTAAGTCAGGCTGGACCATCACCTAATATCTTTGGTTTCCTTTTTCAGCTGAGCCAGGCGTAGGTTCATTCTAATATGATATCAGGGAATTATCTTGCCTTAAGGAGACTTCTTGCTGGGGGTCAGCTGGGGCTGGGAAGGCATGTCTCATGATTTGTTTGGCACTTTAAAAGGACAAGGAATTCCAGCCATCTACCTAGCTCCTGGTGCTAAATGAATGGTTATTTTGAAAGAGTTTGCTGCTTGCATGCCCTCACTGGCCGCCCTTCTGTGGGGATGCAGAGAAGCCAGGGCTTCTGTGGGCTACAAAACTCTGGTGCTGTCTGAGGAATGGGGATGATACCTTTTACCTACAAAGCATTTTGAAACATGTTTTTTGGCTACTCTTTTCATGCTAGGATAAAGAGCAACTGCTTTTTAGAAGTTTACCTTCAGGATTTCAAACAATATTTCTCTGAAACCCTTTCTTGAGAGGCAGTGGGATGGTTCAATGAGTACCAAGCCTGACAACCTGAGTTTGAACTTGGAACCCACATGTTGGAAGGAGAGAAATGATTTCTGTAAATTATATTCTGATCTCTACACACATACCATGGCCAAAAATGTACCTGCCAAAGACATACAGATGGGTGTTCAAAATAAATAAATGTTTAAAAAAAATTCAGTGGAGTATATATATATTACATCTAGCAAATTTTTCTGTTAGTCGATACGTTTCAAGTCAATGAGTAGCAGAATCAATAATTCTGACCCTTGTCACTGCACAGATGACGGAGAAAATGCTTCTCAGCAGGCTCTTTGATACATCACATCACACTCACACATGGGGACACCCAACTGGGTCACACAAACACTGTACCTGTCAGAGCCTCACCTGGGAACCAAGCAACGTCCTCCCTGGAGGATGGAAAAGGAAGTGACCCTTTGTTTTATTTACCTATTTATCTATTTATCTATAACACTTTTTCCTTTTATTGAAAATAATGTTTTTCTCACATAATACATCTTGATTAGGGCTTCCTCCCTCTGCTCCTCCCACTCCTCCCTACCCCCCATCTGGACCCGCCCCCTTCTGCCTTCCATGAGATAACAAATAGGTTTCCCTGGGATAATAATCAAATATAATAAGATAAAAAACATAACGAACGCATCAGAATTGGACCAAACAAACAAATAGGTGGAAATATCCCAAAAGAAGACTCAAGACACAGAGACCCACTTGATTACGCCTCGGGAACCTCATGGAAACACTGGACTGCCGTAATATACAGGCGAAGGAGACTCCTTGGTTTTGTGCTCCCTGAGCCCCGAGGGGAAAGATTTGACAGAGACATTCCATTATTTAGGACTGTGTGTTCTAAAGACTCTCTCTCTCTCTCTCTCTCTTTCTCTCTCTCTTTCTGCATAACGTCTGAATGTAGGTCTCTGTATCTGCTCCCATCTGCTTCAGGACAAAGCTTCTTTGATGATAGCTGAGCATGAATATAGCAGAATGTCATTAGGAGGTGCTTTACTGCTGCATATATACACACATATACATACATATACATACATATACATACATACATATACATACATATACATACATATACATACATACACATACATATACATACATATACATACATATACATATACATACACATACATACATACACATACATATACATACACATACATATACATACATATACATACATACACATACATATACATACATACACATACATATACATACATACACATACATACATATACATGCACATACATACATATACATGCATACATGTGCATTCATATGTACATACATATACATATATACATACATACATACACACATACATGCATACATACATACATTTATTTATTTTATAACATATGTATTCTGTTTCATCCAAGGTCCCTGGGCTATCTAGTCTCTGATTCGTGGTCACCCAGTATTGGGTTTAGGTTCTACCTCATGGAATGAGCCTTAAGTCAAGTCAGATATTAGTCACTCTTACAAGCTTCCCGTTGTTATTGCATTAGTTTACCTTGAAGGCAAGACATTGTATATTAAAGGGTTTGTGGCTGGCTGGGCATTTCTGTCTCTCTTTTGGCAGTGTGCAGAATACCTTCCTGTACCTAAGATGGCAGAGCGTAGGGGTGGAGGCTCTGTGTAGGCGCCATCTAGGACATTTTTATGTCAATACGATTGAACATCTTGACACGTTCAGTTAAACAGGTGATGTCTTCAGCAGTGGGGCCTTGCTGTCAGTGTGTGGAGAGCAATCTACACTCTCGGCAATAGCCTGGGTTGTTTGGGGGTTCCCATGGGACCCCTTTGACCAACAGATCAATTAGATTCAATTCAATTCCAGTATTGGAAACTTCAATTCTTGACCAAGTATGGCCTGTTGAGATGATGTCTCCCTCATTATTTGGTTATTTCATTTAGATCATTATCATATATGTTTATTTTTAGGAAGTTTCTACCATCTCAGGTTTCCATACTACCCCTCAAATGAATCGAATTTTAGCTGTCTCTTCCCATATTTCCTCCCACAGCCCCCTCTCCCCTTTCACTTGATCCTCTCATTCCAGTCTATCCTCCCTATGCATATACCATTCATCCATTATTACTCGTTCTATTTCTCTTCCTAGAGAGATCTGTCTGCCCCCTGGCTTCCAGCCTCTTACTCTCTACCTAAGCTCTGTGTTTCTACAGATTGTCACGTGGTTATTATGACTTAAGGGCTAATATCCACGTATAAACCAATACATGCCATATTTGTCTTTCTGTGTCTGGGTTACCTTTCCTCAGAATATTTTTTTTTCTGCTTCCATTCATTTGCCTGAGAATTTCATTTTACAACAGCTGAGTGATACTCCATTTTTCAGTCAAGGGACATCTAGGTTGTTTCTAATTTCTGGCTGTTAGAATAGGACAATAATGAACATAGTTAAGCAAGTGTCCTTGTGGTAGGATGGAGCATCCTTTGAGTATATGCCAAAGAGTGGTATAGCTGGATCTTGAGGTAGATCTATCCCCATCCTCCTGAGGAACCACCACACTGATTTCCACAGCAGTTTCTGTGCAAGTTTTCACTACCACCAGCAATGGAGGAGTGCCCCCCCTTTCACTATACCCTCTATGGTACGAGCTGTTTCTTGTGTTATTGATCTTAGCCATTCTGACTGGAGTAAAATTCCAAAGTAATTTTGATTTGCATTTCTCTGATGACTAAGGATATTGAACATTTCTTTAAGTGTGTCTCAGCCATTTGAGTTTCCTCTTTTGAGAGTTCTCTCTTGAGCTCTTGAGAGATCTGTGTCCTCTTTTTAACTGAGGTCTTTGTTTTCTTGATGTTTAGTTTCTTGAGTTTTTTATACATTTCAGATATTAGCCCTCTATTGGATATGTATTTAATAATTTTTTTTCCATTCTTTAGGTTGCCATTTTGTCCAAATGACAGTGTCCTTTGCTGGGCAGATGACTTAAAGTCCCATTTGTTAATTGTTGAGCTAAGTGTCCGTGCTAACATCATGTTCTGTTTAGAAAACCTCTTCCTATGCCAATGAGTTCAAGACTACTCTCCACTTTCCCTCCTAACAGAATCTGCACGTCTGGCCTTATGTTAAGGTCTTTGGTCCATCTGGAGCTGAGTTCTGTGCAGGGTAATGGATAGAAATCATTTGCATTCTTCTACATACAGTCATCCAGTTTGACCAGCACCATTGAAAGTGCTGTATTTTTTTTTTCAGTGTAGAATTCTGGCTTCTTATAAAAAAAACGCAAAAAAAAAAAAAAAAAAAAAAAAAAAAACGCAAATCAAAATTACTTTGGAATTTCATTTTACTCCAGTCAGAATGGCTAAGTGTTATAGATGTGTGGATTTATATCTGGGTTTTCAGTTTGATTCCACTGATCAACATGTCTGTTTTTGTGCCAATATTATGCCGTTTTCAATACTTTAATGTAGTATAACATGAAATCAGGCATGGTGATAGCTCCAGCAGATAATTTAGTTTGTGTATATGCATGTGTGTGTCTTTATATGAAGCTTAAAATTGTCCTTTCAAGATCTGTGAAGAATTGTGTTGGAATTCTGATGGGATTGCATTGAGTCTGTAAATTGCTTTTGGTAGGATGGCCAACTTTATTATATTAATCCCACCGATCCTTGAGCAATGGGGATCTTTCTATCATCTGTTATCTTCTTCAATTTCTTTCTTTAAAGTCTTAAAGCTTTTATCACTTGATTGGTTAAAATTATCCCAAGATATCTTATATTATTTGAGGATATTGTGAGGGGTGTTGTTTCCTTGGTTTATTTCTCAGTTTGTCATTTGTATACAGGCAGGCTACTAAATTTTGTGAGTTAATTTTATATCCAACTACTTTGCTGAAAGTGTTTGTCAGCTGTAGAAGTTCCCTGGTAGAATTTTTAGGGTCAACTACACACACACACACACACACACACACACACACACACACACCATATCACCTAATGATACTTTGACTTTTTCCTTTCTAATTTGTATCCCCTTTGTTGGGGAATATTTATCAGAGAAGACTGCTCAGACATGGATTTAAGTCAATAGAAAGTCTTTATTAGCCAGAAGACAACTATACTAGGTGTTCAGGATCCCAGTGTACCCCTGAGCTTTTCTTAGGGTGAGTTTTTCAGCACAAAAATGGGTTGATACACTTCACTTAAGAAGAACAGTCAGCCAGAAGCAGAACTACAAAAACTAAAAAGCTAGGTTAGTATATTTTGAGGCTTTTTTTAATGGACTTTGATGGATTAGGTCTTTGTTTTCATTCTGGCAGGTGGTGCTGTCTATGTGCTGAGTTTTACAGCCTGAATGGTACTTTCATCATGGAGCCAATTGTGCTAAGGTCTAGGGCCCTGTCACACCTTCAGTTAAGGTGTAACAACGTGAACTTAAGCTAAGACTTCAAGTACTGTATTAAATGGGTATATAGAGAGTGGTCAGCCTCATCTTGTTCCTGATTTTAGTGGAATTTCTTTGAGTTTATCTCCATTTAAGTTGATGCTGGTTATGGACTTGCTGTAAACTGCTCTTGCTATGTTGAGGTATGCTCCTTGTATCCCTAATCTCTCTAGGCCCTTTATTATGAAGGGGTGTTAGATTTAGTCAAAGGCCTTTTCTGCATCTAATGAGATGATCATGTGGTTTTTGACTTTCAATTTGTTTATATGGTGGGTTATATTTATTGATTTATGTATGTTGAACCATCCTGGCATCTCTGGGATGAAACTTGCTTAATAATGTACACAATCTTTTTCATGTGTTCTTGGAGTCAGACTATAAATATTTTATTGAGAATTTTTGCATCTATGATTATTAGGGAAATTAGCCTATAATTCTCTTTTCTTGTTGAGTCTTTATGTGGTTTGTGTATCAGGGTAACTGTGGTCTCATCAATTGTTCCTTCTGTTTCTATTTTGTGGAATAATTTGAGAAATATTGGTATTGACTCTTCTTTGAAAGACTGGTAGAATTCTGTGCTAAAACTCTCCAGCCCTGGTCTTTTTTCCTTTTTTTTTTTTTTTTTTTTTTTTTTGTTAAGATACTTTTAATGATTGCTAATATTTCACTGTGCATTATAGATCTGTTTAAAATTCCTATCTGGCCGGGCAGTGGTGGCGCACGCCTTTAATCCCAGCACTTGGGAGGCAGAGGCAGGCGGATTTCTGAGTTCGAGGCCAGCCTGGTCTACCAAGTGAGTTCCAGGACAGCCAGGGCTACACAGAGAAACCCTGTCTCGAAAAAAACAAAAAAAAAAAAAAAATTCCTATCTGATCTTGATTTAACTTTGGCAAGTAGTATATATCAAGAAAATTATCCGTTTCTTTTAGATTTTCAATCCACATGAGCTCAGGTTTTCTGTGAGTCCAGCTGTTGGTCTGTTTTTGTCTCCTCACCTCCTGCTCTACACCCTTTTAAGGCTTGACACTCTGTAGTTTTGTGTTTGTTACATTTTTTTGTTTTCTTTTCTTTTTAAAACTCCTAGAGATCCCTTTTCATTTCAAGAGAACAATAAGCCAAGACGGGACATGGACACAGAAGACTCAGCAATGTCCTAGTTCATCCAGCCAAGTGTTCTCCAGAGAAGCCGGCTGTGAATTGCAGACCAGTATAGAAAGCAGAGCGAATGGCAAGGTAGGTCTTTCATCAACTTCAGGATGTCCAGATGCAGTCAGGAGGGCAGCGCACTCCAACACACTAAGGCCCCACCATCATCAGGTGGATGCTAAATACAATACGATAGGAGGTCACATACGAGCAGGACACCCAGGGAGGAAGGGCATGTGTGTGTACAGCTGTGTGTGGTCTGTCTGCTCCTACACAAACCTTAACCTAAATGAGGAAGTTGTTGGAGAAGACCTATTCTCAAAATGCCACAAAATAGCAGAAGGGATTTATGTATTTAGAAAGCTGGACTCCACGATGAAGGAACCCAGTTGCAAAGTTTTCATATTGCCTTGGAGAGCCAGCAGGTCTGGAGGCAGGATCCAAGCTGTTCTCTCCAGTGGTGCTGGACAGGGCTACTTGACGTTTGAAACACTGTCTACACCGTACAAGTTTGATAAATGCGCAAAGAGGATATAGTCTTTCAGAGCTCTGAAGAACAAATCTCTGCGTATGTGGAAGCATCGACACTCAACACCTGTATATAGCCTAGAAAGTCATTCCACCAGTGGGCTACCAGCCCGCCTGTGGTCTGGCCTGGCTACAGCAGTCTCCGCTATCCTGCCCCAACAGTGTTTCAGATGGGAGTGTGGTCCCCTACCCTATGCGCCTCTGGTGGTATACAGTATGTGTGTGGCGCAGACTCTGATACACATTATCATCCGTTTTCAGAGGAAACTGGAAAATGCAATATTGTTTACAATCCACACAAACATTGTTTCCCTGGCATGAGCTGGGGGAAGCACAGCCTTGCAGTGCCTCGGGCCGCATGGCACAGATGGCTCCAACCTCCGATTACAACTGAGCTTGGAATTGAGGTCTCATCTGATCCCTGCCCCTCTGCTGGGAGAAGCCCAATGGTAGTTAGAGATGCTTAGCAGTTAATTTGTTTTGTCAGAATTGCAGGTCCCAAGGTCAGAGATACTGCAGTGCGGGAGCCTGAAATCTGTGGCAGGTCACCTGGGTGATGCAGCAGGAGCACATTCCACCAAACAACCAGTGGCTTTTTGTTCTGTTTGCCAAATTTTGCTTCCTGTGGCTTCAGTGCCATCTTCCTGAACCTTAACGCTCGGAAGATGGTTGCAGAT
The DNA here is from genome assembly GCA_030674055.1 of Rhabdomys pumilio. NCBI lineage: Eukaryota > Metazoa > Chordata > Mammalia > Rodentia > Muridae > Rhabdomys > Rhabdomys pumilio. The sequence continues at coordinate 56,791,286 of JANHMN010000016.1, read as the reverse complement.
TTGCTTGAGAAAAATTTCATTCTCAGGTGCCTGCCGTGTACCACACTAGACTGTGCTCAGACCTAGAATTGTATGAAGAGGTCCCACTGAGGACCTCTGCTGGGCAGGTACTGCATTGTGCCCTCACACATGAGCTCCAGCCATGCCTCATGTACTGCCCCAGGGTCACTATACAGCAGACTGTCCGTGAAAGCAGGACAGCGCTCCTGGAAGAAGAATGCTTGACTTCAGTCTCCACAGCCAGGAGCAATTGGGAAGAGTGGCCCTGGTTTCAGAACGAGGCCATGGCTTTGCAAGGACACAGGATGTATTTAAGGCACTCTAAGGCAGGCATGCAGGGGAGGTGACCTAGCAAGGCAGCCAAGTCTGTCATGTGTGATAATTGCTTCTTTGTGTTTGGAGGTAGGTCTACTGGGCTCTTTCCTAGGCTCCATGGCTCTGCAGCCCTAGTTAGGCTTGGCCTGAAGGCTCCTGGAGCTCCTGAGGGCCAGAGGGTGTGTGGTTGATTCTGCCTGCCTGCAGCCCTCCACTGAGGCCTTCTGAGTTAAGTTCAGTCTTTCAGACAGCCACGTTCTCCAGGTGCCACTGCCAGTTGGGACCCCGGGCTGGAAACAGCTGATCCTGATGGTCCAGAACCCTGTCCAGGTCATGAAGAGCACTGTATTAAACTTCCTGGAATTACCCGGTTTGCACAGGTAGTTGTTTTCTGCCTGGATCGATGTAGCATCTCCTTGATGCGACCTAGGAGCAGATAGGTGCTTGGGACTGGGGTTACTCTGTACCTGGTCTCCACAGCTCTTAACCCCTGGTTTATCATAGACTGCTGTTGTACATGCAATTGTGCATGGCTCACCTTAATCCTGCTTCTTCCCATACAAGGTCTAGACAGATTCCTCTTATCATATAATGGCAATGGGCTGGCAAATACTGGCTGTAAATGACTTTACCAGAAAGACAGAAGCAGAAAATGTATTAAGTCCTCTGTGGCTTCACCCTCCTGTTCCCTAAGAAGGGATAAAAATCTTTTATGGCAATTGTCTGGGAGGTTAGTTCTATCCCACAGATCCGTACCTGAGGTACAAGCTGCCACCTCTGCCTTGTTAAGCAGATTTCTCTCTGGAGCCTAGCTATTGGGGTGGGGTGGTGTCATTAGGAATTCAGCTCTAAATGTTCATGTCAGACACCAGCATCTCAGATCTGAGTTCCAAGCAGTCAGGGTCTAGTTGCCCAAATGTGGAGATGTTTGCTTTTACTTAGGATCTTTTTGTCTGTACATTCTTTCTTCAGCAGAATTCTCCCCATGAGACATCTCTTCCTAGCTTTCTCAAGGGGATACACCAAAGGAAATAAGGAGAGGAGGTGGGGGAGGTGAGGCTTCTCCCTAGCTGAGTAGGGTGGGGGCTCCTCCTCACTCAGCTTCTCAGCCAAGCTAACACCCAGAACAATACTGCCTCCTGAACCCTGCCAGAAATGTGCAGCTAAGACTGCTGAGGTTACACTTGCTGCCCTTCTTAGCTGTTCCAGGTGGCACCCACTAAGGGACAGGAAGTCACTTCTCATCTAGAGTCTGTTTAGAACCTCACATGCTTACAAGCCATTATTGATGGTTGTGCTTAGGGTAGGAAGGTCATGTGACCTTGCCCAGGAGGTTTGGGCTCTAAGTAAAAGAGACAAAACAATTCAAGGAAAGAAAAATGCATCTCCTGCTAAATGAGGCCGTTTCCCACCCAGAGGGCTGAGGTTATTGGCTTTTTCTCTTATTCATTCTTTTTTGCCCGGAGGGTACCATACCACCTGGCCACAGATCCTTTAATGTGAATTTCTATGTTAATACCCTTATCGTATCTATTTCAAAGGGGATCTAACCATTTTACCAGGAAAAGGCTACCGAGTTTAGAGGTTGCTTTGTCCTTAGAATCTCAGAGGCCTGTAGTTTCCCCTTCCCCCTCCCCATTTTTCCATGGTTTCCAGGAATGTTGGACAATCTGTCCCAGCACGTAGGTACCTGCATGTGAGCCCAACAGCCCCTACTCTGGTGGCTGGTCTGTGTAGAAAAGCAGAGACACCATCTTTGCCTGAGAAACTCTATCCTCTGTAGTGACAGTTTTGTTTCTTTAAAAACCCAGTTATGTTACATGAATATGTCTGTGTTTTAATCCCAGGTGTGGAATAGGCCACCTGCCTCAGTTTGTCCACAGACGTTAACTGTCACTGTCTCATGCTGTAGGGTGGGGCATGGTTTTTGCCATTTGAAGATAGTTTAGTTCAGGGGACTCTGCAGAGGAAATAAATATGAGAGTTCCAGGAGGGCCTGCGGCGGCTGCTGCTCCCCACTGCTGCTTCCCACTGCTGCTGCATTTGCTATTGCTGGACTGCTGGACTGCTGGACTGCTGGGTCAGTGGATAGTCTGATGACAAAGATTGGACTTGCCCCAAGAAACTCAAAGATCCTAGCAGGTAGTAGTCTATTTTGTTCTCTGAAAGAGCCAGTCCCTTTCCCCACTAGCGTTCTTTCTCTACCCCATAGTGTTGGGGGTTGAAAGGGGTTGTGGTGGACTATAGGTTGGGAGGGAGGTGGAGATATAAGAATCCAATATAATAATAATAATAATAATAATAATAATAATAATAATAATAAAAATAAAATATGCCAGCAATCTTCTTGCCTTTTCCAGCAGTGCTGCCCACACTGGGCTCACTGGGCTCTGTGGGTGCCTCAGTCTCAGCCTCCAGGTTGTCAAGTGGTGTGGTCTTGAGATATGCTTTGCCTGTAGCATCTCTGTGCAAGCATCACTTAAAGAGGTTTCTGAGAGGTCTGCTGGAAGACAGACCAGGCCTTGAGATGCATAGCAGCAACCCAAGATGCTTTCACTAAGCCATATAAATAGCACCTGGGCTCATGTGGTCAACTTTTAAAAGAAAACTTACTAAAGATAAAATGTATTTAAAACACTGAGACTTTATATATTTAAATTGTTTATTTAGTGTGTGAGTGTATATGCTTGAAGGTTGGTTTCTTTTATTTTCACCATGTGAGTCCAAGGGATGGAGCTTAGGTTGTTGATTTGGCAGCAAGCACCTTTACCTGCTGAGTCATGACACACACACTGAGGCATCTTGTTATTTTGTGTATTTAATATGTATGTGGATGTGTGTATATATGTGTTTGTATACCCAAATGTGTGTGTAAGTATAATTGGGGGAGTTTTAGAGCATGAGCTCGGTAGATGACATCATGCCAAAATATCAAAAGGTTGCAGCATAATCCACCTCAGTGAGTAGTCATAAATGCTCCCTGGTAGAAGGCTGCACCAATGACTACATGAAGCCATAATGCAACGCTTTTCATGGCACAGAGATGAGGATCGTTCTTATTGCAGTGTATGTTAAGTTCTCCAGAAAACAGACCAATAGGAGATGGAGGTTATACATGTAGATAATGCTGTCACATATAAGTATCAGTGGAGCATAGCTATAGATACGGACATGTGTGTGGATGTGGACATGTGTGTGGATGTGGACATGTGTGTGGATGTGGACATGGGTGTGGATGTGGACATGTGTGTGAACATGGACATGTGTGTGGACGTGGACGTGGGTGTGTATCTGGACATGGGTATGGACGTGGACATGGGTGTGGACGTGAACGTGAGTGTAGACGTGGACATGGGTGTGGACGTGGACATGGGTGTGGATGTGAACGTGAGTGTGGATGTGGACATGAGTGTGGACGTGGACATGAGTGTGGACATGGACGTGAATGTGGACGTGGACATGAGTGTGGATGTGGACATGAGTGTGGACGTGGACATGACTGCAAACACATGCATAGATATGAATATAGAGGTAGATATGAACATGACTAATGCAGAAATAGAAACAGATGCTGATACAGATGGACATATAATGTAGATTTGCTTATAAACTTTGATGTGGATATAGATGTAGATACAGATACAGGGAACTGCTGGGGGCTGTTGAGAGAACTAGCTCTGCAGAAGGGTTGAAGACACCACAGGAACACGGTCCACAGAGTCAACTGACCAGGGCTCATGGGGGCTCACAGGCATTAGGGGGCCTGTATGGATCTGACCCAGACCCTCTGCATATATGTTATGACTGAGTAGCTTGCTCTTCTTGTGGGATTCCTAACAGTGGGAGTGGGGCTGTCTCTGAGTCCTTGTGGGACCCCGTTCCTCCTACTGGGTTGCCTTGATGTGATGTTATGTGCTGGATCTTATTGTCTACATTGATGCTGTGTCATGCGGAGTTTGGTTGATGTCCCTGGGAGGACTGCTCCTTTCTAAGGGGAAGCAGAGGGAGGGTGGATGTGAGGAACAGGGGAGATGGGGAGGAGAGACTAGGGGAGGGAAGGGTGGGTAACTTCAGTTGGGATATATATATATATATATATATATATATATATATATATATGGAATATTTTTTAAAGAAGAGACACACACCAAGAAACAGAGATAGAGAGATGAGAGAGATAGAGACAGGCAAGAGAGAGGGAGAGAGAGAGAGACAGATAGGCAAGAGAGAGGGGGAGAGAGAGAGAGAGAGAGAGAGAATTTGGTCTGTGACTGACAGCTAAGGCCCACAGCCTCTCTGTGTGGGCCAGGGAGCCAGGGAGACCAAGAGTGTGACTTTCAGTCAGAGGTTGAAAGCTGGGGACCTGCACTAGCACAAGAGCTGGCATCCACCCTGAGCTCCGAGAGTTAGCAAAATACTCCACAGGTTTAAGGGAAGGGGTCAACCAGACAGCTTCGCCCTGGCTGGACAGCAGCTCTGTGTGGTCCCTGAAGCACCTGCACTCGTGGCTCACTGGCCACCAAGCTAAATGTTCCCATGGTCTCTCTGCTTTGATAATTCCCTGAATAACTCACAGAAGTGGAGAATGTGCTTCTGTTTACATTTTATCATAAGGGACACAAATCATGTTCAGCCACTTGAAAGAGACACACGGGGGTGAGCTTTGCAAGAGCTTGTGTGTCCTCTTCCCATGTGGTCAAGCTATGTCCTCTCAGGACACATTAGTGCAGTTGGTGACCTGGAACCTCATGACACCTTGCTGTGTAGAACTGACTTGTGCCCTATTTCACAGGCAGGACTGATGGAATAGTTGGCCGAGGGAAGGAGCCAAGACAGTCTGTAGGGTCAAGGATGGGGGAGAACTGCCTGAAGCTCCTGCTGCCAGGACTGGACTGTGGCTTAGGGCACTGGTGCCTGTTACCTCCAGTAAGGAAGATGGCCCTGTCACTTGAGAGTTCCCTCCTGGGATCAGGGACCAAAGTTTCTCAATAGGCAAGTACTCCTAGGTTTTTCCAACAAAGAGGAGACTGATAGGAGACCACCGTACCCTTCAGGGGAAGTTTACTCTACCCAGAGGGCGGGGCACATCCACACAATGCTGTGTAAAATTTTTTCTAACAAAAAGATATATCTTTAATTTTAATTATTGACACGGATGTGTGTCTGTATGGGAGGGCATACATTGTACAAGAGTGCAGAGTCGGCGAGTCTAGAAGAGGGAATTGGATCCTCTGGCCTAGAGTTCTAGGTGCTTGTGAGCTTCCTGATATATAGGTGCTGGGCACTTTAAGAGAGCAGCACACTCTCTCAACCACTGAGCCATCTCTCCAGCCATTTTGTTTTTGAAGCAGTCTCAAGTCACTCAAGCTGACCTCAAGCTTGCTGTGTAGTTAGGGGTGAACTCGAATTTATGATCATCCAGTCTCACCTCCCAAGAGCTGGGAACACAGCATGTGCTACTCTGATTTTATGCAATGCTAGAAATGGTACCTTGAGCTTCTCACAGACTAAGCAAACACTCTACTACGTTTACTGCAGATCCTGGAACATATTACTATTACTATATTAATTTATATTAATTAATATATTACTATATTAATTTATTAATATATTACTATAATAATATATATAAACATATTAATAGCAACATGTTAGGAGCATTTCGCCAGCATACACCTGGGCCTGGTTCCATCGCCAGTTCTGGGGTGTGTACACGTGTGAAACTGTCCTGAGCAGCACAAAGTCACCTTCTTCTCCACACATAGAGCTTTTTTGCACCTCAATCTCACCTGTTTGCTATGGCATGAATTGTTTTATGTTTGGCTGACACAGCCTGTGATAAGTAGCCACATGGAAACTGCATACATGTGTGAGGCCCACCTTCTTGCAAACAAAGCCAGTGGGTATGTGCGCTTGTGTCGCAAAGAGTCTTTTGGACACTGCTCGTTTAGGAACTCACACTGTTTTCCCACCCACAGAGACGCTGCACACTTTGCTTTCCTACACCCCGCCATCTTATGGTGTTTCCCATGTTTTATTTCCAGTTTTTCTTTATAGAAACTTGTTTTAATGTGTATGCTTGTCTACGTCTGTGTTTTGTGTCTACAGAGGCCAGAAGAAGGCATCTGTCTTAGCCACTGTTCTTTAGCTGTGAAGAGACACTATGACCACAGTAACTCTAGTAAAAGAAAGCATTTAACTGGGGTCTTGCTCAGAGGGGTTAGTCCATTATCATGGTGAGGAGCACAGTGACAAAAAGGCAAGTATGGTTTTGGAGAAGGAGCTGAGAACTACATCTTGATCTGAAGAGAGAGAGAGAAAGAGAGAAAGAGAGAGAGAGAGAGAGAGAGAGAGAGAGAGAGAGAGAGGCAGAGACAGAGACAAAGACAGGCTCTAGGCTTGGCATGGGCTATTGAAACCTTGGAGCCCACCTACAGTGACACAGTTCCTCCAACAAGGCTGTGCCTTCTAATGTTTTTAATCCTTTGACACAGGTCCACTCTCTGCTGACTAAGCATTTAAATATATGAGCCTATGGGGACCATTCTCACTCAAACCACCACAGCATCTAATTCCCTGGAACTGGAGTTATGGGCACTGGTTAGCTGCCATGTGTGTGCTGGGAACAACAACCATTTTTCCAGCCCCAATTTGTAATGCCGCTGGTTTTTTATTCTAGTCCTTGGTTGTTAGATTTTATCTTGTTTTTAGTATACCCCATTTGAAAGAGCACTTTTAGGTTCACAACAGTACTTGACAAATCACAAAAATGGCCTTTACAGCAACAGCCATTTCTAACCAGTGCCAGAGCAGTGAAGGAGCCAGAGATGGAGGCTCTCTGTAGACAGACGCCTTATCACTCAGAGTTCTCAGTTACAGACTGATTCTCTGTTGAGCCTTGTGTTTAGAGAAATTTTTAATACATTTATTTATTCATGTATTCATTTATTTATGTGTGCACGTATGCACATATGTGTTTGTGCACATATGTACGTATGTATTTGTGCACGTATGTATGTATGTATTTGTGAATGTGCCTATGAAGATCAGAGGACAATTTCTAGTTGATTCCCTCCTTTCATCATGTGGAAAGGAAGGGTCAAATTCATGTCACCAGGCTTGGTACCTTCACTCACTGAACCATCTCCTAGCTCCCCAGCCCAAAATATAATACAATGGAGACATATTCATCATTATAGCTGCATCAACAGCTACTATTCATCTCTACCCTCTCGTGTGTGTGTGTGTGTGTGTGTGTGTGTGTGTGTGTGTGTGTGTATAAAAGAGAGGTGGGAGGGAGAGGCACTTTGAAATATGTATAAAGGTATTCTGTTGTTTCTGAATTCATCTGAAGTCCATCCAGCTTAGGGCACATTCCCATTAGTGACCTTGTTGACTAATCCCTTTTTGGGGATATCACCTTTTTCCTTGGGGCCCAAGGCTGGCTTCTGAGAAATCCTCTGATTAGCACATGGAAAACAGAGGCTGGTCCATGGGAAGGTCAAACTGCATCTCTGTTCTCATCATCACCATCTTCATCTCCATTATCTCTTTCATCTTCACACTGTAATCAGGACCATCAGCACCATCAGGACCATCAGCACCATCAGGACCATCAGCAGCATCAGGATCATCAGCATCAGCATCAAGACCATCAGCAGCATCGTCAGGACCATCACCATCATCAGAACCACATCCTCCTCATGCAGCTGTATAAATCTAGAGGATGCTGACGATGCAGCCTTGGAAGCCTGGCACCGAGGAGAGACTGAGTCTGCCAGAGCCTGGATGGATACAGAGCCTGAAAACAAACTTTCCAGGATGGACCAGTGTCAACTTGACACAAGCTAGAGTCATCTGAAAGGAGAGAACCTCAACTGGGAAAATGCCTCCATAAGATATGGTTGTGAGGTCCAAAAAAAGGTGGCTTAGTGCACTTTCAAAAGATGGCACTGTCTGCTCTTTCAGAAGGCTTGAGTTCAATTCCCTGGCAACCACATGGTGGCTCATAACCATCTATAATATGATATGATGACCTCTTCTGGCATGCAGGTATACATACACATACATACATACATACATACATACATACATACATACATACATACAATAAACAAATCTAGGAGAAGAGGAGGAAGAAGAGAAGAAGGATGATGATGACCTGGTTGTGAGGCATTTTCTTAATTGCTGATTGATTATGAAAGCCAAATCCAGCCAGGCGGTGGTGGTGCACGCCTTTAATCCCAGTACTTGGGAGGCAGAGGCAGGCAGATTTCTGAGTTCGAGGCCAGCCTGGTCTACCAAGTGAGTTCCAGGACAGCTAGGACTACACAGAGAAACCCTGTCTCGAAAAAGAACCAAAAAAATAAAAAAATAAAAAAATAAAGAAAGCCAAATCCATTGTGGATGGTGTCATCCCTGGGATGGAGGTCCTGGGGTAAGAAAGCAGGCTGAGCAGGCCAGTAAAGCAGCACTCCTGCCTCCAAGATCTGGCCTTGTGTAAATTCCTGTCCTGACTCCCTTCAGTAATGGACTACAGTTTGGAAATATAAGCCAAATGAACCCTTTCCTCCTCAGTTTGCTTTTTTGACATGGTGTTTTATTACATCAGTAGTAACCCTAAGACAACCTGGTATATGGTGAGCCCTGCAGGTGGAAAGAAAATTGGCTTTCTGTTAGAAATGCCGAGATGCACATAGCACTCAACTGATAGTGAGGAGGCCCTGGAAGGTTCCTGGCCAACCCCTCTCAGTCATCCTGTTATGAGCCATTTGCTCTGCCTTTTGTGCTATTGGGGTCATGTCCCCTGGTGCTCATATCTGACTCTTCTGTTTGCTGTTTCTCACAGGGCTGCCAGACTTCCTCCCCTGGTCCCAGTGGGAACTCAGGGTTACCATGGCAGCTGTGGACCCTGTAGGAGGGGACATAAGCACCACTCCACCTGCCCTTTCAGCTGGGAATTCATTCAGCTTCTGGTAACACCTGAAATGACATTGGCTCAAGCCAAGTAGAAGTTAATTTTCTTTTTTCAACTAAGGGGAGGTCCAGAACTGAGTCACTGGCTGGAGCAGAAGCTCTTCTTAGAGATTATTAGAAATGCATCATTAGAGATAGGACCTCCAAATTCTTGCTTTCAAGACTTTCAGGGTCAAAGATGCAGGAGCTCCAGCCATCAAATCTACTTTTCAGAAAGAAAGCAAGAAGGGTTCAGTCTTCCCTAATTTAATGCCATCCCTTCTGCTTATATCTCACTGACAGGATCTGACAGCAAAGCGACTGGCAGAGGGGCACCACGGTTAAAAATGAAATTCTGCCACCATACAAAGTAAAATTATGTGTACAAAGCTCCCCATGGCTCGGTTTCATCTGTGCTTGGAGTTGGGAGAGAATTAGTGGCTAGTTCCACAGGCAACTCTAGTCAGGTACAAAAAAAAATTCCTGGAACCAGAATCCAGGACTTGGTCTATGCTTTCTTTGTTGAGACTGGGGGATTAAGCAAGAGAAACTTCAGCAAAGCTGTCTGAGGTGCACTGGGGAGGGGCTAAGCCAGAGCCAGTGAGGAAGGTCCCCAGTGAGTTCTGCCAATCTCTGTCCCCAGGGGCCAGGAAGACACGGTCTTGGTTCAAGAAGACTGTTCTCTTTTGGGAGCAGGAGACCTTCCTGCCTGGGTATTTCTGGGGTTGTTATTTTGTGGCAGGATCTTTGTGTGTAACTGAGAATGACCTTGAGTTTCAGATCTCGCTGCCCCGATCTTCTGAGGGCTGGGTTACAGGTGTGCAACACCATGCTCTGTTCATTGCAGTACTGGGGATTGAACCCAGGGCTTCATGCATGCTAGGCAAGCATTCTGTCAGCTAAACTACAACCCCAGCCACATGCCTGGCTGCTTTTAAAGGCAAAGTTCTATCAAGGCATTAGTTTAGCAGCCCCTGTCAGGAGCTGAGGGAGGGAGGGCAAGGCCAGCAAGACAGGAAGCTGATGGAGGCTGCAGGAAGAAAGGGTGGGAGCACAGCTGTGGAGAGATACAGGAAGAGAGAAGGGAGAGTGAGAAGGGGTGGGAGGACAGCTGTGGAGGGATAGAGGAAAGGAGGAGGGAGAGTGGGAAGGGGTGGGAGCACAGCTGTGGAGGGATAGAGAAAGGGAGGAAGGAGAATGGGAAGGATGAGCAGGGTGGAGAAATGTGGGGAGTCACCTAGCTAGGAGCCCAGCAAAAAGGCCTGCGGCTATAGTAACAATTATAGGAGCTTCTCAGACTCCACGGAGATCTCCAGTTTCCCACAGCAACTGGAAGCCCAAAGGACCTTCACCTTTACCTACAGGGTGAGGGTTTTTACCCTTGCTTTGTGCTTGGAGCCCAGACCTTAGCAAATGGGGGCTAGGCTCAGGGTTGGAAGATAGGTTGAGAATCTCAGATAGACAAGGTTGGGGACCTAAGGATGATGTACCAGTGAGTGAGGACCAAAATGGAGTTAGGGGTAATTTCAGGGTTAAAATAAAGATCTGGGGAATGAGGCAGTCTGGGTTGTGGCTGGCTGGGTTGGGGGAGGCAGCTACAGACTTGGAATGGGGGCAGATGCAGCTCTTAGTCAGGGAAGTGAGTAGGGACCGGCATTAAGCACAGGGGTGGGGCCAGCACTCCTGGGTAGGCAGGGTTGGTTAACCAGCAGGAGGCAGGTGCAGCGCACCTGTGGGCTAGCCAGGTGCAAGACTGTGGGGAGGGCGGAGCACCAGCCTCCGCAAGCTGAAGCTAAGGGACCTTTAGGTGTCCCTCCCCTGCTCCTGCATCTGTAGCCACTGCAGGCATCTTTGGAGAGACATGGGGCTCACCCTGCTGCCCATGGCCTTGCTGATCCTTCCTGCCTTGCTGCTGTGGCCCACACTGGCCAGTGACCCTGAGGAACCCAATGTGCGCTGTGGAGGTGAGTGCTTTCTCTCTCTCTGTGTGTGTGTGTGTGTGTGTGTGTGTGTGTGTGTGTGTGTGTGTGTTGTGTGTGTGTTGTGTGTGTGTGTGTAGTCTCAGCCCCAGGCTTCTGGAGAACACAGCCTGTTCCTACTCTGTGGGAATCAGGACACTGGGCAATTCTCTTTCCTCAACCCTCCTGTGCCTTGGGTACTCAAGAGATGGCCCCTGATGTTCCTGCTGTGTGGCTGCTGGACAGTCTTGGGGTGCAGTACTTGCTGGTTGCTGTTCTGGCACGTCAGTGTTCTGATCTGGCTCCTGTGTGAAGCTGGGGGATCCTCTGCCTTTGCCTGTCTTGTCTGGGGTAGGCTGGTGCTCCAGTGTGTCTGTAGGCAGAGGCAGGTACCAGTCTTCCCTGGGTAGTTTGATGAGCTACTAGTTTCAGGAACTAGGTAGCTGCTATCTAAGGAAGTGCTCTTGTGGTCTTGGATGTCGGCTCAGCCTTGGATCCACAGGGTTTACAGGTGGCTCTGGTCATTGGAGAACAAAGGACAGATACCCTGTCCCAGCCCCATGGTTCACAGTGAGCACCTCTAGTTAACAGAGCCATGAGGGAGCTGTGAGGGTGGTAGGCAGGAAGGCAATAAGCCCGGAACAGAAATGGATGCCCTCAGACAGCCCAGATGGAAAGGGACTGCCGTGTGCAGAGGAGAGGGGAACCTGGGGCACAGCTGGATGCTTCTGGTTTGGGGTTCATTAACTCTTGAGGCCTGAGCAAACTCTTTGCTGTCTGCCTGCCTCTGGGCATCTGCACTTTCTACAAAGTGACCATTGGAGGCTTGGATTTGGGGCTGCTCGGTCAGGCTGTCTCTCTCTGAGATGTTAAAGCCGCTCTACTATGTGGTGCTGGCTTCTAGCCTAGCTCTGGGACCAGGAACAGTTGCAAAAGCACCAAGTGGGCACAGGGGGCTGAGTACAGGGTCGAGAGAGGAGCAGAGTCCAAGAAGGATGTCTATTCCTGGGTTTGACAACCTTCCTGGTACTGCAGCCCTTTAATACAGTTTCTCATGTGGTGACCCCCAACCATCAAATTATTTTGGTTGCTGCTTCATAACTGTAATTTTGTTACTTTTACAAATTGTAATCAGCTACTTTTGGAGATGGAGGTTTGCCAAAGGGGTCACTGCCCACAAGTTTAGAACCATCTATCCAGTGGGAGCTGGAAGGGGTGTGGGGTAGAATAAGGTTGAGGTGGAGAGCTGAAGGGTGGTGATGAGGAGGCTACACTCTTCCCCAGAGCTGTTCTCTCAGTCTCTGGGTCAGCTGAGCCTTTGTGCCCCATCCCAGCACATCACAGCAGCCCTCAGCCCCCTTTTTTCCCACAACAGAGGCCACCAGAGATGAAGCAGAGCTAGTACCCTCTTATGCACAGACATCATACTGGACACCTTTCTTTACTCTGATTTCATAAAGCTTCTGCTCCCATGCAAATAGGAGGCCCAGCCCAGGGGACTGGTTTCTGCCTGTGGGGGAGTGCTAAGGACCAGCTGCCTAAGAGGGAGTGTGCCTGTGAAGGCAGCTGCCTGAGGAAGCCTACCACACAGTTTCCAAGTCTTCCAGAGGAAGTACAAGGAGCAGCTGGCACAGAGAACATGGGCCCTTGGGGCTGGCAAGAGGAGGCATGAACTGGGAGGGTTTAGAAGGCGGGATAAAAACTCCTGTTACCTTCTTCTTCTTCCTCTTCCTCCTGTGCTGTGTGCAGTGTGAGTGGGGTTTCAGAGCCTTAGTGTGGATTTTAAGTAAACATGTGTTGGGGCGCTTTGTGCATTTGGAGATGCCAATGAGTTGAGAACACACCCAGCACAGGCTAGACACAGGGACATGTGCACAAATAGCCCAAGACCTGGGTGAGGAGTTGGGAACCAGGCAAGGTCCCAGCATGGGCACCCCCTTGGTTCGTTCGGGTTTTTGTTTGTGTGTTTGTGGTGTATGTATCTTCATGCGGAGGCATATCTGAAGTGTGGAGGCCAGAGGTTAAGGCTGGCTGTTTCCCGAGTTGCTCTCCATCTTAGTTTTTGAGACAGGGTGTCTCACTGAACCTAGAGCTCACCAGTTCAGCTAGACTAGCTGGCCATTACTCCACTGGGGTCTCCTCCTATCTCTGCCTCCCCTCTAGAATTAGAGGTGCATGCCGCTGTGCCAAGCTTTTCACCAGTGTTCCGGGGATTAAGAACTCAGGTGGTCACACTCCTCACACTTCCTCCCTCACACTTCCACAGCCAACACTTTACTGACTGGGCTGCCTCTCTCACCCTAACCTCTCTCAGTGGCTGCTTCCATGTCTATCTGAAGCAAGCCCACTTAGGAGAACTGGATGTTCCTGGTTTGGTTTGAGCTCCTGTCTCCACACAGACAGCAGGTACCACAACATGCCAGAGGCGGTGCCACTCTGTGCTCTGAGGCAATCCTAATCCTCCCTCATAAAGAAACAGAAATGGAAGTCTATCACCAACCAAAGGAAAAGAAAACACTTGCTGCCCCATTTAGGGGGTGACACCAGAGGCAGAGGGTGGACCAGCATTCTGTCCCAGGTCTACACTGCTCATTGCTGTTGTCACTGAGGTGCTACGTACTGAGCATGTGGTTCTGACTTGGTTTCCCCTTCAGGGATGCTGCAGATGGTGATTCTGCATCTAAGGAGTCAGGCTATTATTAAAGCTTTTGGGGGGCTGATGAGACTGATAAGCAAAGCCAGATGGAACCCTGTTCCCAACATCTGCAGCACTGAAAAGTGTATCTTACAGGGTTGTCTCATAGACTTCTAAGGTGGGACCCCGGCCTGTGGGTAGCCTGCTGATGCCCCAATGCTGTGAAATCCTAAGAGCTTTGGTCTCCAGGAAGGGCTCAGTCTGAAGGCAGTACCGATGCCAGTACTTCTCAGATTAACTCTCAGAACCCGTGGTCCAAGCTGCTAGCTCCTTGCTCTGGAAGCAGCTCTGAAGCTTGTTCTGTGCTTGCTTGTTCTGCACATTAGATTTCACAGGCCAGACAGTCTTTATACTGTTAAGACCTTTCTTTCTATAGCACAAAAGCCACTCCCCCCCAATCATAAATGGGTCAACAACGAAAGTGTTTGCTATCAAGCCCAGTAACCTAGGTTCAATTCCCAAGACTTACATGGAGGAAAAAGAAAACTAATTTGTAAAGTTGTCCTCTACTGTCCATACATGCATTGTGGCACATGTATATCCCCTCCAGAGTGAGATAACTAAGTATAATGAAAAGAAAACCTGTACACACTTGAGCGTGTCTATATTCCAATAAACCTTCCTTTATAAGAACAAGTGGAGGATCTTAATTGGACCTGTTATCATTGGCAGCTGCCCAGTCCTGCTGTACAGGTTCTGGGTCTACACACAATATTCCTCAGTTGCTCCGTGCATGCAGCCTCTTTACTCAGAACTCACCTCTCTGCCACAGTACTTCTTTGTCCTGAGGACTCAGTATGAGACGTGTGGAATTATCCCATTTGTCAGATGAGGCCTGGGCATGTCCTTCCCCAGGGTCCTGCAGTTGCAGTGCTGGGTTCCAGGCTGGCTCCATGCCTTGCTCCATGTCCTTGCTCCTGTTGGCTTGCATCTGCACTGCCTAGTGGAATGCCAGAGGGGAAAGAGTCTAGAAGACCTTGGGGTGGAGAAACAAATGCACTGGCAAGCCATCCAACCCTTGGGAGACAGGAACCCCGTGTGGAAAGAAAACTATTCTCTTTGGTAACTGACTCCACCCAGACCCCACTTGTTCAAGACACGTGATCCCTGCCATTGTTGACACTTCTTTCCACTCCTTGCCCTTAGTTTGCCAGGTAGCCAGTGAGGTGACAGCCTTGTGGTTTCTTCCTTTCTGATCCAATCTAGGAGGAGCAGCCACATTAGACTCAGAGGCAGAAGCCACTTGTGGGAAAGCACTATGATTCCCCCAACCCTGAATTTCCACTGACCTCTGACCTCTGGAATGCATTTCCACTGTGTCTAGGGCATTTGGTCTCAAGTCTTGTTCCTGCTGCTTCCTGACTGTCTTAGTCAGGGTTTCTATTCCTGCAGAAACATCATGACCAAGAATCAAGTTGGGGAGGAAAGGGTTAATTCAGCTTACGCTTCCACATTGCTGTTCATCACCAAAGGAAGTCAGGACTGAAACTCACACAGGGCAGGAACCTGGAGGCAGAAGCTGATGCAGAGGCCATAGAGGGATGCTGCTTACTGGATTGGTTTCTCTGGCTTGCTTAGCTTGCTTTCTTATAAAACCCCAGACTACCAGTCCAGGGATGGCACCACCCACAATGTGCCCTCCCACCCTTGATCATTAATGGAGAAAATGCCTTACAGTTGGTTCTCATGGAGGCATTTCCTCAATGAAAGCTCCTTTCTCTGTGATAACTTCAGCTTTTGTCAAGTTGGCACACAAAACCAGCCAGTACAATTGACCCCTTGTCAACTTGACACACAAACACATCACTATTAAGTCTTAACCCTTACTTTCTTATTCATCCCTAAGGTCTAAATAACTTTAAAAGTCCCACAGTCTTTGCAAATTCTTATGTATTAAAATTTCAATCCCTTTAAAATATCCCATCTCTTTTAAAATTCAAAGTCTTTTTACAACTAAAAGTCTCTTAACTGTGGGCTCCACTAAAATACTTTCTTCCTTCAAGAGGGAAAAATATCAGAGCACAGTCACAATCAAAAGCAAGATTAGACGCCAATGATCTAATGTCTGGGATCCACTCACAATCTTCTGGGCTCCTCCAAGGGCTTGGGTCACTATTCCAGCCCTGCCATTTGTAGCACACACCTTGTTTCAAGGCTCCAGCTGCCTGTATGCCTCTGCTGCTGTTTTTGGCCGTCATCTCATGGCACTGGCATCTCCAAAACACCACCATCTTCCTCTGTAACTGGGCTTCACCAATAGCCTCTCATAGGCTCTCTTCATGGTACCAGGCCTCAACTCCTGTGCATGACCCCTTCAGTCCTGGGCCATCAATTGCAACTGAGGCTGCACCTTCACCAACGGCTTTCATGGCCTCTCACAGTGCCAAGCCTCAGCTGCTCTTCATGCCCCCTTCATGCCTTCAAAACCAGTACTACCTGGGTGACCCTTACACATTACCAAGTCCAGCTGCAGCACAAGGTACAGCCCTGGCTATCAGCGGAACACAACCTCTGTCCTCTCAGAAAACAGTTCCCAGATCTCACCTCAGTGATGCTGGTCTCTTCTTAATCACTGCTAACATTTAAGCTCCAACTAACCAGCACCAATAGTCCCAGAAATACAAAGGTTTTGCTTTAGTAGGTCTGGTATCTTGTTAATCACAGCTGAATCTTCAGCCCCAGCTAACCAAAACAGCAACGGCCCTGATAAGAGTCTTCAATCTTCCCTCTGAAATTTCACAAGCCAGGCCTCCATCTTCTGCACTGTTTTCAACATTATCTTTCAAGCTCCTATAGAACATCCCGCATGTTCTTAACACCCAATGGCTCTTCTAGCAGAAAGTTCCAAAGTCCTTCCACAGTCCTCAAAACATGGTCAGCTTACACATTCACATTGCTGTTCATCACCAAAGGCATTCAGGACTGGAACTCACACGGGGCAGGAAGCAGGAGCTGATGCAGAGGCCATGGAGGGAGGTTACTTACTCGATTGCTTCCTCTGCCTTGCTCAGCTTGTTTTCTTATAGAACCCAGGACGACCAGCCCAGGGATGGCACCACCCACAATGGCCCTCCCACCGTTGATCACTAATTGAGAAAATGCCTTACAGCTGGATCTCATGGAGGCATTTCCTTAATTGAAGCTCCTTTCTCTGTGATAACTCCAGCTTGTGTCAAGTTGACACAAAACCAGCCAGTACAATGACCATCACTTCCAACCTTCCTAGCAACACCCTATATCCCCCAACCATCACCCCACATCCCCTCCATCACCCCACATCCCCACCATCACCCCACATCCCCTCCATCACCCCTCATCCCCTCCATCACCCCACATCCCTTCTATCACCCCACATCCCCTC